>JAFHLA010000035.1:90000-332500 GCA_021432705.1 Caranx ignobilis | reverse complement strand
CATTCCCCTAACCTATCCCGCCAGGACCCGGGAGGTGGTCTGGCGGTCTCGGCTGGCACCCTAAATTCGTGATCCCAAGTGGCTAACCCCCCACCCCCCACCCATCCTAAACATAACCTAACCCAAGCCCCACCCCTAAACCCAACCCCTATACATTAACCAATTAAGCCAAGAACGGCGAACTAAATTAAAACTAAGGAAAGTAACTAAACCTAAACAAAGGAAATATAATACCAATACAGGACCAACAAGATGTATAGGGGGAAGGAAAAGGGGACAGGGTAGGAATAGGACAAAGGGAAAATAGCGGGGAGGAACATAAGGAAAGGGCCAGGGACAGTGTAGCCGAAGGCCAAGTAGGCAGGGCACACCACAAAGCGGCTCAGTAAGCCTGATGAAGGCCAAACTAGGCCGAAACGTAGCGCTAAGGCTGAGCTAGCCAAAGGCTATATGCCTAATTTTTTGAACTCCCACCACCTTCGGGTGGTGGTTTTAATTGGATTGGCCAGTGGAGGCCGCAAGCAGCCTCTTCGAGGTGCGTGCATTCCCCAGGCCAGGGCTTCGCCCTGGACCTGGTTCATTCCCCTAACCTATCCCGCCAGGACCCGGGAGGTGGTCTGGCGGTCTCGGCTGGCACCCTAAATTCGTGATCCCAAGTGGCTAACCCCCCACCCCCCACCCATCCTAAACATAACCTAACCCAAGCCCCACCCCTAAACCCAACCCCTATACATTAACCAATTAAGCCAAGAACGGCGAACTAAATTAAAACTAAGGAAAGTAACTAAACCTAAACAAAGGAAATATAATACCAATACAGGACCAACAAGATGTATAGGGGGAAGGAAAAGGGGACAGGGTAGGAATAGGACAAAGGGAAAATAGCGGGGAGGAACATAAGGAAAGGGCCAGGGACAGTGTAGCCGAAGGCCAAGTAGGCAGGGCACACCACAAAGCGGCTCAGTAAGCCTGATGAAGGCCAAACTAGGCCGAAACGTAGCGCTAAGGCTGAGCTAGCCAAAGGCTATATGCCTAATTTTTTGAACTCCCACCACCTTCGGGTGGTGGTTTTAATTGGATTGGCCAGTGGAGGCCGCAAGCAGCCTCTTCGAGGTGCGTGCATTCCCCAGGCCAGGGCTTCGCCCTGGACCTGGTTCATTCCCCTAACCTATCCCGCCAGGACCCGGGAGGTGGTCTGGCGGTCTCGGCTGGCACCCTAAATTCGTGATCCCAAGTGGCTAACCCCCCACCCCCCACCCATCCTAAACATAACCTAACCCAAGCCCCACCCCTAAACCCAACCCCTATACATTAACCAATTAAGCCAAGAACGGCGAACTAAATTAAAACTAAGGAAAGTAACTAAACCTAAACAAAGGAAATATAATACCAATACAGGACCAACAAGATGTATAGGGGGAAGGAAAAGGGGACAGGGTAGGAATAGGACAAAGGGAAAATAGCGGGGAGGAACATAAGGAAAGGGCCAGGGACAGTGTAGCCGAAGGCCAAGTAGGCAGGGCACACCACAAAGCGGCTCAGTAAGCCTGATGAAGGCCAAACTAGGCCGAAACGTAGCGCTAAGGCTGAGCTAGCCAAAGGCTATATGCCTAATTTTTTGAACTCCCACCACCTTCGGGTGGTGGTTTTAATTGGATTGGCCAGTGGAGGCCGCAAGCAGCCTCTTCGAGGTGCGTGCATTCCCCAGGCCAGGGCTTCGCCCTGGACCTGGTTCATTCCCCTAACCTATCCCGCCAGGACCCGGGAGGTGGTCTGGCGGTCTCGGCTGGCACCCTAAATTCGTGATCCCAAGTGGCTAACCCCCCACCCCCCACCCATCCTAAACATAACCTAACCCAAGCCCCACCCCTAAACCCAACCCCTATACATTAACCAATTAAGCCAAGAACGGCGAACTAAATTAAAACTAAGGAAAGTAACTAAACCTAAACAAAGGAAATATAATACCAATACAGGACCAACAAGATGTATAGGGGGAAGGAAAAGGGGACAGGGTAGGAATAGGACAAAGGGAAAATAGCGGGGAGGAACATAAGGAAAGGGCCAGGGACAGTGTAGCCGAAGGCCAAGTAGGCAGGGCACACCACAAAGCGGCTCAGTAAGCCTGATGAAGGCCAAACTAGGCCGAAACGTAGCGCTAAGGCTGAGCTAGCCAAAGGCTATATGCCTAATTTTTTGAACTCCCACCACCTTCGGGTGGTGGTTTTAATTGGATTGGCCAGTGGAGGCCGCAAGCAGCCTCTTCGAGGTGCGTGCATTCCCCAGGCCAGGGCTTCGCCCTGGACCTGGTTCATTCCCCTAACCTATCCCGCCAGGACCCGGGAGGTGGTCTGGCGGTCTCGGCTGGCACCCTAAATTCGTGATCCCAAGTGGCTAACCCCCCACCCCCCACCCATCCTAAACATAACCTAACCCAAGCCCCACCCCTAAACCCAACCCCTATACATTAACCAATTAAGCCAAGAACGGCGAACTAAATTAAAACTAAGGAAAGTAACTAAACCTAAACAAAGGAAATATAATACCAATACAGGACCAACAAGATGTATAGGGGGAAGGAAAAGGGGACAGGGTAGGAATAGGACAAAGGGAAAATAGCGGGGAGGAACATAAGGAAAGGGCCAGGGACAGTGTAGCCGAAGGCCAAGTAGGCAGGGCACACCACAAGGCGGCTCAGTAAGCCTGATGAAGGCCAAACTAGGCCGAAACGTAGCGCTAAGGCTGAGCTAGCCAAAGGCTATATGCCTAATTTTTTGAACTCCCACCACCTTCGGGTGGTGGTTTTAATTGGATTGGCCAGTGGAGGCCGCAAGCAGCCTCTTCGAGGTGCGTGCATTCCCCAGGCCAGGGCTTCGCCCTGGACCTGGTTCATTCCCCTAACCTATCCCGCCAGGACCCGGGAGGTGGTCTGGCGGTCTCGGCTGGCACCCTAAATTCGTGATCCCAAGTGGCTAACCCCCCACCCCCCACCCATCCTAAACATAACCTAACCCAAGCCCCACCCCTAAACCCAACCCCTATACATTAACCAATTAAGCCAAGAACGGCGAACTAAATTAAAACTAAGGAAAGTAACTAAACCTAAACAAAGGAAATATAATACCAATACAGGACCAACAAGATGTATAGGGGGAAGGAAAAGGGGACAGGGTAGGAATAGGACAAAGGGAAAATAGCGGGGAGGAACATAAGGAAAGGGCCAGGGACAGTGTAGCCGAAGGCCAAGTAGGCAGGGCACACCACAAGGCGGCTCAGTAAGCCTGATGAAGGCCAAACTAGGCCGAAACGTAGCGCTAAGGCTGAGCTAGCCAAAGGCTATATGCCTAATTTTTTGAACTCCCACCACCTTCGGGTGGTGGTTTTAATTGGATTGGCCAGTGGAGGCCGCAAGCAGCCTCTTCGAGGTGCGTGCATTCCCCAGGCCAGGGCTTCGCCCTGGACCTGGTTCATTCCCCTAACCTATCCCGCCAGGACCCGGGAGGTGGTCTGGCGGTCTCGGCTGGCACCCTAAATTCGTGATCCCAAGTGGCTAACCCCCCACCCCCCACCCATCCTAAACATAACCTAACCCAAGCCCCACCCCTAAACCCAACCCCTATACATTAACCAATTAAGCCAAGAACGGCGAACTAAATTAAAACTAAGGAAAGTAACTAAACCTAAACAAAGGAAATATAATACCAATACAGGACCAACAAGATGTATAGGGGGAAGGAAAAGGGGACAGGGTAGGAATAGGACAAAGGGAAAATAGCGGGGAGGAACATAAGGAAAGGGCCAGGGACAGTGTAGCCGAAGGCCAAGTAGGCAGGGCACACCACAAGGCGGCTCAGTAAGCCTGATGAAGGCCAAACTAGGCCGAAACGTAGCGCTAAGGCTGAGCTAGCCAAAGGCTATATGCCTAATTTTTTGAACTCCCACCACCTTCGGGTGGTGGTTTTAATTGGATTGGCCAGTGGAGGCCGCAAGCAGCCTCTTCGAGGTGCGTGCATTCCCCAGGCCAGGGCTTCGCCCTGGACCTGGTTCATTCCCCTAACCTATCCCGCCAGGACCCGGGAGGTGGTCTGGCGGTCTCGGCTGGCACCCTAAATTCGTGATCCCAAGTGGCTAACCCCCCACCCCCCACCCATCCTAAACATAACCTAACCCAAGCCCCACCCCTAAACCCAACCCCTATACATTAACCAATTAAGCCAAGAACGGCGAACTAAATTAAAACTAAGGAAAGTAACTAAACCTAAACAAAGGAAATATAATACCAATACAGGACCAACAAGATGTATAGGGGGAAGGAAAAGGGGACAGGGTAGGAATAGGACAAAGGGAAAATAGCGGGGAGGAACATAAGGAAAGGGCCAGGGACAGTGTAGCCGAAGGCCAAGTAGGCAGGGCACACCACAAGGCGGCTCAGTAAGCCTGATGAAGGCCAAACTAGGCCGAAACGTAGCGCTAAGGCTGAGCTAGCCAAAGGCTATATGCCTAATTTTTTGAACTCCCACCACCTTCGGGTGGTGGTTTTAATTGGATTGGCCAGTGGAGGCCGCAAGCAGCCTCTTCGAGGTGCGTGCATTCCCCAGGCCAGGGCTTCGCCCTGGACCTGGTTCATTCCCCTAACCTATCCCGCCAGGACCCGGGAGGTGGTCTGGCGGTCTCGGCTGGCACCCTAAATTCGTGATCCCAAGTGGCTAACCCCCCACCCCCCACCCATCCTAAACATAACCTAACCCAAGCCCCACCCCTAAACCCAACCCCTATACATTAACCAATTAAGCCAAGAACGGCGAACTAAATTAAAACTAAGGAAAGTAACTAAACCTAAACAAAGGAAATATAATACCAATACAGGACCAACAAGATGTATAGGGGGAAGGAAAAGGGGACAGGGTAGGAATAGGACAAAGGGAAAATAGCGGGGAGGAACATAAGGAAAGGGCCAGGGACAGTGTAGCCGAAGGCCAAGTAGGCAGGGCACACCACAAGGCGGCTCAGTAAGCCTGATGAAGGCCAAACTAGGCCGAAACGTAGCGCTAAGGCTGAGCTAGCCAAAGGCTATATGCCTAATTTTTTGAACTCCCACCACCTTCGGGTGGTGGTTTTAATTGGATTGGCCAGTGGAGGCCGCAAGCAGCCTCTTCGAGGTGCGTGCATTCCCCAGGCCAGGGCTTCGCCCTGGACCTGGTTCATTCCCCTAACCTAACCCCCTAACCCTAACCCTAACCCTAACCCTAACCTAACCGTAGGGAACTGATTGCCTAAGCCTAATTTAATTGGATATTCATTAAAATTAAAATAAAATAAATTAATTTGGCCCTAAATTAAAATTTCTAATGCTGTGTGGAGCTTGGGGACGTGAATACTGGAGGGGGATAATGGCCTGTGCCCGCAATGTCCTCGTCTTCGACGAGGACATTAACTTTTCTTCACCTTCTCTCTATGATTTGATAAGCCCTAATCCTATGATTTGCCCTAACCCCAACCATTAGGCTCTTATGCCTAACCCTAAACATTAAAATGATTTTATAATGATTATTATTATATTATTCTTTATATAAATATATATATAGACAAATATTTTATAAATATATTAATAGATAAAAAAATAATAAATAATATTTCATGATTATAATATATATATATATATATATGGGTTATATAATTCATTTCATTAGGGTAGGGTGTATTATTAAAAAACAGGCTTAAAACCAATTCAGTTTGGCGCTCAAAGGGTTAACTCAAATCACAAAAGTTAAACAGAAACTTTAAAACTAAAAGAAAAAAAGAAAAAAGGGGAGGTTATAAATAGAGGGAACACAGCTCTCACACTCACTTTCACTCCAGCCACAGATCGAAACATACTCATTCACACAGACAGCAAGCCATACACACACACACACACATTTTTTTGCGTGCATTGGCCTGAGGAAGACCTCGTACAGGTCGAAACGTTGCCCTCTGCACGCATCATTTTTGTTTTCAATAAATACATAAATAAATAATTTCATTTTTTCATTTTTCCTTTTTTTTGACTTTAAGTTAAAACCTTTATTTAAAAAACAATAAAAAACACTATAAAAAAATATTTGTTATTTCATTTGGATTTTGGTTAAAAAATATATAAAAACATTAAAAAAACACACACAGGATCCACTACTCTCAATATGAGTGAGTGGATCACTGTGCGATACGGCAAGAGACGCCGTCAACATATCTGGGACCAGAGGGAGAGGGCCAACTGGGGGAAGGACCGTGCACCACCTGTCCCCTTCAGGGGTCGGGGCCCTGACCCTCCACCTAACCCTAAATTCCTAACCCTAACCTTGCCTAACCCTAACATTTTAACCCCTGCCTAAACTTAACCCTATTAATAAATTATTTAAAAATACTTCATAAATATGTTATTAAAAATTAAAAATTAAAAATGAATTATAAATATTATTAATATCATAAATATTATATAAATAGAATAAAATATATATATAGGATTTATAATTCATATATATATAGGATTTATAATTCATATACATAGGATTTATAATTCATTTATTTTAGGGTTAAAAAGCTTAAAAATCTATTTAAAATAACTCATTATATATTGGAGTTCATTTAAAACCTATTGGGAGTGAAGGGGTTAAGGTTTTTAGATGAAAATTAAAAACAGGCGAGAGTTACACAAATAGGCGATAAATTTTAAAAGAAAGGGCGAGAGCAAGGATTTTAAAAAGGGAAATAGGCGGACCTGCTCACTTTTTCTGCAGCCATCATAGAGGTAACTCACTCTGGTGTCTGGAAGCCATTTTCACAGTGTGCTAAGCCTGAGGAAGACACGGGCGTGTCGAAACGTCGCGAGGCACACTGTTTTGATTTAGTTTAAAATAAAAATAAAAAAAAGAAAAATACAAAAAAAGAAATATTTTTTCAGGGAGTTTTTTATTTATATTAATTTTTTTGAAAAAAACATTTATTTTTGATTTTATTTTAATATATAAACATTGAAAAACTACCATCATCAATGGCTTATGCCAATGATGATGGGTGGCAGCTGGTCCGTCATGGGAGAAGGGGTCGCTCCCATCAACGGACCTGGGATCTTAGACCCCAAGGACCGAATTGGTCATCATGGGACCGGGGGGGGGGTGGAGGCTGGAGGGAAGGACGGTGCAGCTCCCGACCCTCGGCTGAGGGGACGGGTTTCTAACCCTCCGCCTAACCCTAACCCCAGCACCAGGAGATGGAGGAGAGTGAAGAAAGGAGGTGAAGAAAGATGGGTTGAGGCTTAGAAGGGACACCTACAAAGAACAGACAGACAAAACACAAAACTCAAAGGACAAAGGATACACAGGACAAAGGACAGGGGACAACAACATAAAACACAAAGCACAAAGGACACACAGGACAGACATTGGACAACAACACCGATTAAAGTCAAATTTGACGACATACAACACAAACACTAATTGGACAAGACAACATGGATCAGACAACATGGGACAACACAGAAGACACTGACACAAGGACAGAGATGGAACAACAACACAAAACAAAGTCAAACTGGACTACACAAAAACACAAACAACAATTGGACAAGACACAAAAACACAAACAACAATTGGACAAGACAAGAGGATCTGGAGGACACAAACAACACATGGGGACGGACAGGACAAAACAACGGGACAAATACTAACGGGACAACGGAAAGGACACATGGATCAGACTATATAAATAACACACATGGACTAGGTTTAGGAATAAAAACAACTTTATTGATTTACAATAAACTAAACACAGTTTAAGTTAAAACAATACACATACAACAATAAGAAAACAGAACACAAACATGGACAGAGGTAGGGAAGGAGAAAAAGGGAAAGAGGAAGGAGTTAAAAGGGTGACACAACCAAAAAGATCAGCACGCCTGAAGGAGGCCCATTTTGGCCGAAACGTTTCCCAACGCTGATCATGTTTAAAGACCTTCGGTCTAATTTTTTGAAAACCCACCACCTTATACAGTGGTGGAAAACTTAAACTAAACTATTGAAAAAATAAAAACTAATTTCAGTGTTAAGGCCCTAGGTCTAATGTTTCAAAATCCACCACCTTTTATGGTGGTGGTAAATTAAAACTTAATTATAAGTTAAATAAAACTAAAAACTACACTAACTTAAGTTTTAAATTAAAACTAAACTTAAACCCTTTGGTGGACCGTGCACTACCTCCCCTGGGCCTAGCCCAGAGGGAACGGCTTCCCCTAACTCCTAACCCCTAACCCTCACACTGATTGTGAAGGTGTTCTTGTACTCCTTGGCTTTCAAGACATCATCCATTGTTGTGCTCTGGAAGACGCACTTTCTGTGCCCTGTGGTCACCGCCACACTTGTACTCCTTGGCTTTCAAGACATCATCCATTGTTGTGCTCTGGAAGACGCACTTTCTGTGCCCTGTGGTCACCGCCACAACCCCCACCAACAGTCCAATAACTTGGGTCAGGTAGGCCATGTTGCTCGGATCTGTGGTGAGGTCATGGATGGCAAGCTCAAGGCCCTCTTCTGCCAGCTTGGTGAAGGACAAGAGGTCTTTGTTTTCAACCAGTGTAGCTGTAGAAAAACCAGGATAAATTACACAGTGACATCAGAGTTTGACAAAATCAACCATTCTAACTTCTTTGCACTGAAACAAACCTTTCTTTTTTCTTTTATACTCCAATCTTTGCAGGGTGATTTGTGCCCCTAACTCCTTTTTCCACCCAGCCAACTTGTCCAAAATATACGTGATGGTTTTAACAGTCATCCGTACTTTGGGTACATTAGCCAGCCTCACGAACTTCAGGTCTATAAGGACATGTTTCTGGCTCGTGGGCTTCAATGTTGCACTGAGTTGATTGAGGTACCTGATGACCAAACAATGGAATTGATGAGCACTGTAAATTTGGTGATGAATGTTATCACTTGGATTTGGAGAAGACAAAGCAGAGCTACATACCCATTCAGTTTTGCCATGTTGTTTAAAAACAGCAGGGTCATATTTATGTCAGTGTCCCCCCCTGACATATAGAGAAGGAACTTTCTGACATAAGCCCTTCTCTGCTTTATGTTCCTCAGTGCTTTGGGTGACTGGTTGGGCCCTAAGAGGTTCACCTCAAACAAGTCCAACAGCTAGTCTAAAAGAAAATGGTACTGTCTTAATACAAGAGAGAAATGTTTATAGTCTCCTTGTAAACACCAGTAATACTCACCTAAGTTCCCGCTTGTAGAGGCTTGACCAGCCATGGGATCCCTGCTGGGGGTGGCAAGAGCAGAGGACGGACCAGCCATGGGACCCTCCCTGCAGGTGGCAGGAGCAGAGGATGGACCAGCCATGGGACCCTCCCTGCAGGTGGCAGGAGCAGAGGACGTACTGGCCACAGGTTGTTGGAAGTGGGTGGCAGGAGCAGAGCAGGGACCGCTGGCTGTAGAGGCAGATGCTGTTGGAGAAGGTTGAGCACACATTTCCTGTGTTACAGCCTGCAGAATCTCAACCTCCTCCAAGAGCTTTTCCAGCCTCCCTTTAATTGATTGCAACCCGTTGACCACATCGGTCAAGGTTGCTGGTGGTGGGGACAATGCTCCAGTCTGTGGAGGCAGTGCTGGTGGAGGCAGAGATTGGGGTGCAAGGATTGTTGCAGTCATCGGGGGTGGTGTCGGTGGAGCTGGCGGTGGTGGTGGTGGTGGTGTCGGCGGTGGTGGTGTTTGGGAGAGGGTTCGCAGTTTGTCTTTTATGGCCCCTTTCTTGGCCTTGGACATTAGCTTTGTTAAGCACTTTCCCTGTGGGAAGAGAATGAAATGATTGTATGAAAATGGAAATAAGAATACAGCTTATGTTCTTCATGAAATTGCTGCGTAAAGTGTATAACACTGGGTTTCTCCCATGGGCAGATATGAGGTGCTTATCCAGCCTCACATATTCTTTCTGAAATTTGTAGTCTTTGATGGGGCACCTCAGTCTCCCACCATACCTCAGGCTTTTTTTACTGATAAAGAGACGCCTCTCTTTATCATCTCTCATATCATGCTGGTCCCGCAGATGGCAGGAAAGTGATGCATAATATTCTCCGCACTCTGGGCACTTTCTCTAGAGTAAGGAAAGGAATGATAATGTAAAATGTTTGAAATCTATATCAATGTCCACAAATGTTGATGAGTAACATTGATGTCCAGGTATGTCTATTTACAGGAAGAGCACGTCTACATCCAGGATAGTGACCTTAAAAAGTCTACGTGAAATGATGGAGGGGTCTTACCTTCATGATTGCTAAGTGATCAGAGCAGGTGAAAACGCTCCTATTTATATGGGGCTGAAGAAACCCTAAATGCCTCACGGTAGTGGGGGGGGGGGCCAGACGGGACGGCAATGGCATTCCTCAGGGTCAGGTTGTGCGGAACGCCACACGCCATAAACAGGCCGTAGCCACTGCCACCTGCAAGTTATAAGAGAAGAGTAATTAGAAATCAGGTTGAATGGTCAGAATTTGTACAATGTTGCTGATTTACTTACCAAGGAGCCGGCCATCACGCGCCGCACCTGCCTGCAGTCTGTTCCCTACACTGCAATGGGTCAGGACCAATGAGTCATGTGTTGAGCCGGGCCACCGTGCCACTAACTTTGACAGAACCATGTTTGACTCACAAATGACCTGGACATTGATCGTGTGCACATTGTAACATCATGTCATATTTCCTTGTTTATTTGACAGGAGCAGAGCACATTTAAAAAAAGACAGAAAAACCCCACTGCAGCACATGTGCCAGATTTAGCCCAAAGGCCAGTTTCTGCCTGTTTTCTGCAGACAGCTCTTACAAAGGCTCCGACAATGAAACAAAAGAGAAACCCGCTAGGAAAACAAGTATCCATGTCAGCAAAAACACTCCTCAACAGGCTGCAACTGGTCAAGACGGCTTCAAACATCAACACCACTTGACCATAACACTGGTGAAATCGTGGCGCCGCCAAGACAAAGCCAAGCAAACAACGCCATCAAAGCACAACAACCTCAGAAGAGACACAAACACAAGGCAGACAACAGGTAGTTCACACACACATTCAAATGAGCCACTAAAACAATGAAGCAATGAAGACACGCAGGCAGCAGTGCACACATGCATGCATCAAAGCACATGCTTGCATCAAAGCACATGAATGCATCAAAGCACATGCTTGCATCAAAGCACATGCGGCACGCAAAACACACCAAGTCAGCGAGCAGCACATTGACAAGCCAGCACCAACGCAGCATTAGATCACCACACAGACATGTAAAAACAAGCATGACAACAGATAGTTCAAAGATATATTCAAAGAGCTATTACAACATGCCAGAGAGACAACAAGCAGTTAAGACACGCAGCCAGCAACCCACACAAGTGATGAGGAGCATTTGCCATACTATGTCTGACATTTGGAGCTCAGTCAAAGACCTTGTTAAAAAAAAAGGGACCTTGCCTGTTCTCTTCTTCCAACGCCGCATGACACCTTTACAGAAGCTTGCCCACTGTTGAAATCCCTCACGGTGGGGGGGTCCTCATGCTGTGAGGGAGGGAGGCCAGACGGGACGGCAATGGCATTCCTCAGGGTCAGGTTGTGCGGAACGCCACACGCCATAAACAGGCCGTAGCCACTGCCACCTGCAAGTTATAAGAGAAGAGTAATTAGAAATCAGGTTCAATGGTCAGAATTTGTACAATGTTGCTGATTTACTTACCAAGGAGCCGGCCATCACGCGCCGCACCTGCCTGCAGTCTGTTCCCTACACTGCAATGGGTCAGGACCAATGAGTCATGTGTTGAGCCGGGCCACCGTGCCACTAACTTTGACAGAACCATGTTTGACTCACAAATGACCTGGACATTGATCGTGTGCACATTGTAACATCATGTCATATTTCCTTGTTTATTTGACAGGAGCAGAGCACATTTAAAAAAAGACAGAAAAACCCCACTGCAGCACATGTGCCAGATTTAGCCCAAAGGCCAGTTTCTGCCTGTTTTCTGCAGACAGCTCTTACAAAGGCTCCGACAATGAAACAAAAGACAAACCCGCGAGGAAAACAAGTATCCATGTCAGCAAAAACACTCCTCAACAGGCTGCAACTGGTCAAGACGGCTTCAAACATCAACACCACTTGACCATAACACTGGTGAAATCGTGGTGCCGCCAAGACAAAGCCAAGCAAACAACGCCATCAAAGCACAACAACCTCAGAAGAGACACAAACACAAGGCAGACAACAGGTAGTTCACACACACACATTCAAATGAGCCACTAAAACAATGAAGCAATGAAGACACGCAGGCAGCAGTGCACACATGCATGCATCAAAGCACATGCTTGCATCGAAGCACATGCTTGCATCAAAGCACATGCATGCATCAAAGCACATGCATGCATCAAAGCACATGCTTGCATCAAAGCACATGCTGCACGCAAAACACACCAAGTCAGCGAGCAGCACATTGACAAGCCAGCACCAACGCAGCATTAGATCACCACACAGACATGTAAAAACAAGCATGACAACAGATAGTTCAAAGATATATTCAAAGAGCTATTACAACATGCCAGAGAGACAACAAGCAGTTAAGACACGCAGCAGGAATCCACACAAGTGATGAGGAGCATTTGCCATACTATGTCTGACATTTGGAGCTCAGTCAAAGACCTTGTTAAAAAAAAAAAGGGACCTTGCCTGTTGTCTTCTTCCAACGCCGCATGACACCTTTACAGAAGCTTGCTCACTGTTGAAATCCCTCACGGGGGGGGGGGGGGTCCTCATGCTGTCGGAACGCCACACGCCATAAACAGGCCGTAGCCACTGCCACCTGCAAGTTATAAGAGAAGAGTAATTAGAAATCAGGTTCAATGGTCAGAATTTGTACAATGTTGCTGATTTACTTACCAAGGAGCCGGCCATCACGCGCCGCACCTGCCTGCAGTCTGTTCCCTACACTGCAATGGGTCAGGACCAATGAGTCATGTGTTGAGCCGGGCCACCATGCCACTAACTTTGACAGAACCATGTTTGACTCACAAATGACTTGGTCATTGATCGTGTGCACATTGTAACATCATGTCATATTTCCTTGTTTATTTGACAGGAGCAGAGCACATTTAAAAAAAGACAGAAAAACCCCACTGCAGCACATGTGCCAGATTTAGCCCAAAGGCCAGTTTCTGCCTGTTTTCTGCAGACAGCTCTTACAAAGGCTCCGACAATGAAACAAAAGAGAAACCTGTGAGGAAAACAAGTATCCATGTCAGCAAAAACACTCCTCAACAGGCTGCAACTGGTCAAGACGGCTTCAAACATCAACACCACTTGACCATAACACTGGTGAAATCGTGGCGCCGCCAAGACAAAGCCAAGCAAACAACGCCATCAAAGCACAACAACCTCAGAAGAGACACAAACACAAGGCAGACAACAGGTAGTTCACACACACACACACATTCAAATGAGCCACTAAAACAATGAAGCAATGAAGACACG
Organism: Caranx ignobilis; assembly: GCA_021432705.1. Taxonomy (NCBI): domain Eukaryota; kingdom Metazoa; phylum Chordata; class Actinopteri; order Carangiformes; family Carangidae; genus Caranx; species Caranx ignobilis. The sequence continues at coordinate 318,960 of JAFHLA010000035.1, read as the reverse complement.
CAGGCAGCAGTGCACACATGCATGCATCAAAGCACATGCTTGCATCAAAGCACATGCATGCATCAAAGCACATGCTTGCATCAAAGCACATGCTGCACGCAAAACACACCAAGTCAGCGAGCAGCACATTGACAAGCCAGCACCAACGCAGCATTAGATCACCACACAGACATGTAAAAACAAGCATGACAACAGATAGTTCAAAGATATATTCAAAGAGCTATTACAACATGCCAGAGAGACAACAAGCAGTTAAGACACGCAGCCAGCAACCCACACAAGTGATGAGGAGCATTTGCCATACTATGTCTGACATTTGGAGCTCAGTCAAAAGAGCTTGTTAAAAAAAAAGGGACCTTGCCTGTTGTCTTCTTCCAACGCCGCATCACACCTTTACAGAAGCTTGCCCACTGTTGAAATCCCTCACGGTGGGGGGGTCCTCATGCTGTGAGGGAGGGAGGCCAGACGGGACGGCAATGGCATTCCTCAGGGCCAGGTTGTGCGGAACGCCACACGCCATAAACAGGCCGTAGCCACTGCCACCTGGAAGTTATAAGAGAAGAGTAATTAGAAATCAGGTTGAATGGTCAGAATTTGTACAATGTTGCTGATTTACTTACCAAGGAGCCGGCCATTACGCGCCGCACCTGCCTGCAGTCTGTTCCCTACACTGCAATGGGTCAGGACCAATGAGTCATGTGTTGAGCCGGGCCACCGTGCCACTAACTTTGACAGAACCATGTTTGACTCACAAATGACTTGGTCATTGATCGTGTGCACTTTTTTACATCATGTTATATTTCCTTGTTTATTTGACAGGAGCAGAGCACATTTAAAAAAGACAGAAAAACCCCACTGCAGCACATGTGCCAGGTTTAGCCCAAAGGCCAGTTTCTGCCTGTTTTCTGCAGACAGCTCTTACAAAGGCTCCGACAATGAAACAAAAGAGAAACCTGTGAGGAAAACAAGTATCCATGTCAGCAAAAACACTCCTCAACAGGCTGCAACTGGTCAAGACGGCTTCAAACATCAACACCACTTGACCATAACACTGGTGAAATCGTGGTGCCGCCAAGACAAAGCCAAGCAAACAACGCCATCAAACCACAACAACCTCAGAAGAGACACAAACACAAGGCAGACAACAGGTAGTTCACACACACACATTCAAATGAGCCACTAAAACAATGAAGCAATGAAGACACGCAGGCAGCAGTGCACACATGCATGCATCAAAGCACATGCTTGCATCAAAGCACATGCATGCATCAAAGCACATGCATGCATCAAAGCACATGCTTGCATCAAAGCACATGCTTGCATCAAAGCACATGCTGCACGCAAAACACACCAAGTCAGCGAGCAGCACATTGACAAGCCAGCACCAACGCAGCATTAGATCACCACACAGACATGTAAAAACAAGCATGACAACAGATAGTTCAAAGATATATTCAAAGAGCTATTACAACATGCCAGAGAGACAACAAGCAGTTAAGACACGCAGCAGGAATCCACACAAGTGATGAGGAGCATTTGCCATACTATGTCTGACATTTGGAGCTCAGTCAAAGACCTTGTTAAAAAAAAAAAAGGGACCTTGCCTGTTGTCTTCTTCCAACGCCGCATGACACCTTTACAGAAGCTTGCTCACTGTTGAAATCCCTCACGGGGGGGGGGGGGGGTCCTCATGCTGTCGGAACGCCACACGCCATAAACAGGCCGTAGCCACTGCCACCTGCAAGTTATAAGAGAAGAGTAATTAGAAATCAGGTTCAATGGTCAGAATTTGTACAATGTTGCTGATTTACTTACCAAGGAGCCAGCCATCACGCGCCGCACCTGCCTGCAGTCTGTTCCCTACACTGCAATGGGTCAGGACCAATGAGTCATGTGTTGAGCCGGGCCACCGTGCCACTAACTTTGACAGAACCATGTTTGACTCACAAATGACCTGGACATTGATCGTGTGCACATTGTAACATCATGTCATGTTTCCTTGTTTATTTGACAGGAGCAGAGCACATTTAAAAAAAGACAGAAAAACCCCACTGCAGCACATGTGCCAGATTTAGCCCAAAGGCCAGTTTCTGCCTGTTTTCTGCAGACAGCTCTTACAAAGGCTCCGACAATGAAACAAAAGAGAAACCCGCGAGGAAAACAAGTATCCATGTCAGCAAAAACACTCCTCAACAGGCTGCAACTGGTCAAGACGGCTTCAAACATCAACACCACTTGACCATAACACTGGTGAAATCGTGGCGCCGCCAAGACAAAGCCAAGCAAACAATGCCATCAAAGCACAACAACCTCAGAAGAGACACAAACACAAGGCAGACAACAGGTAGTTCACACACACACATTCAAATGAGCCACTAAAACAATGAAGCAATGAAGACACGCAGGCAGCAGTGCACACATGCATGCATCAAAGCACATGCTTGCATCAAAGCACATGCATGCATCAAAGCACATGCATGCATCAAAGCACATGCTTGCATCAAAGCACATGCGGCACGCAAAACACACCAAGTCAGCGAGCAGCACATTGACAAGCCAGCACCAACGCAGCATTAGATCACCACACAGACATGTAAAAACAAGCATGACAACAGATAGTTCAAAGATATATTCAAAGAGCTATTACAACATGCCAGAGAGACAACAAGCAGTTAAGACACGCAGCCAGCAACCCACACAAGTGATGAGGAGCATTTGCCATACTATGTCTGACATTTGGAGCTCAGTCAAAGACCTTGTTAAAAAAAAAAAAGGGACCTTGCCTGTTGTCTTCTTCCAACGCCGCATCACACCTTTACAGAAGCTTGCTCACTGTTGAAATCCCTCACGGGGGGGGGGGGTCCTCATGCTGTCGGAACGCCACACGCCATAAACAGGCCGTAGCCACTGCCACCTGCAAGTTATAAGAGAAGAGTAATTAGAAATCAGGTTCAATGGTCAGAATTTGTACAATGTTGCTGATTTACTTACCAAGGAGCCGGCCATCACGCGCCGCACCTGCCTGCAGTCTGTTCCCTACACTGCAATGGGTCAGGACCAATGAGTCATGTGTTGAGCCGGGCCACCGTGCCACTAACTTTGACAGAACCATGTTTGACTCACAAATGACTTGGACATTGATCGTGTGCACATTGTAACATCATGTCATATTTCCTTGTTTATTTGACAGGAGCAGAGCACATTTAAAAAAAGACAGAAAAACCCCACTGCAGCACATGTGCCAGATTTAGCCCAAAGGCCAGTTTCTGCCTGTTTTCTGCAGACAGCTCTTACAAAGGCTCCGACAATGAAACAAAAGAGAAACCTGTGAGGAAAACAAGTATCCATGTCAGCAAAAACACTCCTCAACAGGCTGCAACTGGTCAAGACGGCTTCAAACATCAACACCACTTGACCATAACACTGGTGAAATCGTGGCGCCGCCAAGACAAAGCCAAGCAAACAACGCCATCAAAGCACAACAACCTCAGAAGAGACACAAACACAAGGCAGACAACAGGTAGTTCACACACACACACACATTCAAATGAGCCACTAAAACAATGAAGCAATGAAGACACGCAGGCAGCAGTGCACACATGCATGCATCAAAGCACATGCTTGCATCAAAGCACATGCATGCATCAAAGCACATGCTTGCATCAAAGCACATGCTGCACGCAAAACACACCAAGTCAGCGAGCAGCACATTGACAAGCCAGCACCAACGCAGCATTAGATCACCACACAGACATGTAAAAACAAGCATGACAACAGATAGTTCAAAGATATATTCAAAGAGCTATTACAACATGCCAGAGAGACAACAAGCAGTTAAGACACGCAGCCAGCAACCCACACAAGTGATGAGGAGCATTTGCCATACTATGTCTGACATTTGGAGCTCAGTCAAAAGAGCTTGTTAAAAAAAAAGGGACCTTGCCTGTTGTCTTCTTCCAACGCCGCATCACACCTTTACAGAAGCTTGCCCACTGTTGAAATCCCTCACGGTGGGGGGGTCCTCATGCTGTGAGGGAGGGAGGCCAGACGGGACGGCAATGGCATTCCTCAGGGCCAGGTTGTGCGGAACGCCACACGCCATAAACAGGCCGTAGCCACTGCCACCTGGAAGTTATAAGAGAAGAGTAATTAGAAATCAGGTTGAATGGTCAGAATTTGTACAATGTTGCTGATTTACTTACCAAGGAGCCGGCCATTACGCGCCGCACCTGCCTGCAGTCTGTTCCCTACACTGCAATGGGTCAGGACCAATGAGTCATGTGTTGAGCCGGGCCACCGTGCCACTAACTTTGACAGAACCATGTTTGACTCACAAATGACTTGGTCATTGATCGTGTGCACTTTTTTACATCATGTTATATTTCCTTGTTTATTTGACAGGAGCAGAGCACATTTAAAAAAGACAGAAAAACCCCACTGCAGCACATGTGCCAGGTTTAGCCCAAAGGCCAGTTTCTGCCTGTTTTCTGCAGACAGCTCTTACAAAGGCTCCGACAATGAAACAAAAGAGAAACCTGTGAGGAAAACAAGTATCCATGTCAGCAAAAACACTCCTCAACAGGCTGCAACTGGTCAAGACGGCTTCAAACATCAACACCACTTGACCATAACACTGGTGAAATCGTGGTGCCGCCAAGACAAAGCCAAGCAAACAACGCCATCAAACCACAACAACCTCAGAAGAGACACAAACACAAGGCAGACAACAGGTAGTTCACACACACACACATTCAAATGAGCCACTAAAACAATGAAGCAATGAAGACACACAGGCAGCAGTGCACACATGCATGCATCAAAGCACATGCTTGCATCAAAGCACATGCATGCATCAAAGCACATGCATGCATCAAAGCACATGCTTGCATCAAAGCACATGCTGCACGCAAAACACACCAAGTCAGCGAGCAGCACATTGACAAGCCAGCACCAACGCAGCATTAGATCACCACACAGACATGTAAAAACAAGCATGACAACAGATAGTTCAAAGATATATTCAAAGAGCTATTACAACATGCCAGAGAGACAACAAGCAGTTAAGACACGCAGCCAGCAACCCACACAAGTGATGAGGAGCATTTGCCATACTATGTCTGACATTTGGAGCTCAGTCAAAGACCTTGTTAAAAAAAAAGGGACCTTGCCTGTTGTCTTCTTCCAACGCCGCATGACACCTTTACAGAAGCTTGCCCACTGTTGAAATCCCTCACGGTGGGGGGGTCCTCATGCTGTGAGGGAGGGAGGCCAGACGGGACGGCAATGGCATTCCTCAGGGTCAGGTTGTGCGGAACGCCACACGCCATAAACAGGCCGTAGCCACTGCCACCTGCAAGTTATAAGAGAAGAGTAATTAGAAATCAGGTTCAATGGTCAGAATTTGTACAATGTTGCTGATTTACTTACCAAGGAGCCAGCCATCACGCGCCGCACCTGCCTGCAGTCTGTTCCCTACACTGCAATGGGTCAGGACCAATGAGTCATGTGTTGAGCCGGGCCACCGTGCCACTAACTTTGACAGAACCATGTTTGACTCACAAATGACCTGGACATTGATCGTGTGCACATTGTAACATCATGTCATGTTTCCTTGTTTATTTGACAGGAGCAGAGCACATTTAAAAAAAGACAGAAAAACCCCACTGCAGCACATGTGCCAGATTTAGCCCAAAGGCCAGTTTCTGCCTGTTTTCTGCAGACAGCTCTTACAAAGGCTCCGACAATGAAACAAAAGACAAACCCGCGAGGAAAACAAGTATCCATGTCAGCAAAAACACTCCTCAACAGGCTGCAACTGGTCAAGACGGCTTCAAACATCAACACCACTTGACCATAACACTGGTGAAATCGTGGTGCCGCCAAGACAAAGCCAAGCAAACAATGCCATCAAACCACAACAACCTCAGAAGAGACACAAACACAAGGCAGACAACAGGTAGTTCACACACACATTCAAATGAGCCACTAAAACAATGAAGACACGCAGGCAGCAGTGCACACATGCATGCATCAAAGCACATGCATGCATCAAAGCACATGCTTGCATCAAAGCACATGCGGCACACAAAACACACCAAGTCAGCGAGCAGCACATTGACAAGCCAGCACCAACGCAGCATTAGATCACCACACAGACAGGTAAAAACAAGCATGACAACAGATAGTTCAAAGATATATTCAAAGAGCTATTACAACATGCCAGAGAGACAACAAGCAGTTAAGACACGCAGCCAGCAACCCACACAAGTGATGAGGAGCATTTGCCATACTATGTCTGACATTTGGAGCTCAGTCAAAGACCTTGTTAAAAAAAAAAAAAAAGGGACCTTGCCTGTTGTCTTCTTCCAACGCCGCATGACACCTTTACAGAAGCTTGCTCACTGTTGAAATCCCTCACGGTGGGGGGGGTCCTCATGCTGTGAGGGAGGGAGGCCAGACGGGACGGCAATGGCATTCCTCAGGGCCAGGTTGTGCGGGACGCCACACGCCATAAACAGGCCGTAGCCACTGCCACCTGCAAGTTATAAGAGAAGAGTAATTAGAAATCAGGTTGAATGGTCAGAATTTGTACAATGTTGCTGATTTACTTACCAAGGAGCCGGCCATCACGCGCCGCACCTGCCTGCAGTCTGTTCCCTACACTGCAATGGGTCAGGACCAATGAGTCATGTGTTGAGCCGGGCCACCGTGCCACTAACTTTGTCAGAACCATGTTTCACTCACAAATGACTTGGACATTGATCGTGTGCACATTGTAACATCATGTCATATTTCCTTGTTTATTTGACAGGAGCAGAGCACATTTAAAAAAAGACAGAAAAACCCCACTGCAGCACATGTGCCAGATTTAGCCCAAAGGCCAGTTTCTGCCTGTTTTCTGCAGACAGCTCTTACAAAGGCTCCGACAATGAAACAAAAGAGAAACCCGCGAGGAAAACAAGTATCCATGTCAGCAAAAACACTCCTCAACAGGCTGCAACTGGTCAAGACGGCTTCAAACATCAACACCACTTGACCATAACACTGGTGAAATCGTGGTGCCGCCAAGACAAAGCCAAGCAAACAACGCCATCAAAGCACAACAACCTCAGAAGAGACACAAACACAAGGCAGACAACAGGTAGTTCACACACACACATTCAAATGAGCCACTAAAACAATGAAGCAATGAAGACACGCAGGCAGCAGTGCACACATGCATGCATCAAAGCACATGCTTGCATCGAAGCACATGCTTGCATCAAAGCACATGCATGCATCAAAGCACATGCATGCATCAAAGCACATGCTTGCATCAAAGCACATGCTGCACGCAAAACACACCAAGTCAGCGAGCAGCACATTGACAAGCCAGCACCAACGCAGCATTAGATCACCACACAGACATGTAAAAACAAGCATGACAACAGATAGTTCAAAGATATATTCAAAGAGCTATTACAACATGCCAGAGAGACAACAAGCAGTTAAGACACGCAGCAGGAATCCACACAAGTGATGAGGAGCATTTGCCATACTATGTCTGACATTTGGAGCTCAGTCAAAGACCTTGTTAAAAAAAAAAAAGGGACCTTGCCTGTTGTCTTCTTCCAACGCCGCATGACACCTTTACAGAAGCTTGCTCACTGTTGAAATCCCTCACGGGGGGGGGGGGGGTCCTCATGCTGTCGGAACGCCACACGCCATAAACAGGCCGTAGCCACTGCCACCTGCAAGTTATAAGAGAAGAGTAATTAGAAATCAGGTTCAATGGTCAGAATTTGTACAATGTTGCTGATTTACTTACCAAGGAGCCAGCCATCACGCGCCGCACCTGCCTGCAGTCTGTTCCCTACACTGCAATGGGTCAGGACCAATGAGTCATGTGTTGAGCCGGGCCACCGTGCCACTAACTTTGACAGAACCATGTTTGACTCACAAATGACCTGGACATTGATCGTGTGCACATTGTAACATCATGTCATGTTTCCTTGTTTATTTGACAGGAGCAGAGCACATTTAAAAAAAGACAGAAAAACCCCACTGCAGCACATGTGCCAGATTTAGCCCAAAGGCCAGTTTCTGCCTGTTTTCTGCAGACAGCTCTTACAAAGGCTCCGACAATGAAACAAAAGAGAAACCCGCGAGGAAAACAAGTATCCATGTCAGCAAAAACACTCCTCAACAGGCTGCAACTGGTCAAGACGGCTTCAAACATCAACACCACTTGACCATAACACTGGTGAAATCGTGGCGCCGCCAAGACAAAGCCAAGCAAACAATGCCATCAAAGCACAACAACCTCAGAAGAGACACAAACACAAGGCAGACAACAGGTAGTTCACACACACACATTCAAATGAGCCACTAAAACAATGAAGCAATGAAGACACGCAGGCAGCAGTGCACACATGCATGCATCAAAGCACATGCTTGCATCAAAGCACATGCATGCATCAAAGCACATGCATGCATCAAAGCACATGCTTGCATCAAAGCACATGCGGCACGCAAAACACACCAAGTCAGCGAGCAGCACATTGACAAGCCAGCACCAACGCAGCATTAGATCACCACACAGACATGTAAAAACAAGCATGACAACAGATAGTTCAAAGATATATTCAAAGAGCTATTACAACATGCCAGAGAGACAACAAGCAGTTAAGACACGCAGCCAGCAACCCACACAAGTGATGAGGAGCATTTGCCATACTATGTCTGACATTTGGAGCTCAGTCAAAGACCTTGTTAAAAAAAAAAAAGGGACCTTGCCTGTTGTCTTCTTCCAACGCCGCATCACACCTTTACAGAAGCTTGCTCACTGTTGAAATTCCTCACGGGGGGGGGGGGTCCTCATGCTGTCGGAACGCCACACGCCATAAACAGGCCGTAGCCACTGCCACCTGCAAGTTATAAGAGAAGAGTAATTAGAAATCAGGTTCAATGGTCAGAATTTGTACAATGTTGCTGATTTACTTACCAAGGAGCCGGCCATCACGCGCCGCACCTGCCTGCAGTCTGTTCCCTACACTGCAATGGGTCAGGACCAATGAGTCATGTGTTGAGCCGGGCCACCGTGCCACTAACTTTGACAGAACCATGTTTGACTCACAAATGACCTGGACATTGATCGTGTGCACATTGTAACATCATGTCATATTTCCTTGTTTATTTGACAGGAGCAGAGCACATTTAAAAAAAGACAGAAAAACCCCACTGCAGCACATGTGCCAGATTTAGCCCAAAGGCCAGTTTCTGCCTGTTTTCTGCAGACAGCTCTTACAAAGGCTCCGACAATGAAACAAAAGAGAAACCTGTGAGGAAAACAAGTATCCATGTCAGCAAAAACACTCCTCAACAGGCTGCAACTGGTCAAGACGGCTTCAAACATCAACACCACTTGACCATAACACTGGTGAAATCGTGGCGCCGCCAAGACAAAGCCAAGCAAACAACGCCATCAAAGCACAACAACCTCAGAAGAGACACAAACACAAGGCAGACAACAGGTAGTTCACACACACACATTCAAATGAGCCACTAAAACAATGAAGCAATGAAGACACGCAGGCAGCAGTGCACACATGCATGCATCAAAGCACATGCTTGCATCAAAGCACATGCATGCATCAAAGCACATGCATGCATCAAAGCACATGCTGCACGCAAAACACACCAAGTCAGCGAGCAGCACATTGACAAGCCAGCACCAACGCAGCATTAGATCACCACACAGACATGTAAAAACAAGCATGACAACAGATAGTTCAAAGATATATTCAAAGAGCTATTACAACATGCCAGAGAGACAACAAGCAGTTAAGACACGCAGCCAGCAACCCACACAAGTGATGAGGAGCATTTGCCATACTATGTCTGACATTTGGAGCTCAGTCAAAGACCTTGTTAAAAAAAAAGGGACCTTGCCTGTTGTCTTCTTCCAACGCCGCATGACACCTTTACAGAAGCTTGCCCACTGTTGAAATCCCTCACGGTGGGGGGGTCCTCATGCTGTGAGGGAGGGAGGCCAGACGGGACGGCAATGGCATTCCTCAGGGCCAGGTTGTGCGGAACGCCACACGCCATAAACAGGCCGTAGCCACTGCCACCTGCAAGTTATAAGAGAAGAGTAATTAGAAATCAGGTTGAATGGTCAGAATTTGTACAATGTTGCTGATTTACTTACCAAGGAGCCGGCCATTACGCGCCGCACCTGCCTGCAGTCTGTTCCCTACACTGCAATGGGTCAGGACCAATGAGTCATGTGTTGAGCCGGGCCACCGTGCCACTAACTTTGACAGAACCATGTTTGACTCACAAATGACTTGGACATTGATCGTGTGCACTTTTTTACATCATGTTATATTTCCTTGTTTATTTGACAGGAGCAGAGCACATTTAAAAAAGACAGAAAAACCCCACTGCAGCACATGTGCCAGGTTTAGCCCAAAGGCCAGTTTCTGCCTGTTTTCTGCAGACAGCTCTTACAAAGGCTCCGACAATGAAACAAAAGAGAAACCTGTGAGGAAAACAAGTATCCATGTCAGCAAAAACACTCCTCAACAGGCTGCAACTGGTCAAGACGGCTTCAAACATCAACACCACTTGACCATAACACTGGTGAAATCGTGGTGCCGCCAAGACAAAGCCAAGCAAACAACGCCATCAAACCACAACAACCTCAGAAGAGACACAAACACAAGGCAGACAACAGGTAGTTCACACACACACATTCAAATGAGCCACTAAAACAATGAAGCAATGAAGACACGCAGGCAGCAGTGCACACATGCATGCATCAAAGCACATGCTTGCATCGAAGCACATGCTGCACGCAAAACACACCAAGTCAGCAAGCAGCACATTGACAAGCCAGCACCAACGCAGCATTAGATCACCACACAGAGGCATCTGACACTGGACAAGACCTGGGCATGGAGGCAGCATGTGAAGAAAACATGAGGACAAAAACCATGTTAACTTACATCACGTTTTGATGTGATAGTGTCAGTGACATGTTTCATTCATCATCTACACGTCATGTTTTTGATTGAGAATAAGGAATTATTTCAGTGTATGTTCAGATAATGCTGTTGAACAACCCTGCTGATTCATATGATTGAGACATTGGAGATGTTGATTGCGTCTTGCACAGTTTACATAGACCTGTATCAAACCAACAGGAAGTAGAATTTTATTGTGAAAGTTCAGTTGAAGCACTATACCGGTGGATGGTGGAGCACTACAGTTGTTCATTTATAGGCGTCGCCACCAAGCCAACTCAATGTGCAGTTCGGTGTCATGTCGTCCAACATGGTTCTTAAGAAGGAAACAGAACAAAGTAAGAACAATATCGGCTAAAGACAAACACTACATCAAGTAAAACAACCAGCTCATGCACATGACCACTGGACTGCCATGATGTCCAGGAAGGGAACAGGATGGGACACAAATGAGTTAGGGTGTTATGCTCTTCACTAAATGAGACAGAAGGTGACATTCATTCAGAAAGCCAGCCAGCTCTTTGTCTCACAGAACATTTTCATGAACATTTGTTGTTGACAAGTTGTGTAAACATCCAACATGGTGAATGATACGTTGATGCAAGGCAGAGAACATAGAGCTGCAGCAGTAGGACCGCCCACAAGAGGGCACCAATGCAGACCAGAAGAAGAGCTGATCAGCACGCTCACAAATACAAGACAATCCACGTTTTCACAGTTTACATCACAAATATGATCAAATTAATGGATTAATTTAAGACAATGAGAGTCCAGATATTGTTCATCAACATTTACATGAAAGCTCAAATCTTTTGAAGGCCTTGATTCCTGTAAACGAAGGTGTTGTCAGACTGTTGCCTGACTATGAAAAGTCAAATGTACTGGTTCAAACCAAAAAGGAACAATTCAACAACTGCATTAATAAAGCTGAGAAATGGATACTTGCATCAAGGCAACAACGTCATGAAGACGTGAGTCCAGATGAGTGTGTCGTGTGTCTGCAGTTGCTCGCTACACTAACAGGAAATAAATCTGGTCTCTGTGTTGCACACAGCACAACTACAGGCTGTTCTTCCACATCATCCACCTCACCTGTGCGTCAGAAGGAACAAGCAGAGCATGGTGCCTTATTTGCACTGGCAGCATCCCTGAAACACAAAGAGGTATTTGCACTGAAGGAACGCAAAGCTGCTGACAAAGAAAGATCAGCTTGAGATCGAGACAGCTAGTGCTTCTTCTACCGCCAATATGAAAGTCCTGGAAATTTGTGAGTATGAGAATCACCAACATTTAACTGCTCATCTTGAGACAAGCTTACTAGACAATCGGCTGCTACGCAGGCAAGAGCCAATAGTAAAATATGAACACACTGAACAGTCACAGGCAAATAATACAATGAAAAAAAAGATGTCACCCAGCATAGTGACGTCAGACTCCAGTAAACTTGTGTGAAGTGATGCTGAAACAAAATGACGTCACTGAGATTTTAGTCAAACAACAGAAACTGACCCGTTTGCCCCAAAGAGACATACCTGTTTTCACTGGTGATCCCCTTGACTTTCCATCCTTTCTGGGGCATAAACCTGATCATGACAGTGACATGGTACACTACCTTCAACAGCTGACCAGAGGTGAGTCCAGAGACTTAGTCAGGATGAGTCCAAGGCTACAGTGAAACAAGAAAAGTGATAACTTACCACTATGGTAACGAAGTGAATATCTTAACTGCTTACATGAACAGGGCTCTCAACTTGCTGCAAATTAAACCAGACGATGCAAAGACTCACCATAGTTACTCCCTGTTTTCAACTGGTTGCCACAATGCAATGCAAGACCTTGACCAGTTGCAAGAAGTGGGAGAATCCCACTAATCTCAGAATCATCATCTTCAAAAGACCATACAAAATGAGAAAGATGTGGAGAGTGGCTACGTTTGATATTCAAGAAGTGGAAAGAGACCAAGATTTTTTACATCTGCCCAGAGTCTTAAACAGACAAGCTAAAATAGCTGCATATGCTCTTTTTGTGACATAAAGGATAATGAATGTGTGAGGGAAAACATTATGCAAACGTGAGAACGACCAGAGCATGCAGGCCAAAGGGGACTACATGTGCCATGAGTGTAGCACCAGCTGCAAATGAGACGTTACCTGAGAACTGTAAAACCTCCTCTTGTCTCATCAGAAGAAGCCGTGTGTGTACTGTGAGAAAACAAAGTCAGAAAACAACCAAATAAAGAAAGGGTAGACTTTCTGAGAGGACAAGGACTGTGTTTTTCATGCTTGACTCCAGGTCATTTGAGTAAAGACACTATAGTACAGGTCGTCCCCTGAGAAACAAAGCTGTAAAACAAATGCCTTACCACTACAGTTTAGTTGTTCAGAGAGCAGAGCAGCTACAATAAAGCTGTCAAAAACAGAGTTTCATAAAGAGCATCAACAGCTCATGTCTGACTTACAAAATGGGTGTGCACTTGTTCAGACATCAGTCATGATGCATTACCTGATGAGAGAGTCCTCAGATGTATCCTGTAATCTCCTGGGATGAGGGTATCCCTGCTGAACTGGCTCAAAGGTCACAGAGGTGGATTTCTGATCTCATGAAGCTGCATGGTTTCAACCTTAAACCAGCTGGTTCACACGCACCACTTTGACAACACAAGGGAGAAAGGTTATGGAGTTGAGTCATTCTTCACTTATGTTTTGTGTAAATGCCCAACATTGACCACTAGGGTGTAGTATAGTTCTGTTTCAGGTGAACTGGTAACCACCCAGTAAGGGCCCAGCAGCAGGTGTATGAAGTAAGGTGGAAATCACTGTGAGTTGGTGGTGGATGAAAGCCAGTGTTTTTTGTGCTCCAGTCCACATCAACTTTCATGGCCAAGTCAGTGTCTGTATGTGAACTCTGAGCTGAAACCTGCTGACTATGCATCTAGAGGCATGAATGCAGACACATTCACAAAGTGTCAAACCTGGACTGCTGGGCCAGTTCCTTTGTCAAGACATAAGATATACTGGCAGCTGCACTTAACAAGCTCTACTGCCATTATGCAGAGAGGCACAGTTTAACAAGGGCAGTTTCCTGGATGATGAAGATGAAACAACTGCTCCATGAACTGAGCGCACACTGCAAGTCACTCACATCACAAGTAAGTGAGACATGGAGTCGTGAAAGGAAAAGTGAGATGGCTGAAAAACCAAATGCAGAAGTTCAAGGCAACTATCAATGGATCTTTACAATGCAACGGAAGAAACTGAACTTACCAAATGGTGTCAAAGGCAAATGGAGGGAGATATTACGTCCACTCCTCGCTAAGAGCAAAGTACTGGATCACTCGTGTCAACTCAGCTGCAAGAAAAGTCTGCAAAGTTTTGCTTTTTGCACGTGTCACAGATGAAAAGTGTGTGATGAAGAAAAGATGGCAGATATTCCCACACAAGGAACACCAGACTCGGTTTAGCTCAGTTGGTAGAGCAGCTGCCCCATGTGTTGAGGCTGCAGGTTCGAATCCCGCATCGTGCTACCATCATCATTCTACCAATGTGTGTCAGTTCATTCTCAAAGCAAATGTAGTTGTTGGCTGGTGAGTTTGTTGATTCTGGTTCTAACACCTTTTCTTGGATCTACAATCATCTCTTATTCTGGTCTCTGTGGACTCAGTGACAGAAATCCACTGTAGCAGAGACAGAGAACTGTCATGGCTGCATGACCCTATAACATTTCACTACATTACTCTTCTTCATATAATGTCCTGGTGTTATGGTTTGTTACGTATGTAAGGTTCTGATATGTTACGTTCTGAACTCTTATGTCGTGTCATGTAACAACATATCAAAAGGTTATGTGATGTAACATTCTGCTTTGTTATTTATATTTTGTTTACTTGTTTATTTGACAGACAGAACATATTGAAAAAAACATTTCAGTAAATATGCTGGATCCAGCCCGCGGGACAGTTTCTGCCTGTTCCTGGCCAGGTTTTACAAAGGATCCCTGAAATGAAACAAAAGAGACCGGTGAGGCAAATCCATGTGACCAAACACACTCATCAACAGGTTACAAAGCCAACAACACCATCAAACACAAAGCAAAACAACATCAAGCCAAGCAACACAAGCATGACAACAGGTCGTTCACACGTACATTCAAAAGGAGCCACTAAAACATGCCAGAGACCATAAGCAATGAAGACACGCAGGCAGCAGTGCACACATGCATGCATCAAAGCACATGCATGCATCAAAGCACATGCTGCACGCAAAACACACCAAGTCAGCGAGCAGCACATTGACAAGCCAGCACCAACGCAGCATTAGATCACCACACAGACATGTAAAAACAAGCATGACAACAGATAGTTCAAAGATATATTCAAAGAGCTATTACAACATGCCAGAGAGACAACAAGCAGTTAAGACACGCAGCAGGAATCCACACAAGTGATGAGGAGCATTTGCCATACTATGTCTGACATTTGGAGCTCAGTCAAAGACCTTGTTAAAAAAAAAAAGGGACCTTGCCTGTTGTCTTCTTCCAACGCCGCATGACACCTTTACAGAAGCTTGCTCACTGTTGAAATCCCTCACGGTGGGGGGGGGGTCCTCATGCTGTCGGAACGCCACACGCCATAAACAGGCCGTAGCCACTGCCACCTGCAAGTTATAAGAGAAGAGTAATTAGAAATCAGGTTCAATGGTCAGAATTTGTACAATGTTGCTGATTTACTTACCAAGGAGCCGGCCATCACGCGCCGCACCTGCCTGCAGTCTGTTCCCTACACTGCAATGGGTCAGGACCAATGAGTCATGTGTTGAGCCGGGCCACCGTGCCACTAACTTTGTCAGAACCATGTTTCACTCACAAATGACTTGGACATTGATCGTGTGCACATTTTTACATCATGTTATATGTCCTTGTTTATTTGACAGGAGCAGAGCACATTTAAAAAAAGACAGAAAAACCCCACTGCAGCACATGTGCCAGATTTAGCCCAAAGGCCAGTTTCTGCCTGTTTTCTGCAGACAGCTCTTACAAAGGCTCCGACAATGAAACAAAAGAGAAACCCGCGAGGAAAACAAGTATCCATGTCAGCAAAAACACTCCTCAACAGGCTGCAACTGGTCAAGACGGCTTCAAACATCAACACCACTTGACCATAACACTGGTGAAATCGTGGTGCCGCCAAGACAAAGCCAAGCAAACAACGCCATCAAAGCACAACAACCTCAGAAGAGACACAAACACAAGGCAGACAACAGGTAGTTCACACACACACATTCAAATGAGCCACTAAAACAATGAAGCAATGAAGACACGCAGGCAGCAGTGCACACATGCATGCATCAAAGCACATGCTTGCATCGAAGCACATGCTTGCATCAAAGCACATGCATGCATCAAAGCACATGCATGCATCAAAGCACATGCGGCACGCAAAACACACCAAGTCAGCGAGCAGCACATTGACAAGCCAGCACCAACGCAGCATTAGATCACCACACAGACAGATAAAAACAAGCATGACAACAGATAGTTCAAAGATATATTCAAAGAGCTATTACAACATGCCAGAGAGACAACAAGCAGTTAAGACACGCAGCAGGAATCCACACAAGTGATGAGGAGCATTTGCCATACTATGTCTGACATTTGGAGCTCAGTCAAAGACCTTGTTAAAAAAAAAAAGGGACCTTGCCTGTTGTCTTCTTCCAACGCCGCATGACACCTTTACAGAAGCTTGCTCACTGTTGAAATCCCTCACGGTGGGGGGGGTCCTCATGCTGTGAGGGAGGGAGGCCAGACGGGACGGCAATGGCATTCCTCAGGGTCAGGTTGTGCGGGACGCCACACGCCATAAACAGGCCGTAGCCACTGCCACCTGCAAGTTATAAGAGAAGAGTAATTAGAAATCAGGTTGAATGGTCAGAATTTGTACAATGTTGCTGATTTACTTACCAAGGAGCCGGCCATCACGCGCCGCACCTGCCTGCAGTCTGTTCCCTACACTGCAATGGGTCAGGACCAATGAGTCATGTGTTGAGCCGGGCCACCGTGCCACTAACTTTGTCAGAACCATGTTTCACTCACAAATGACTTGGACATTGATCGTGTGCACATTTTTACATCATGTTATATTTCCTTGTTTATTTGACAGGAGCAGAGCACATTTAAAAAAAGACAGAAAAACCCCACTGCAGCACATGTGCCAGATTTAGCCCAAAGGCCAGTTTCTGCCTGTTTTCTGCAGACAGCTCTTACAAAGGCTCCGACAATGAAACAAAAGAGAAACCTGTGAGGAAAACAAGTATCCATGTCAGCAAAAACACTCCTCAACAGGCTGCAACTGGTCAAGACGGCTTCAAACATCAACATCACTTGACCATAACACTGGTGAAATCGTGGTGCCGCCAAGACAAAGCCAAGCAAACAACGCCATCAAAGCACAACAACCTCAGAAGAGACACAAACACAAGGCAGACAACAGGTAGTTCACACACACACATTCAAATGAGCCACTAAAACAATGAAGCAATGAAGACACGCAGGCAGCAGTGCACGCATGCATGCATCGAAGCACATGCTTGCATCAAAGCACATGCTGCACGCAAAACACACCAAGTCAGCAAGCAGCACATTGACAAGCCAGCACCAACGCAGCATTAGATCACCACACAGAGGCATCTGACACTGGACAAGACCTGGGCATGGAGGCAGCATGTGAAGAAAACATGAGGACAAAAACCATGTTAACTTACATCACGTTTTGATGTGATAGTGTCAGTGACACGTTTCATTCATCATCTACACGTCATGTTTTTGATTGAGAATAAGGAATTATTTCAGTATATGTTCAGATAATGCTGTTGAACAACCCTGCTGATTCATATGATTGAGACATTGGAGATGTTGATTGCGTCTTGCACAGTTTACATAGACCTGTATCAAACCAACAGGAAGTAGAATTTTATTGTGAAAGTTCAGTTGAAGCACTATACCGGTGGATGGTGGAGCACTACAGTTGTTCATTTATAGGCGTCGCCACCAAGCCAACTCAATGTGCAGTTCGGTGTCATGTCGTCCAACATGGTTCTTAAGAAGGAAACAGAACAAAGTAAGAACAATATCGGCTAAAGACAAACACTACATCAAGTAAAACAACCAGCTCATGCACATGACCACTGGACTGCCATGATGTCCAGGAAGGGAACAGGATGGGACACAAATGAGTTAGGGTGTTATGCTCTTCACTAAATGAGACAGAAGGTGACATTCATTCAGAAAGCCAGCCAGCTCTTTGTCTCACAGAACATTTTCATGAACATTTGTTGTTGACAAGTTGTGTAAACATCCAACATGGTGAATGATACGTTGATGCAAGGCAGAGAACATAGAGCTGCAGCAGTAGGACCGCCCACAAGAGGGCACCAATGCAGACCAGAAGAAGAGCTGATCAGCACGCTCACAAATACAAGACAATCCACGTTTTCACAGTTTACATCACAAATATGATCAAATTAATGGATTAATTTAAGACAATGAGAGTCCAGATATTGTTCATCAACATTTACATGAAAGCTCAAATCTTTTGAAGGCCTTGATTCCTGTAAACGAAGGTGTTGTCAGACTGTTGCCTGACTATGAAAAGTCAAATGTACTGGTTCAAACCAAAAAGGAACAATTCAACAACTGCATTAATAAAGCTGAGAAATGGATACTTGCATCAAGGCAACAACGTCATGAAGACGTGAGTCCAGATGAGTGTGTCGTGTGTCTGCAGTTGCTCGCTACACTAACAGGAAATAAATCTGGTCTCTGTGTTGCACACAGCACAACTACAGGCTGTTCTTCCACATCATCCACCTCACCTGTGCGTCAGAAGGAACAAGCAGAGCATGGTGCCTTATTTGCACTGGCAGCATCCCTGAAACACAAAGAGGTATTTGCACTGAAGGAACGCAAAGCTGCTGACAAAGAAAGATCAGCTTGAGATCGAGACAGCTAGTGCTTCTTCTACCGCCAATATGAAAGTCCTGGAAATTTGTGAGTATGAGAATTACCAACATTTAACTGCTCATCTTGAGACAAGCTTACTAGACAATCGGCTGCTACGCAGGCAAGAGCCAATAGTAAAATATGAACACACTGAACAGTCACAGGCAAATAATACAATGAAAAAAAAGATGTCACCCAGCATAGTGACGTCAGACTCCAGTAAACTTGTGTGACGTGATGCTGAAACAAAATGACGTCACTGAGATTTTAGTCAAACAACAGAAACTGACCCGTTTGCCCCAAAGAGACATACCTGTTTTCACTGGTGATCCCCTTGACTGTCCATCCTTTCTGGGGCATAAACCTGATCATGACAGTGACATGGTACACTACCTTCAACAGCTGACCAGAGGTGAGTCCAGAGACTTAGTCAGGATGAGTCCAAGGCTACAGTGAAACAAGAAAAGTGATAACTTACCACTATGGTAACGAAGTGAATATCTTAACTGCTTACATGAACAGGGCTCTCAACTTGCTGCAAATTAAACCAGACGATGCAAAGACTCACCATAGTTACTCCCTGTTTTCAACTGGTTGCCACAATGCAATGCAAGACCTTGACCAGTTGCAAGAAGTGGGAGAATCCCACTAATCTCAGAATCATCATCTTCAAAAGACCATACAAAATGAGAAAGATGTGGAGAGTGGCTACGTTTGATATTCAAGAAGTGGAAAGAGACCAAGATTTTTACATCTGCTCAGAGTCTTAAACAGACAAGCTAAAATAGCTGCATATGCTCTTTTTGTGACATAAAGGATAATGAATGTGTGAGGGAAAACATTATGCAAACGTGAGAACGACCAGAGCATGCAGGCCAAAGGGGACTACATGTGCCATGAGTGTAGCACCAGCTGCAAATGAGACGTTACCTGAGAACTGTAAAACCTCCTCTTGTCTCATCAGAAGAAGCCGTGTGTGTACTGTGAGAAAACAAAGTCAGAAAACAACCAAATAAAGAAAGGGTAGACTTTCTGAGAGGACAAGGACTGTGTTTTTCATGCTTGACTCCAGGTCATTTGAGTAAAGACACTATAGTACAGGTCGTCCCCTGAGAAACAAAGCTGTAAAACAAATGCCTTACCACTACAGTTTAGTTGTTCAGAGAGCAGAGCAGCTACAATAAAGCTGTCAAAAACAGAGTTTCATAAAGAGCATCAACAGCTCATGTCTGACTTACAAAATGGGTGTGCACTTGTTCAGACATCAGTCATGATGCATTACCTGATGAGAGAGTCCTCAGATGTATCCTGTAATCTCCTGGGATGAGGGTATCCCTGCTGAACTGGCTCAAAGGTCACAGAGGTGGATTTCTGATCTCATGAAGCTGCATGGTTTCAACCTTAAACCAGCTGGTTCACACGCACCACTTTGACAACACAAGGGAGAAAGGTTATGGAGTTGAGTCATTCTTCACTTATGTTTTGTGTAAATGCCCAACATTGACCACTAGGGTGTAGTATAGTTCTGTTTCAGGTGAACTGGTAACCACCCAGTAAGGGCCCAGCAGCAGGTGTATGAAGTAAGGTGGAAATCACTGTGAGTTGGTGGTGGATGAAAGCCAGTGTTTTTTGTGCTCCAGTCCACATCAACTTTCATGGCCAAGTCAGTGTCTGTATGTGAACTCTGAGCTGAAACCTGCTGACTATGCATCTAGAGGCATGAATGCAGACACATTCACAAAGTGTCAAACCTGGACTGCTGGGCCAGTTCCTTTGTCAAGACATAAGATATACTGGCAGCTGCACTTAACAAGCTCTACTGCCATTATGCAGAGAGGCACAGTTTAACAAGGGCAGTTTCCTGGATGATGAAGATGAAACAACTGCTCCATGAACTGAGCGCACACTGCAAGTCACTCACATCACAAGTAAGTGAGACATGGAGTCGTGAAAGGAAAAGTGAGATGGCTGAAAAACCAAATGCAGAAGTTCAAGGCAACTATCAATGGATCTTTACAATGCAACGGAAGAAACTGAACTTACCAAATGGTGTCAAAGGCAAATGGAGGGAGATATTACGTCCACTCCTCGCTAAGAGCAAAGTACTGGATCACTCGTGTCAACTCAGCTGCAAGAAAAGTCTGCAAAGTTTTGCTTTTTGCACGTGTCACAGATGAAAAGTGTGTGATGAAGAAAAGATGGCAGATATTCCCACACAAGGAACACCAGACTCGGTTTAGCTCAGTTGGTAGAGCAGCTGCCCCATGTGTTGAGGCTGCAGGTTCGAATCCCGCATCGTGCTACCATCATCATTCTACCAATGTGTGTCAGTTCATTCTCAAAGCAAATGTAGTTGTTGGCTGGTGAGTTTGTTGATTCTGGTTCTAACACCTTTTCTTGGATCTACAATCATCTCTTATTCTGGTCTCTGTGGACTCAGTGACAGAAATCCACTGTAGCAGAGACAGAGAACTGTCATGGCTGCATGACCCTATAACATTTCACTACATTACTCTTCTTCATATAATGTCCTGGTGTTATGGTTTGTTACGTATGTAAGGTTCTGATATGTTACGTTCTGAACTCTTATGTCGTGTCATGTAACAACATATCAAAAGGTTATGTGATGTAACATTCTGCTTTGTTATTTATATTTTGTTTACTTGTTTATTTGACAGACAGAACATATTGAAAAAAACATTTCAGTAAATATGCTGGATCCAGCCCGCGGGACAGTTTCTGCCTGTTCCTGGCCAGGTTTTACAAAGGATCCCTGAAATGAAACAAAAGAGACCGGTGAGGCAAATCCATGTGACCAAACACACTCATCAACAGGTTACAAAGCCAACAACACCATCAAACACAAAGCAAAACAACATCAAGCCAAGCAACACAAGCATGACAACAGGTCGTTCACACGTACATTCAAAAGGAGCCACTAAAACATGCCAGAGACCATAAGCAATGAAGACACGCAGGCAGCAGTGCACACATGCATGCATCAAAGCACATGCATGCATCAAAGCACATGCTGCACGCAAAACACACCAAGTCAGCGAGCAGCACATTGACAAGCCAGCACCAACGCAGCATTAGATCACCACACAGACATGTAAAAACAAGCATGACAACAGATAGTTCAAAGATATATTCAAAGAGCTATTACAACATGCCAGAGAGACAACAAGCAGTTAAGACACGCAGCAGGAATCCACACAAGTGATGAGGAGCATTTGCCATACTATGTCTGACATTTGGAGCTCAGTCAAAGACCTTGTTAAAAAAAAAAAAGGGACCTTGCCTGTTGTCTTCTTCCAACGCCGCATGACACCTTTACAGAAGCTTGCTCACTGTTGAAATCCCTCACGGTGGGGGGGGGGTCCTCATGCTGTCGGAACGCCACACGCCATAAACAGGCCGTAGCCACTGCCACCTGCAAGTTATAAGAGAAGAGTAATTAGAAATCAGGTTCAATGGTCAGAATTTGTACAATGTTGCTGATTTACTTACCAAGGAGCCGGCCATCACGCGCCGCACCTGCCTGCAGTCTGTTCCCTACACTGCAATGGGTCAGGACCAATGAGTCATGTGTTGAGCCGGGCCACCGTGCCACTAACTTTGTCAGAACCATGTTTCACTCACAAATGACTTGGACATTGATCGTGTGCACATTTTTACATCATGTTATATGTCCTTGTTTATTTGACAGGAGCAGAGCACATTTAAAAAAGACAGAAAAACCCCACTGCAGCACATGTGCCAGATTTAGCCCAAAGGCCAGTTTCTGCCTGTTTTCTGCAGACAGCTCTTACAAAGGCTCCGACAATGAAACAAAAGAGAAACCCGCGAGGAAAACAAGTATCCATGTCAGCAAAAACACTCCTCAACAGGCTGCAACTGGTCAAGACGGCTTCAAACATCAACACCACTTGACCATAACACTGGTGAAATCGTGGTGCCGCCAAGACAAAGCCAAGCAAACAACGCCATCAAAGCACAACAACCTCAGAAGAGACACAAACACAAGGCAGACAACAGGTAGTTCACACACACACATTCAAATGAGCCACTAAAACAATGAAGCAATGAAGACACGCAGGCAGCAGTGCACACATGCATGCATCAAAGCACATGCTTGCATCGAAGCACATGCTTGCATCAAAGCACATGCATGCATCAAAGCACATGCATGCATCAAAGCACATGCGGCACGCAAAACACACCAAGTCAGCGAGCAGCACATTGACAAGCCAGCACCAACGCAGCATTAGATCACCACACAGACAGATAAAAACAAGCATGACAACAGATAGTTCAAAGATATATTCAAAGAGCTATTACAACATGCCAGAGAGACAACAAGCAGTTAAGACACGCAGCAGGAATCCACACAAGTGATGAGGAGCATTTGCCATACTATGTCTGACATTTGGAGCTCAGTCAAAGACCTTGTTAAAAAAAAAAGGGACCTTGCCTGTTGTCTTCTTCCAACGCCGCATGACACCTTTACAGAAGCTTGCTCACTGTTGAAATCCCTCACGGTGGGGGGGGTCCTCATGCTGTGAGGGAGGGAGGCCAGACGGGACGGCAATGGCATTCCTCAGGGTCAGGTTGTGCGGGACGCCACACGCCATAAACAGGCCGTAGCCACTGCCACCTGCAAGTTATAAGAGAAGAGTAATTAGAAATCAGGTTGAATGGTCAGAATTTGTACAATGTTGCTGATTTACTTACCAAGGAGCCGGCCATCACGCGCCGCACCTGCCTGCAGTCTGTTCCCTACACTGCAATGGGTCAGGACCAATGAGTCATGTGTTGAGCCGGGCCACCGTGCCACTAACTTTGTCAGAACCATGTTTCACTCACAAATGACTTGGACATTGATCGTGTGCACATTTTTACATCATGTTATATTTCCTTGTTTATTTGACAGGAGCAGAGCACATTTAAAAAAAGACAGAAAAACCCACTGCAGCACATGTGCCAGATTTAGCCCAAAGGCCAGTTTCTGCCTGTTTTCTGCAGACAGCTCTTACAAAGGCTCCGACAATGAAACAAAAGAGAAACCTGTGAGGAAAACAAGTATCCATGTCAGCAAAAACACTCCTCAACAGGCTGCAACTGGTCAAGACGGCTTCAAACATCAACATCACTTGACCATAACACTGGTGAAATCGTGGTGCCGCCAAGACAAAGCCAAGCAAACAACGCCATCAAAGCACAACAACCTCAGAAGAGACACAAACACAAGGCAGACAACAGGTAGTTCACACACACACATTCAAATGAGCCACTAAAACAATGAAGCAATGAAGACACGCAGGCAGCAGTGCACGCATGCATGCATCGAAGCACATGCTTGCATCAAAGCACATGCTGCACGCAAAACACACCAAGTCAGCAAGCAGCACATTGACAAGCCAGCACCAACGCAGCATTAGATCACCACACAGAGGCATCTGACACTGGACAAGACCTGGGCATGGAGGCAGCATGTGAAGAAAACATGAGGACAAAAACCATGTTAACTTACATCACGTTTTGATGTGATAGTGTCAGTGACACGTTTCATTCATCATCTACACGTCATGTTTTTGATTGAGAATAAGGAATTATTTCAGTATATGTTCAGATAATGCTGTTGAACAACCCTGCTGATTCATATGATTGAGACATTGGAGATGTTGATTGCGTCTTGCACAGTTTACATAGACCTGTATCAAACCAACAGGAAGTAGAATTTTATTGTGAAAGTTCAGTTGAAGCACTATACCGGTGGATGGTGGAGCACTACAGTTGTTCATTTATAGGCGTCGCCACCAAGCCAACTCAATGTGCAGTTCGGTGTCATGTCGTCCAACATGGTTCTTAAGAAGGAAACAGAACAAAGTAAGAACAATATCGGCTAAAGACAAACACTACATCAAGTAAAACAACCAGCTCATGCACATGACCACTGGACTGCCATGATGTCCAGGAAGGGAACAGGATGGGACACAAATGAGTTAGGGTGTTATGCTCTTCACTAAATGAGACAGAAGGTGACATTCATTCAGAAAGCCAGCCAGCTCTTTGTCTCACAGAACATTTTCATGAACATTTGTTGTTGACAAGTTGTGTAAACATCCAACATGGTGAATGATACGTTGATGCAAGGCAGAGAACATAGAGCTGCAGCAGTAGGACCGCCCACAAGAGGGCACCAATGCAGACCAGAAGAAGAGCTGATCAGCACGCTCACAAATACAAGACAATCCACGTTTTCACAGTTTACATCACAAATATGATCAAATTAATGGATTAATTTAAGACAATGAGAGTCCAGATATTGTTCATCAACATTTACATGAAAGCTCAAATCTTTTGAAGGCCTTGATTCCTGTAAACGAAGGTGTTGTCAGACTGTTGCCTGACTATGAAAAGTCAAATGTACTGGTTCAAACCAAAAGGAACAATTCAACAACTGCATTAATAAAGCTGAGAAATGGATACTTGCATCAAGGCAACAACGTCATGAAGACGTGAGTCCAGATGAGTGTGTCGTGTGTCTGCAGTTGCTCGCTACACTAACAGGAAATAAATCTGGTCTCTGTGTTGCACACAGCACAACTACAGGCTGTTCTTCCACATCATCCACCTCACCTGTGCGTCAGAAGGAACAAGCAGAGCATGGTGCCTTATTTGCACTGGCAGCATCCCTGAAACACAAAGAGGTATTTGCACTGAAGGAACGCAAAGCTGCTGACAAAGAAAGATCAGCTTGAGATCGAGACAGCTAGTGCTTCTTCTACCGCCAATATGAAAGTCCTGGAAATTTGTGAGTATGAGAATTACCAACATTTAACTGCTCATCTTGAGACAAGCTTACTAGACAATCGGCTGCTACGCAGGCAAGAGCCAATAGTAAAATATGAACACACTGAACAGTCACAGGCAAATAATACAATGAAAAAAAAGATGTCACCCAGCATAGTGACGTCAGACTCCAGTAAACTTGTGTGACGTGATGCTGAAACAAAATGACGTCACTGAGATTTTAGTCAAACAACAGAAACTGACCCGTTTGCCCCAAAGAGACATACCTGTTTTCACTGGTGATCCCCTTGACTGTCCATCCTTTCTGGGGCATAAACCTGATCATGACAGTGACATGGTACACTACCTTCAACAGCTGACCAGAGGTGAGTCCAGAGACTTAGTCAGGATGAGTCCAAGGCTACAGTGAAACAAGAAAAGTGATAACTTACCACTATGGTAACGAAGTGAATATCTTAACTGCTTACATGAACAGGGCTCTCAACTTGCTGCAAATTAAACCAGACGATGCAAAGACTCACCATAGTTACTCCCTGTTTTCAACTGGTTGCCACAATGCAATGCAAGACCTTGACCAGTTGCAAGAAGTGGGAGAATCCCACTAATCTCAGAATCATCATCTTCAAAAGACCATACAAAATGAGAAAGATGTGGAGAGTGGCTACGTTTGATATTCAAGAAGTGGAAAGAGACCAAGATTTTTACATCTGCTCAGAGTCTTAAACAGACAAGCTAAAATAGCTGCATATGCTCTTTTTGTGACATAAAGGATAATGAATGTGTGAGGGAAAACATTATGCAAACGTGAGAACGACCAGAGCATGCAGGCCAAAGGGGACTACATGTGCCATGAGTGTAGCACCAGCTGCAAATGAGACGTTACCTGAGAACTGTAAAACCTCCTCTTGTCTCATCAGAAGAAGCCGTGTGTGTACTGTGAGAAAACAAAGTCAGAAAACAACCAAATAAAGAAAGGGTAGACTTTCTGAGAGGACAAGGACTGTGTTTTTCATGCTTGACTCCAGGTCATTTGAGTAAAGACACTATAGTACAGGTCGTCCCCTGAGAAACAAAGCTGTAAAACAAATGCCTTACCACTACAGTTTAGTTGTTCAGAGAGCAGAGCAGCTACAATAAAGCTGTCAAAAACAGAGTTTCATAAAGAGCATCAACAGCTCATGTCTGACTTACAAAATGGGTGTGCACTTGTTCAGACATCAGTCATGATGCATTACCTGATGAGAGAGTCCTCAGATGTATCCTGTAATCTCCTGGGATGAGGGTATCCCTGCTGAACTGGCTCAAAGGTCACAGAGGTGGATTTCTGATCTCATGAAGCTGCATGGTTTCAACCTTAAACCAGCTGGTTCACACGCACCACTTTGACAACACAAGGGAGAAAGGTTATGGAGTTGAGTCATTCTTCACTTATGTTTTGTGTAAATGCCCAACATTGACCACTAGGGTGTAGTATAGTTCTGTTTCAGGTGAACTGGTAACCACCCAGTAAGGGCCCAGCAGCAGGTGTATGAAGTAAGGTGGAAATCACTGTGAGTTGGTGGTGGATGAAAGCCAGTGTTTTTTGTGCTCCAGTCCACATCAACTTTCATGGCCAAGTCAGTGTCTGTATGTGAACTCTGAGCTGAAACCTGCTGACTATGCATCTAGAGGCATGAATGCAGACACATTCACAAAGTGTCAAACCTGGACTGCTGGGCCAGTTCCTTTGTCAAGACATAAGATATACTGGCAGCTGCACTTAACAAGCTCTACTGCCATTATGCAGAGAGGCACAGTTTAACAAGGGCAGTTTCCTGGATGATGAAGATGAAACAACTGCTCCATGAACTGAGCGCACACTGCAAGTCACTCACATCACAAGTAAGTGAGACATGGAGTCGTGAAAGGAAAAGTGAGATGGCTGAAAAACCAAATGCAGAAGTTCAAGGCAACTATCAATGGATCTTTACAATGCAACGGAAGAAACTGAACTTACCAAATGGTGTCAAAGGCAAATGGAGGGAGATATTACGTCCACTCCTCGCTAAGAGCAAAGTACTGGATCACTCGTGTCAACTCAGCTGCAAGAAAAGTCTGCAAAGTTTTGCTTTTTGCACGTGTCACAGATGAAAAGTGTGTGATGAAGAAAAGATGGCAGATATTCCCACACAAGGAACACCAGACTCGGTTTAGCTCAGTTGGTAGAGCAGCTGCCCCATGTGTTGAGGATGCAGGTTCGAATCCCGCATCGTGCTACCATCATCATTCTACCAATGTGTGTCAGTTCATTCTCAAAGCAAATGTAGTTGTTGGCTGGTGAGTTTGTTGATCCTGGTTCTAACACCTTTCCTTGGATCTACAATCATCTCTTATTCTGGTCTCTGTGGACTCAGGGACAGAAATCCACTGTAGCAGAGACAGAGAACTGTCATGGCTGCATGACCCTATAACATTTCACTACATTACTCTTCTTCATATACTGTCCTGGTGTTATGGTTTGTTACGTATGTAAGGCTCTGATATGTTACGTTCTGAACTCTTATGTCGTGTCATGTAACAACATATCAAAAGGTTATGTGATGTAACACTCTGCTTTGTTATTTATATTTTGTTTACTTGTTTATTTGACAGACAGAACATATTGAAAAAAACATTTCAGTAAATATGCTGGATCCAGCCCGCGGGACAGTTTCTGCCTGTTCCTGGCCAGGTTTTACAAAGGATCCCTGAAATGAAACAAAAGAGACCGGTGAGGCAAATCCATGTGACCAAACACACTCATCAACAGGCTACAAAGCCAACAATACCATCAAACACAAAGCAAAACAACATCAAGCCAAGCAACACAAGCATGACAACAGGTCGTTCACACGTACATTCAAAAGGAGCCACTAAAACATGCCAGAGACCATAAGCAACGAAGACACGCAGGCAGCAGTGCACACATGCATGCATCAAAGCACATGCATGCATCAAAGCACATGCTGCACGCAAAACACACCAAGTCAGCGAGCAGCACATTGACAAGCCAGCACCAACGCAGCATTAGATCACCACACAGACATGTAAAAACAAGCATGACAACAGATAGTTCAAAGATATATTCAAAGAGCTATTACAACATGCCAGAGAGACAACAAGCAGTTAAGACACGCAGCCAGCAACCCACACAAGTGATGAGGAGCATTTGCCATACTATGTCTGACATTTGGAGCTCAGTCAAACACCTTGTTAAAAAAAAAAGGGACCTTGCCTGTTGTCTTCTTCCAACGCCGCATGACACCTTTACAGAAGCTTGCTCACTGTTGAAATCCCTCACGGTGGGGGGGGGGTCCTCATGCTGTCGGAACGCCACACGCCATAAACAGGCCGTAGCCACTGCCACCTGCAAGTTATAAGAGAAGAGTAATTAGAAATCAGGTTCAATGGTCAGAATTTGTACAATGTTGCTGATTTACTTACCAAGGAGCCGGCCATCACGCGCCGCACCTGCCTGCAGTCTGTTCCCTACACTGAAATGGGTCAGGACCAATGAGTCATGTGTTGAGCCGGGCCACCGTGCCACTAACTTTGACAGAACCATGTTTGACTCACAAATGATCTGGACATTGATCGTGTGCACATTTTTACATCGTTATGTTTCCTTGTTTATTTGACAGGAGCAGAGCACATTTAAAAAAAGACAGAAAAACCCCACTGCAGCACATGTGCCAGATTTAGCCCAAAGGCCAGTTTCTGCCTGTTTTCTGCAGACAGCTCTTACAAAGGCTCCGACAATGAAACAAAAGAGAAACCCGCTAGGAAAACAAGTATCCATGTCAGCAAAAACACTCCTCAACAGGCTGCAACTGGTCAAGACGGCTTCAAACATCAACACCACTTGACCATAACACTGGTGAAATCGTGGTGCCGCCAAGACAAAGCCAAGCAAACAATGCCATCAAAGCACAACAACCTCAGAAGAGACACAAACACAAGGCAGACAACAGGTAGTTCACACACACACATTCAAATGAGCCACTAAAACAATGAAGCAATGAAGACACGCAGGCAGCAGTGCACACATGCATGCATCAAAGCACATGCTTGCATCGAAGCACATGCTTGCATCAAAGCACATGCATGCATCAAAGCACATGCATGCATCAAAGCACATGCGGCACACAAAACACACCAAGTCAGCGAGCAGCACATTGACAAGCCAGCACCAACGCAGCATTAGATCACCACACAGACAGGTAAAAACAAGCATGACAACAGATAGTTCAAAGATATATTCAAAGAGCTATTACAACATGCCAGAGAGACAACAAGCAGTTAAGACACGCAGCCAGCAAACCACACAAGTGATGAGGAGCATTTGCCATACTATGTCTGACATTTGGAGCTCAGTCAAAGACCTTGTTAAAAAAAAAAAAAAAGGGACCTTGCCTGTTGTCTTCTTCCAACGCCGCATGACACCTTTACAGAAGCTTGCTCACTGTTGAAATCCCTCATGGTGGGGGGGGTCCTCATGCTGTGAGGGAGGGAGGCCAGACGGGACGGCAATGGCATTCCTCAGGGTCAGGTTGTGCGGGACGCCACACGCCATAAACAGGCCGTAGCCACTGCCACCTGCAAGTTATAAGAGAAGAGTAATTAGAAATCAGGTTGAATGGTCAGAATTTGTACAATGTTGCTGATTTACTTACCAAGGAGCCGGCCATCACGCGCCGCACCTGCCTGCAGTCTGTTCCCTACACTGCAATGGCTCAGGACCAATGAGTCATGTGTTGAGCCGGGCCACCGTGCCACTAACTTTGTCAGAACCATGTTTCACTCACAAATGACTTGGACATTGATCGTGTGCACATTTTTACATCATGTTATATTTCCTTGTTTATTTGACAGGAGCAGAGCACATTTAAAAAAAGACAGAAAAACCCCACTGCAGCACATGTGCCAGATTTAGCCCAAAGGCCAGTTTCTGCCTGTTTTCTGCAGACAGCTCTTACAAAGGCTCCGACAATGAAACAAAAGAGAAACCCGCTAGGAAACAAGTATCCATGTCAGCAAAAACACTCCTCAACAGGCTGCAACTGGTCAAGACGGCTTCAAACATCAACACCACTTGACCATAACACTGGTGAAATCGTGGTGCCGCCAAGACAAAGCCAAGCAAACAACGCCATCAAAGCACAACAACCTCAGAAGAGACACAAACACAAGGCAGACAACAGGTAGGTCACACACACACATTCAAATGAGCCACTAAAACAATGAAGCAATGAAGACACGCAGGCAGCAGTGCACGCATGCATGCATCGAAGCACATGCTTGCATCAAAGCACATGCTGCACGCAAAACACACCAAGTCAGCAAGCAGCACATTGACAAGCCAGCACCAACGCAGCATTAGATCACCACACAGAGGCATCTGACACTGGACAAGACCTGGGCATGGAGGCAGCATGTGAAGAAAACATGAGGACAAAAACCATGTTAACTTACATCACGTTTTGATGTGATAGTGTCAGTGACACGTTTCATTCATCATCTACACGTCATGTTTTTGATTGAGAATAAGGAATTATTTCAGTATATGTTCAGATAATGCTGTTGAACAACCCTGCTGATTCATATGATTGAGACATTGGAGATGTTGATTGCGTCTTGCACAGTTTACATAGACCTGTATCAAACCAACAGGAAGTAGAATTTTATTGTGAAAGTTCAGTTGAAGCACTATACCGGTGGATGGTGGAGCACTACAGTTGTTCATTTATAGGCGTCGCCACCAAGCCAACTCAATGTGCAGTTCGGTGTCATGTCGTCCAACATGGTTCTTAAGAAGGAAACAGAACAAAGTAAGAACAATATCGGCTAAAGACAAACACTACATCAAGTAAAACAACCAGCTCATGCACATGACCACTGGACTGCCATGATGTCCAGGAAGGGAACAGGATGGGACACAAATGAGTTAGGGTGTTATGCTCTTCACTAAATGAGACAGAAGGTGACATTCATTCAGAAAGCCAGCCAGCTCTTTGTCTCACAGAACATTTTCATGAACATTTGTTGTTGACAAGTTGTGTAAACATCCAACATGGTGAATGATACGTTGATGCAAGGCAGAGAACATAGAGCTGCAGCAGTAGGACCGCCCACAAGAGGGCACCAATGCAGACCAGAAGAAGAGCTGATCAGCACGCTCACAAATACAAGACAATCCACGTTTTCACAGTTTACATCACAAATATGATCAAATTAATGGATTAATTTAAGACAATGAGAGTCCAGATATTGTTCATCAACATTTACATGAAAGCTCAAATCTTTTGAAGGCCTTGATTCCTGTAAACGAAGGTGTTGTCAGACTGTTGCCTGACTATGAAAAGTCAAATGTACTGGTTCAAACCAAAAAGGAACAATTCAACAACTGCATTAATAAAGCTGAGAAATGGATACTTGCATCAAGGCAACAACGTCATGAAGACGTGAGTCCAGATGAGTGTGTCGTGTGTCTGCAGTTGCTCGCTACACTAACAGGAAATAAATCTGGTCTCTGTGTTGCACACAGCACAACTACAGGCTGTTCTTCCACATCATCCACCTCACCTGTGCGTCAGAAGGAACAAGCAGAGCATGGTGCCTTATTTGCACTGGCAGCATCCCTGAAACACAAAGAGGTATTTGCACTGAAGGAACGCAAAGCTGCTGACAAAGAAAGATCAGCTTGAGATCGAGACAGCTAGTGCTTCTTCTACCGCCAATATGAAAGTCCTGGAAATTTGTGAGTATGAGAATTACCAACATTTAACTGCTCATCTTGAGACAAGCTTACTAGACAATCAGCTGCTACGCAGGCAAGAGCCAATAGTAAAATATGAACACACTGAACAGTCACAGGCAAATAATACAATGAAAAAAAAGATGTCACCCAGCATAGTGACGTCAGACTCCAGTAAACTTGTGTGACGTGATGCTGAAACAAAATGACGTCACTGAGATTTTAGTCAAACAACAGAAACTGACCCGTTTGCCCCAAAGAGACATACCTGTTTTCACTGGTGATCCCCTTGACTGTCCATCCTTTCTGGGGCATAAACCTGATCATGACAGTGACATGGTACACTACCTTCAACAGCTGACCAGAGGTGAGTCCAGAGACTTAGTCAGGATGAGTCCAAGGCTACAGTGAAACAAGAAAAGTGATAACTTACCACTATGGTAACGAAGTGAATATCTTAACTGCTTACATGAACAGGGCTCTCAACTTGCTGCAAATTAAACCAGACGATGCAAAGACTCACCATAGTTACTCCCTGTTTTCAACTGGTTGCCACAATGCAATGCAAGACCTTGACCAGTTGCAAGAAGTGGGAGAATCCCACTAATCTCAGAATCATCATCTTCAAAAGACCATACAAAATGAGAAAGATGTGGAGAGTGGCTACGTTTGATATTCAAGAAGTGGAAAGAGACCAAGATTTTTACATCTGCTCAGAGTCTTAAACAGACAAGCTAAAATAGCTGCATATGCTCTTTTTGTGACATAAAGGATAATGAATGTGTGAGGGAAAACATTATGCAAACGTGAGAACGACCAGAGCATGCAGGCCAAAGGGGACTACATGTGCCATGAGTGTAGCACCAGCTGCAAATGAGACGTTACCTGAGAACTGTAAAACCTCCTCTTGTCTCATCAGAAGAAGCCGTGTGTGTACTGTGAGAAAACAAAGTCAGAAAACAACCAAATAAAGAAAGGGTAGACTTTCTGAGAGGACAAGGACTGTGTTTTTCATGCTTGACTCCAGGTCATTTGAGTAAAGACACTATAGTACAGGTCGTCCCCTGAGAAACAAAGCTGTAAAACAAATGCCTTACCACTACAGTTTAGTTGTTCAGAGAGCAGAGCAGCTACAATAAAGCTGTCAAAAACAGAGTTTCATAAAGAGCATCAACAGCTCATGTCTGACTTACAAAATGGGTGTGCACTTGTTCAGACATCAGTCATGATGCATTACCTGATGAGAGAGTCCTCAGATGTATCCTGTAATCTCCTGGGATGAGGGTATCCCTGCTGAACTGGCTCAAAGGTCACAGAGGTGGATTTCTGATCTCATGAAGCTGCATGGTTTCAACCTTAAACCAGCTGGTTCACACGCACCACTTTGACAACACAAGGGAGAAAGGTTATGGAGTTGAGTCATTCTTCACTTATGTTTTGTGTAAATGCCCAACATTGACCACTAGGGTGTAGTATAGTTCTGTTTCAGGTGAACTGGTAACCACCCAGTAAGGGCCCAGCAGCAGGTGTATGAAGTAAGGTGGAAATCACTGTGAGTTGGTGGTGGATGAAAGCCAGTGTTTTTTGTGCTCCAGTCCACATCAACTTTCATGGCCAAGTCAGTGTCTGTATGTGAACTCTGAGCTGAAACCTGCTGACTATGCATCTAGAGGCATGAATGCAGACACATTCACAAAGTGTCAAACCTGGACTGCTGGGCCAGTTCCTTTGTCAAGACATAAGATATACTGGCAGCTGCACTTAACAAGCTCTACTGCCATTATGCAGAGAGGCACAGTTTAACAAGGGCAGTTTCCTGGATGATGAAGATGAAACAACTGCTCCATGAACTGAGCGCACACTGCAAGTCACTCACATCACAAGTAAGTGAGACATGGAGTCGTGAAAGGAAAAGTGAGATGGCTGAAAAACCAAATGCAGAAGTTCAAGGCAACTATCAATGGATCTTTACAATGCAACGGAAGAAACTGAACTTACCAAATGGTGTCAAAGGCAAATGGAGGGAGATATTACGTCCACTCCTCGCTAAGAGCAAAGTACTGGATCACTCGTGTCAACTCAGCTGCAAGAAAAGTCTGCAAAGTTTTGCTTTTTGCACGTGTCACAGATGAAAAGTGTGTGATGAAGAAAAGATGGCAGATATTCCCACACAAGGAACACCAGACTCGGTTTAGCTCAGTTGGTAGAGCAGCTGCCCCATGTGTTGAGGCTGTGGGTTCAAATCCCGTATCATGCCAGCATCCTGACAGCCCAGAGAAAAGCAACATACGAGAGCCAATAAGCAATGAGGACATGCAGGCAGTCCACACGTGCACGCATCAAGGCACAAACTCTACACCGTTTTGTTTTACATACTGACGACGGCCGCAGGTGCGTGCAGGCAGCAGCCAATCAACAAACCCCTCCGCACTCTGCTCAGAGACTTGAAGCTGCAGCCCCACAACTGCAAAACATCCTTCTACAAGTGAACCATCATTCATCAAGTGAACCATCATTCATCAAGTGAACCATCGTTCATCATTCTACCAATGTGTGTCAGTTCATTCTCAAAGCAAATGTAGTTGTTGGCTGGTGAGTTTGTTGATCCTGGTTCTAACACCTTTCCTTGGATCTACAATCATCTCTTATTCTGGTCTCTGTGGACTCAGTGACAGAAATCCACTGTAGCAGAGACAGAGAACTGTCATGGCTGCATGACCCTATAACATTTCACTACATTACTCTACTTCATATAATGTCCTGGTGTTATGGTTTGTTACGTATGTAAGGCTCTGATATGTTACGTTCTGAACTCTTATGTCGTGTCATGTAACAACATATCAAAAGGTTATGTGATGTAACATTCTGCTTTGTTATTTATATTTTGTTTACTTGTTTATTTGACAGACAGAACATATTGAAAAAAACATTTCAGTAAATATGCTGGATTCAGCCCACGGGACAGTTTCTGCCTGTTCCTGGCCAGGTTTTACAAAGGATCCCTGAAATGAAACAAAAGAGACCGGTGAGGCAAATCCATGTGACCAAACACACTCATCAACAGGTTACAAAGCCAACAACACCATCAAACACAAAGCAAAACAACATCAAGCCAAGCAACACAAGCATGACAACAGGTCGTTCACACGTACATTCAAAAGGAGCCACTAAAACATGCCAGAGACCATAAGCAACGAAGACACGCAGGCAGCGGGCAGCCGTGGACATGGAAGCAGCATCTGAAGAAAACATAGGACAAAAACTGTGACATGAAGCAGCTGGGAGCAGCGTTACATGAACAAACGTCCTGATATTATTTAATGCAGTAACATGTGGTGAGCTCTGGGGCAGGCAGGCGCTCACAGACCAAGACATACACAAAAGGCACAAAGCAATGAGATTACAACAGTCCTCACTCCTCCACCCTGGAGACAAACAGTGGGAGCATGTGAGCGACAGCCCCGGCAGGTGGAGCGCTTCAGCTCATCATCACAGCAAACAGGTTTATGGTCAAAAGTCTGATCCAGGTGTTCAAAATGAACAACACCTTTTCCCCACAGTTCACACCATCCACACGGTTATCCTGACCAGCTGTTAACAATCAATAACTTGCAGCAGCTGCTGATCAGGTATATGGACACAGTGGTGGACTCACCTTTGAGCGTCTGCACTGAACCCTCACAGCTGACACCACCGTCATTGTCCTGGTTTGTGCATCAACACTGAAATGAGACAATGACAACAACACAGATTCTTGTTAGTCGCAGCACTGAGCCAGGTCATGTGACCTGTACAGTCATTTACTGTCTACATGGGTGGGATGACACCAATCACACAAGACACACACCTGTCAGTTACATGACAGCTCTG
This sequence comes from Caranx ignobilis, assembly GCA_021432705.1. Classification (NCBI taxonomy): domain Eukaryota; kingdom Metazoa; phylum Chordata; class Actinopteri; order Carangiformes; family Carangidae; genus Caranx; species Caranx ignobilis. Next base: position 282,504 of record JAFHLA010000035.1, on the reverse strand, counting down.
ATGATAATGAGAAACATATAAACTCAACCTCACCTGTTGTCCAGAGAAGACAGAGGACGTTCGTCTCAGTTGGTGATGTCATCAACTTGAAGCCTCAGGTTGCACCAAAGACCTGTAAAATGAATAAAAGCCTTCTGATTGGTTGTGACCTGGTGATCAATAGTTACAGTTCACGTCACATTATGCCCTTACAAGGTAGCGCCAGGAGGTTTTGCTAAAAAAAAACTAAAATAAAACACCGCTAGACTTATACAAATGAAATCCAGCTTCACCTATGGGCTTCTAGGCCCGTGTGCTGGTGCCTGCTCTGCACGGTGGGGACAGGGCAAGTTGCTGCTAACCCTGTTAGCTGTCCAAGATGCTAGCGAGTGCTAGCGGACGTAAGCTATTCACCACCGCTAACACCCGCTAGCTCGACGCTAAGTTCCGAGAGCGACGGCAGCTAGCATCTGCAGCTAGCACACGGTTCCTGCTGCGTGTCTTAACAAGCAGTGAAGACACGCAGCAGGAACCCACACAAGTGATGAGGAGCATTTGCCATACTATGTCTGACATTTGGAGCTCAGTCAAACACCTTGTTAAAAAAAAAAGGGACCTTGCCTGTTGTCTTCTTCCAACGCCGCATGACACCTTTACAGAAGCTTGCTCACTGTTGAAATCCCTCACGGTGGGGGGGGGTCCTCATGCTGTCGGAACGCCACACGCCATAAACAGGCCGTAGCCACTGTCACCTGCAAGTTATAAGAGAAGAGTAATTAGAAATCAGGTTCAATGGTCAGAATTTGTACAATGTTGCTGATTTACTTACCAAGGAGCCGGCCATCACGCGCCGCACCTGCCTGCAGTCTGTTCCCTACACTGCAATGGCTCAGGACCAATGAGTCATGTGTTGAGCCGGGCCACCGTGCCACTAACTTTGTCAGAACCATGTTTGACTCACAAATGATCTGGACATTGATCGTGTGCACATTTTTACATCGTTATGTTTCCTTGTTTATTTGACAGGAGCAGAGCACATTTAAAAAAAGACAGAAAAACCCCACTGCAGCACATGTGCCAGATTTAGCCCAAAGGCCAGTTTCTGCCTGTTTTCTGCAGACAGCTCTTACAAAGGCTCCGACAATGAAACAAAAGAGAAACCTGTGAGGAAAACAAGTATCCATGTCAGCAAAAACACTCCTCAACAGGCTGCAACTGGTCAAGACGGCTTCAAACATCAACACCACTTGACCATAACACTGGTGAAATCGTGGTGCCGCCAAGACAAAGCCAAGCAAACAATGCCATCAAAGCACAACAACCTCAGAAGAGACACAAACACAAGGCAGACAACAGGTAGTTCACACACACATTCTGTTAGAGCCATTTCTTTGGGCTATGTGCGGGGTTTTGCTTATTACCTGGTGGCCGCAGTGGTCGGCGTGTAGTGCTGTGGGAAGGGGGAGGTGTTAAATACCACAGCAGGCAATCACTGCGCAGGTGTGCTGCTGACAGGGGGGAAGCACACAGTTTTTGACCCTCCGCACTGTTCCTTTGTTTATTGCAATTGTGATCTGTTATGTGAGCCCTTTGAGGTCAGCCTACAAGTTACTGTCCAGTGAGTGTACGCACAGTCGGCGAAGGTCCCTTGTGGTCAAGAGCGCAATAAAATGTGAGTTATTGTTACCCGGGATGTTTGGTGGTGGATCATTAATTGAACCCGGAAGGACGGCGGACGCGTCAACTTGTAAATCAGTTCAGCAGCCCCTCAGTGGCTTAGGTTCGTTTTGTTGTTTTTGGTTAGTAAGAACAAGTCACAATACATTCAAATGAGCCACTAAAACAATGAAGCAATGAAGACACGCAGGCAGCAGTGCACACATGCATGCATCAAAGCACATGCTGCACGCAAAACACACCAAGTCAGCAAGCAGCACATTGACAAGCCAGCACCAACGCAGCATTAGATCACCACACAGAGGCATCTGACACTGGACAAGACCTGGGCATGGAGGCAGCATGTGAAGAAAACATGAGGACAAAAACCATGTTAACTTACATCACGTTTTGATGTGATAGTGTCAGTGACACGTTTCATTCATCATCTACACGTCATGTTTTTGATTGAGAATAAGGAATTATTTCAGTATATGTTCAGATAATGCTGTTGAACAACCCTGCTGATTCATATGATTGAGACATTGGAGATGTTGATTGCGTCTTGCACAGTTTACATAGACCTGTATCAAACCAACAGGAAGTAGAATTTTATTGTGAAAGTTCAGTTGAAGCACTATACCGGTGGATGGTGGAGCACTACAGTTGTTCATTTATAGGCGTCGCCACCAAGCCAACTCAATGTGCAGTTCGGTGTCATGTCGTCCAACATGGTTCTTAAGAAGGAAACAGAACAAAGTAAGAACAATATCGGCTAAAGACAAACACTACATCAAGTAAAACAACCAGCTCATGGACATGACCACTGGACTGCCATGATGTCCAGGAAGGGAACAGGATGGGACACAAATGAGTTAGGGTGTTATGCTCTTCACTAAATGAGACAGAAGGTGACATTCATTCAGAAAGCCAGCCAGCTCTTTGTCTCACAGAACATTTTCATGAACATTTGTTGTTGACAAGTTGTGTAAACATCCAACATGGTGAATGATACGTTGATGCAAGGCAGAGAACATAGAGCTGCAGCAGTAGGACCGCCCACAAGAGGGCACCAATACAGACCAGAAGAAGAGCTGATCAGCACGCTCACAAATACAAGACAATCCACGTTTTCACAGTTTACATCACAAATATGATCAAATTAATGGATTAATTTAAGACAATGAGAGTCCAGATATTGTTCATCAACATTTACATGAAAGCTCAAATCTTTTGAAGGCCTTGATTCCTGTAAACGAAGGTGTTGTCAGACTGTTGCCTGACTATGAAAAGTCAAATGTACTGGTTCAAACCAAAAAGGGACAATTCAACAACTGCATTAATAAAGCTGAGAAATGGATACTTGCATCAAGGCAACAACGTCATGAAGACGTGAGTCCAGATGAGTGTGTCGTGTGTCTGCAGTTGCTCGCTACACTAACAGGAAATAAATCTGGTCTCTGTGTTGCACACAGCACAACTACAGGCTGTTCTTCCACATCATCCACCTCACCTGTGCGTCAGAAGGAACAAGCAGAGCATGGTGCCTTATTTGCACTGGCAGCATCCCTGAAACACAAAGAGGTATTTGCACTTCATTTCCACTCAGAGAATAACACAAACCTCACAGGAGCTGAGAAGGAGTAAAAAAGAGCCATGTGCCCCACTAAACAACAGAACAATTAAAAAGGCTTCTGTAGATGAGACTGGCCAGGTCTTACAGAGGCCACGAGAGGAAAACACACACCCAGGAAACCAAACACACTCATCAGCAGGCTGGAGCTGGTCAACACCACCATCCATCACAAACAAAGACCACTTCCATCAAAGCAAGCCTGACAACAGGTAGTTCAAAAGAGCCATGAGAACATGTGAGAGGGGCGTCGTTCGGGTGGTTAGAGCAGGCACGTCATAGTCGCAACGGCCCTAGTTTGATTCCAGCACTGGCCCTTTGCTGCGTGTCGTTGCACCTCTCGCTGTCTCTCTACAGCTGTCCTGTTGATTAAGGGCCTGACAGCCCAGAGAAAAGCAACATACGAGAGCCAATAAGCAATGAGGACATGCAGGCAGTCCACACGTGCACGCATCAAGGCACAAACTCAACACCGTTTTGTTTTACATACTGACGACGGCCGCAGGTGCGTGCAGGCAGCAGCCAATCAACAAACCCCTCCGCACTCTGCTCAGAGACTTGAAGCTGCAGCCCCACAACTGCAAAACATCCTTCTACAAGTGAACCATCATTCATCAAGTGAACCATCGTTCATCATTCTACCAATGTGTGTCAGTTCATTCTCAAAGCAAATGTAGTTGTTGGCTGGTGAGTTTGTTGATCCTGGTTCTAACACCTTTCCTTGGATCTACAATCATCTCTTATTCTGGTCTCTGTGGACTCAGTGACAGAAATCCACTGTAGCAGAGACGGAGAACTGTCATGGCTGCATGACCCTATAACATTTCACTACATTACTCTTCTTCATATAATGTCCTGGTGTTATGGTTTGTTACGTATGTAAGGCTCTGATATGTTACGTTCTGAACTCTTATGTCGTGTCATGTAACAACATATCAAAAGGTTATGTGATGTAACATTCTGCTTTGTTATTTATATTTTGTTTACTTGTTTATTTGACAGACAGAACATATTGAAAAAAACATTTCAGTAAATATGCTGGATTCAGCCCACGGGACAGTTTCTGCCTGTTCCTGGCCAGGTTTTACAAAGGATCCCTGAAATGAAACAAAAGAGACCGGTGAGGCAAATCCATGTGACCAAACACACTCATCAACAGGTTACAAAGCCAACAACACCATCAAACACAAAGCAAAACAACATCAAGCCAAGCAACACAAGCATGACAACAGGTCGTTCACACGTACATTCAAAAGGAGCCACTAAAACATGCCAGAGACCATAAGCAACGAAGACACGCAGGCAGCGGGCAGCCGTGGACATGGAAGCAGCATCTGAAGAAAACATAGGACAAAAACTGTGACATGAAGCAGCTGGGAGCAGCGTTACATGAACAAACGTCCTGATATTATTTAATGCAGTAACATGTGGTGAGCTCTGGGGCAGGCAGGCGCTCACAGACCAAGACATACACAAAAGGCACAAAGCAATGAGATTACAACAGTCCTCACTCCTCCACCCTGGAGACAAACAGTGGGAGCATGTGAGCGACAGCTCCGGCAGGTGGAGCGCTTCAGCTCATCATCACAGCAAACAGGTTTATGGTCAAAAGTCTGATCCAGGTGTTCAAAATGAACAACACCTTTTCCCCACAGTTCACACCATCCACACGGTTATCCTGACCAGCTGTTAACAATCAATAACTTGCAGCAGCTGCTGATCAGGTATATGGACACAGTGGTGGACTCACCTTTGAGCGTCTGCACTGAACCCTCACAGCTGACACCACCGTCATTGTCCTGGTTTGTGCATCAACACTGAAATGAGACAATGACAACAACACAGATTCTTGTTAGTCGCAGCACTGAGCCAGGTCATGTGACCTGTACAGTCATTTACTGTCTACATGGGTGGGATGACACCAATCACACAAGACACACACCTGTCAGTTACATGACAGCTCTGATGATAATGAGAAACATATAAACTCAACCTCACCTGTTGTCCAGAGAAGACAGAGGACGTTCGTCTCAGTTGGTGATGTCATCAACTTGAAGCCTCAGGTTGCACCAAAGACCTGTAAAATGAATAAAAGCCTTCTGATTGGTTGTGACCTGGTGATCAATAGTTACAGTTCACGTCACATTATGCCCTTACAAGGTAGCGCCAGGAGGTTTTGCTCAAAAAAAAAAAAAAAAAAAAAAAAAACTAAAATAAAACACCGCTAGACTTATACAAATGAAATCCAGCTTCACCTATGGGCTTCTAGGCCCGTGTGCTGGTGCCTGCTCTGCACGGTGGGGACAGGGCAAGTTGCTGCTAACCCTGTTAGCTGTCCAAGATGCTAGCGAGTGCTAGCGGACGTAAGCTATTCACCACCGCTAACACCCGCTAGCTCGACGCTAAGTTCCGCGAGCGACGGCAGCTAGCATCTGCAGCTAGCACACGGTTCCTGGCTCACCACGGCCCTACTTGTAGCATAGCCATCAAGGCTCCCATTGCTAGCGACGGCCGGGTATCGGCCCACCGCCCCAGCGCTTCACTTGGACTGTATTTCCTTTTGTTTGCAGTCCTGACTGGTCCTGATTACTGCTCCTGCCGCTGTTGTCAGGGGCAGGAGGCAGCCATAGTTGAGCCCGAGAGGAGAGGCTCAGTTTGAATGTTTTGTTCACAAACTGCAACGAACAAACCTCCAGACTCTCGGACCTTAGCCCCGCTAGCTATCCGGGATGCTAGCGAGTGCTAGCGGCGAAAGCTATTCACCACCGCTAACACCTGCTAGCTCGACGCTAACTTCCGCGAGCGACGGCAGCTAGCATCTGCAGCTAGCACACGGTTCCTGGCTCACCACGGCCCTACTTGTAGCATAGCCATCACGGCTCACATTGCTGGCGACGGCCGGGTATCGGCCCACCGCCCCAGCGCTTCACTTGGACTGCCTGGACAAACCTCCAGACTCTCGGACCTTTAACTAAACACACTTCAACCTTCGTCGCCTTCTGCAAACACCGCGTTAACTCAGCGGGCAAAGCTGCTCACGAGCGCAGACCATTTCTAAACAACACAACACACAGCAACGTTGTGTCGTAGCCTCAGCAGTGCTAAGCCACATTAGCTTAGCAGAAACTCAACTCACCTCCACGTCATTAACACGTCCCGGTCACCTCGGTCTGTCTCTGCAGCACCTGCTTCTCTAACTGGTTCCCCGCGTGAACGGCCCAGACCTTACCTGAAAGGGGGCGGGACTTGTTTTCTCTAAGGCGTCAAGAGTGAGGCTGTTTGATTCCACCAATAGGAAGGGACTACACTTGACAGACACATAACTCAACCAATCAATTCCAACCAAACTCCCGGGCTTTTCTTAACCGGAAACACGTCATAGACTAAACTTGACAGACACGTAACTCAACCAATCAAGTCCAACCAAATTCCCGGGCTTTTCTTGACCGGAAATATCAGTTTACCTAAACGTAAATATCCCGGAAGTGGCATCAAGAAAACTGTTTTCTTATCTCAGATCGTGTGGTTCTTACTGTGTGAAATAAAACCTACGTATTACGTGAAAACAAAAAAAGTAGATCAGGATTCATTAATGATTATTTATTTGTTTGTTTGTTTATTTATTTGTTTATTTATCATTAACTTTTTATTTTATTAGGTTACATATGAGTTCAACTTCTACTAAGACCAACACCTAACCCTAAACCTTTTTTCTGGATCGATGAGCCACACCTCAGTTTAACATTGTGCACATCGTTATAATTATTGTATGTGTAATAATGGAAATTAGCTTGTGACCTTTGACCTCTGTTTGGACAGTTGAACACTGAAAACCTCTGCATCTGTTTGACACATCAGGCATCATTGACATGAAGTTTCATCTCCACACACTCGTTCAGATCTGAGTTTACCACTTCCTGTTTGACAAGTTCGAGTCCTGCATGTGAAAGACTGAAGGAGACGAGGATATCAAATACATTTCATCTGTATCTTTCTTCCTCTTCACCTTCTTCTCTATGCAACACCTCCATTTTTTTTTTTTTTTTACTCCGGCACCTCCTTCCCCATCGCTTGTCTCTCTGCAGCAAATTCAGACCAATCAGCAGCAAGTGGATCTGCATCATGTGACCCGTGAGTCCATGATTCACAAAACTGGAGCAGAGATGCAGTGATGACTCACTGCAGTGATACACACACACACACACACACCTGCTGTAACACATCTGTAGATTATCTGACATTGTGACATTAATATGACTCATCTTTACATTTGCAGGTCAAAGTTCAAACTTCTTCAGTGTTTTATTCAATAAGGTATTAAATCAACTTGACTTGGTGACTCATGCTGATCATGACATCATGTCTCTGACACATGAACCCTAAGCCATGACCTTTAACCTTTAACCAGTTTTATTTCCTCATGAACTTTCCTTCGGTCACGAGAGAAAAAACAGGTTCAAGTGTCATTAAAAGTTCATCAGCCAATCACAACCCAGTCTAATAACCTCTGACCTCTGACCCTTCACCCTTGAAAAGCTGTTCTCAATACACATAGTAGATTCTACACATGAATACTGTGATGGTAAAAAAAACAGACTCCCAGTTTAACCTTGACAAATATACTGTGGCAGAACAGAACAGACAGACACTCAGCATCAGGACTCGTTTATATTGTGATTTGATTTCTATATAAAAAGAATTGGCACAAATCAGTCGACGTGGTTTAACATTCAATAGGTCACATGACCTCCTGCCTCCATCATGGCTGCTTCTTCCACTCAGTGGACTCAGTGATAAAGAATATTAGTTTGCAATAATATTAGTTGATCATGTGAATGATTTGCCTCTACGTCTCATCGCCTTCTCCTCACGACCTATGACCTCCACCACAGGAAGTGAACCACCATCACCTCTGCTTCAGTTTCCTGTTTTTACCTCAAAACCCATATTGGCCCCTAGAGGGTGACAGCCAATCAGAATGACAATGAATACATAACAATCAATCAATCAATCAATCAGAATTGATCAAGCTGATTGTCATTGAAGTAACCAGACACATTTTGATGAACAGTCGGCTCTTTTGGACACAGGAGGAGGCATCCACCAGCAGGAGGCATCCAGCAGGAGGCGTCCAGCAGGAGGCGTCCACCAGAAGCGACGTCCACCAGTCTCCAGATAATGACAGACATGTGAATGTTTTTTCTGCTACACTATGAAACAAAATAAGGCTGACATCGTATATAAGGTTGCCATGGTAACTTGTCTACATCCACAATGGTACAATCAGAAGATAATGTTGGTTTTGATTGACAGCATGCAGTTAAAGTGAGCAAGTGTCGGAGGTCAAAAGTCTTCATCCGTCCAGCTCGTCGGTCACCATGGTAACGGTGTTAAAGCTGCAGGTGCAGCCAGTTTACATTCAGACCTCAGAGGGTCGATGGCTGCTGGGCGAGTCTCATTAACAAATACTGTGAGATCCTCTCGCTCTTAACGATCCAGATCAATAATCCTGTTTCCTTCATCATTCTCTTTGTCCTCCTCCTTCTCCTCCTCCTCCATCTCTTTTTCTTTTCTTCTCTCCTCCTTCTCACACCCTCTCTCCCTCTCTCTCTCTCTCTGTCTCTCCCTCACCCCCCCCTGGTTCTTCAGATCCTGAAACACCTCGGTGAAGAAGTGCGGGTCGGCATTGATTCGCAGCATGTCGTCACTCAGACGCTCGATCAGCTCCAGCGCTCGCTCCCAGAATGCATCACGGCTGGACTCCACTAGGAAAGGTTTGAGCGGGTACGAGATCTCATTGCCCAGGTAGGAGTAGGCCAGGTAGAGACAGGTGAGGAAGGTGGCATGGAGCTCCTGCTCCGAAGACGTATCCTCGTCCACGGCCTCTCGACACAGCAGGTACACAAAGACCAGACTGGCAGGACTGATGAAGCACTGGTCCTGTTGAGACAGGGATTACTACATACAGTACAAGCACTACTGCAGTACTACAGTAATACTACTACTACAGATGTACAAAGACCGGCAGGACCGATGAAGCACTGGTCCTGAGACGAGACGAGTGGTAATACATACAGTACAGCCACTACTACAGTACTTCCATAGTACTACTACAGATGTACACAGTGGTGCTGACCTGCCAGCCTTGAACCAACAGAGCTCGGTCCACATTTCTGAACCACAGGACGATCTGATTGGACGACAGCTCCTTCACCTTCACACAACGACGACACAGGAAGTCAGAAAGACATCGAAGGAGCTCACCTGTCGAGGCCTGCAGAGGGACAGACAAGGGGACGAGGACAGAAAGAGAGGAGAAGGACACACAGAGACAAGGAGACAAGGATTAGTGACACAGAGACAGGGAGGCTAGGATGAGGAGACACAGAGAGAAGGAGACAAAGATGAGGACACACAGAGACAGTGACACAAAGATGAAGACACAGAGACAAGGATGAGGAGACAAGGACAGAAAGAGAGGAGAAGGACACACAGAGACAAGGGGACAAAGATGAAGACACAGATCCAAGGATGAGGAGACAGAGACAAGGAGACAAAGATGAGGACACAGAGACAAGGATGAGGACACAGACAAGAGGATAAGGATGAGGAGACACAGACAAGTAGACAAGGAGACAAAGATGAGGACACAGAGACAAAGAAGACAAGGCTGAGGACACAGAAACAAGGAGACAAGGATGAGGACACATAGAGACGAGGAGACAAGGCTGAGGACACATAGAGACGAGGAGGCAAGGATAAGGACACAGAGACGAGGACACAAGGATGAGGACACAGAAACAAGGAGACAAGGCTGAGGACACAGATGAGGAGACAAGGCTGAGGACACAGAAACAAGGAGACAAGGATGAGGACACATAGAGACAAGGAGAGGAGGCAAGGATAAGGACACAGAGACGAGAACACAAGGATGAGGACACAGAGACAAGGAGATAAGGAGGAGGACACAGAAATGACAAGACAAGGATAACGACACATGGGGACAAGGAGACAAGGATGAGGACACACAGGGACAAGGAGACAAGGTTGAGGACACACAGGCACAAGGAGACAAGGATGAGGACACACAACACAAGGAGACAAGGATGAGGACACACAAGCACAAGGAGACAAGGATGAGGACACAGAGACAAGGAGAGGAGGCAAGGATGAGGACACAGAGACAAGAAGACAAGGCTGAGGACACAGAGATGAGGAGACAAGGCTGACAACACATAGAGATGAGGAGAGGAGGGAAGGATGAGGACACAGAGACAAGAAGACAAGGCTGAGGGCACATAGAAATGAGGAGACAAGGCTGAGGACACAGAAACAAGGAGACAAGGATGAGGACACATAGAGACTAGGAAGGGAGGCAAGGATGAGGACACAGAGGCGAGGAGACAAGGATGAGGACACATAGAGACTAGGAAGGGAGGCAAAGATGAGGACACAGAGGCGAGGAGACAAGGATGAGGACAGATAGAGATGAGGAGACAAGGATGAGGACACAGAGACAAGGAGGAGGACACAGAGGCGAGGAGACAAGGATGAGGACACACGGGGACAAGAAGACAAGGTTGAGGACACATAGAGACTAGGGGGGGGGCAAGGATGAGGACACAGAGGCGAGGAGACAAGGATGAGGACACACGGGGACAAGAAGACAAGGTTGAGGACACATAGAGACTGGGGGGGGCAAGGATGAGGACACAGAGGCGAGGAGACAAGGATGAGGACAGATAGAGAGGAGGAGACAAGGATGAGGACACAGAGACAAGGAGGAGGACACAGAAATGATGAGACAAGGATGAGGACACACGGGGACAAGAAGACAAGGTTGAGGACACATAGAGACTAGGGGGGGGGCAAGGATGAGGACACAGAGGCGAGGAGACAAGGATGAGGACACACGGGGACAAGAAGACAAGGTTGAGAACACACAGGCACAAGGAGACAAGGATGAGGACATAGACTTTGGGACAGTTTGATTGTTGGACTCAGATCCTTGGACGTTTCTTCTTCACTGACTCAATAAACTGTTCAAAAATAATCTGATTCTGGAAGGAAAATTATTTCTGATCGTTTTGGACCAAACGTCCAAACTGATCACGTGTCCAATAAACGATCAAACTGATCACGTGTCCGATAAACAATCACTTGATTTGAACAGGACATGTGTCCATGTTTTCAATAATTAATGCAGAACCGAATGATCCCTGGAGATCGATGCGGATTCTGTGACCGACCTGCACCACCACCCTCCGCGGAGAGATGACCAGGTCTGGCCGACCCCGCTTCTGGCTCTGTGAGGAATCCGGGACTGTGGGCACGGGTACGGGGATGGGCCCGTGTCTTTGTCCGGCCTTCAGAGCTCGATGGCGGCTGTCGGTGGACTCCTTCTCCCGCTGCACGTGCCCGGAGTCGGGCACCGCCGGCTTCACCTTCTTCCCGCCCTTCCTCTTGGCCCGCGCGGCCACGAGTCGTTTCTTCCAGCTGAGCGCGTGCAGCAGGACCGGGTGCCGCTTCTTCTTCTTCTTCTTCTTCTCATCCTTCTCCTCCTCGTCCTCCTCCTCGCGGGCTTCCAGTGGCTTCTGCACCGCGAGCTCTGCGAGCTTGTCCGGCCCACGAGCCGCGGCTTTCCGTGAGCCCGGAGACAGAGACAGCACGGTTCCCATGACGACAACCGGACCTAGCGGCGCGAGCCTCTCTGCTGCAGCGCAGGAGGAGGAGGAGAACAAGGAGGAAAAGCTGTCTGTCTGTCTGTCTTTCTGTCTGTCTGTCTGCCTATCTGTCTGTCCGTCTGTGTCCTCGCGCTACAGCGTCAAGTTATTAAAGTAAAAAAAAATCATCATTTAGTCAAAACAGAAACGAGCAGCTCCATCACCATCCATCCCCACCTGTCTGTGTCTCCGTGGCGCAGACTGAAGGAATGGGGGGGGGGGGGGTTGTGGCGCTGCGGAGACTCTGTCCGCGGTGCTGAAACTCCTCAGTTTAAAGCTGCAGTGGAGTTTAAAGGAGCATTTCACAGACTTCTCTCCAACACCTGGAGGTCTGGGTGGTGTGTGTGTGTGTGTGTGTGTGTGTGTTAGGGTTAGGTGTGTGTCTGAACATAATCCATCTCTATCAGTAAAAAATTCAAATCAACAAACTTGACAGTAGTTTAGCACAAACAGCCAAGTCACATGTTAGCAGGGTTAGCAGTGTTAGCAGTGTTAGCAGGGTTAGCAGTGTTAGCAGGGTCACACACAGGTCTACAATGGTGAGGGAGTGTGTATTTCACTCCCTTTAGAAAACTGTGACAAACAGAGTGATGTCAATATTGATGTTCTTATTAGTTATTGATCCAATCATCTTCAATAATAATAATAATATTGATTATGCCACATTATCCATATTATTATTGTCATTAACCAAGACGATTTGACACAATCACAGTGGCCCCATGTCCCCGCCCCCTGAGTGTGTGTCACCGAGTGTGTATCCAGTGTGTGTGTTGTGGGCGGAGCCTGTGGCAGCAGAAGGTTCATTGTCTGAGGAGGCAGAGAGAGAGAAGGAGGAGGGAGGGTCGAGCGAGATAGACAAAGACTGCAGCTGGGAGAGAGAGAGAGCGACAGAGACAAAGAGGAGGGAGGCCGACTCTCTCTTTCTTTCTTCATGTGGGGGAGGAGAGGGGGAGGATTAACCGGCTGATCTGCCACACGCTCACACACAACACACACACATTTCATATCAACATACACACACTCACACACACATGCACACACACACGACACGATAGCAGAGCAAAGCTTCATCTGGATCAGCAACAGCAGCATCATCATCATCAGCATCAGCAGCAGCAGCAGCAGCAGCAGCAGCAGCAGCAGCAGCGACGACGGTAGCAGCGAGGACGAGAGACAAAGAAAAAGAGAGAGAGAGAGAGAGAGAGAGAGAGACCAAGAGAGACGGGACGGACGAACAACACGTCTGTGGGGAGAGAGAGAGAGAGACAGGCCTTCCCCACCTCGACCGCCCGTCTGTTCAGACTGTGATGGCCGACCACATGTTCCTGCTGCTGTGTGTCTGCTGAGTGTGTTGTTGTAGGTGGGTGTGTTCGCTCTGTTCACTGTGTGTGTTAGCTCTGTGTGTGTGTGTGATGGGTAATGCAGAGAGCATGGAGAGCCAGCTGGCCGTGATCCGGTCCAGAGCTGCACCGGTTCGACTCCCGATGCCCGACCCGGCCGAGCTGGAGGAGAGATTCTCCATCGCACTGGTGAGTACACACACACAGACACACACACACACACACACACACACACACAAATGACTGCAAATATTTGCAGACTGAAAGGTGAACAAATGACTCTATACGGGTCTGATGTGGACTCTGCAGTCAGTACGGGTCTGATGTGTACTCCGCAGTCAGTACGGGTCTGATGTGGACTGTCTGACCCTCAGTCTGGTTATGGGTGTTCTGGTCTCTGGCTCAGGGGTCTGAGCTGGAAGGTCCAGTCAGTTCTCTGTGCAGTAGGACAGCTGTGGACCCTGATCCTCCAGAGTTCAGGTTCTGGTTCAGGTTTCAGGGTCTGGACTCAAGTGTAAACTGAGACCGACCTACAGAGGTCCAGGTGTGTTGATCCCCAACTCTGACCTCCCCCACCTCCACAGCTCAACTGGTTCAGAGCAATAGGACCTGGAGTCTCTCCTCCTCCTCTTCCTCAGCTCTGACCCACCACACCTGAGGGAGGGGCGGTCCGAATCTCTTCCACCTTTACACATTTGTTTATGAAAGTAAATGACTCACATTAACAAATGGGAAGCTGTCACATCTTTACCTGACCTCTGACCTCGCCTGCTGCCCAGAGGATTGTTGACATTAATGTAGCTTCACTATTATCAGACATCACGTTCCTTTCAGTTCTGTAGTTGGCTGCTCTGAGTTAAGGTCAAAGTTCATCAACAATCAAACTGTTTGTTTGTGGTTGGTTTACGGTTAAGAGGTCAAAGGTTAAGGGTTGGAGGTCACCCAGTCTTTCATGTATTTCTTGGATTGTGTCCCCCGTTTCTCAGAACTCCATGAACCTGCCTCCTGATAAGGTGCGTTTGCTACGTTCCTATGACAATGAGAAGAAGTGGGAGCTGATCTGTGATCAGGTTGGTGATGTTATTAAAGTTCAGATCCAACCATGTGCTCACTGGTGTTAGACAAGTGGGCGGGCCTTCAGATGAGATGTCACTCAAAGATACCGTGTGTGTTTGATGCAGGAGAGGTTCCAGGTGAAGAACCCTCCACACACCTACATCCAGAAACTGAGAGGCTTCCTCGACCCAGCCGTCACACGCAAGGTGAGCTGGGAAATGGAGTTTATTCAAATCTGTTGCTACATTGTTTCTATAGTTTTGAGTTACAACCTTGATCAACCTGTCTCTCTCTCTCTCTCTCTCTCTCTCTCTCTCTCTCTCTCTCTCTCTCTCTCTCTCTGTCGGTCTGCAGAAGTTCAGAAGAAGAGTTCAGGAGTCGACTCAGACGCTCAGAGAACTGGAGATTTCTCTTCGTACAAACCACATTGGGTTCGTCCCACACCTGTCTTTGTCTGTCTGTGTCTCTGTCACCTGTCTCTCTTTGACCCATCTGGCTCTCTCCTGTCTGTCTGCAGGTGGGTCAGAGAGTTCCTGAATGAGGAGAATCGAGGTCTGGATGTTTTGGTCGAGTATCTGTCCTTCGCTCAATATGCCGTCACGTAAGTTTGTGTCTGAAGAAGGGTCAGGTGTCAGAGGTCAGGGTTAATTCTTGAAAAGTACTTTTTGATGGAAAAAACAGACATTTGACAACACTGTTACTTCCTCCAGGAAAGCCACTCTGATCCTCTGTGTGTGTGTGTGTGTGTGTGTGAACACCTAGTTTTGATGGAGAGCAGTCAGAGGCTGGAGGTGAGGTCTCATCCATCGACTCTCCCTGGAGTCGGTCCATAGAAGATCTCCATGGCGACTGCAGCCTCCCCTCCCCATCATCTTCTGTCCCCCGCGCAGCTCGACACTCCATCAGGTAAAGAGACACATCAGAGACACGTGACGACAGTAGATATGGACACAGGTACCTGACATGCCAGTTCACTCAGCTTACTTTTTCCTGTATAGCTCGGCCCTGGTCACTCGCTCCAACACGCTGCCAAGTCGTCGAACTCTGAAGAACTCGCGACTCGTCTGCAAGAAAGACGACGTCCATGTTTGTGTCATGTGTCTGAGGGCCATCATGAACTACCAGGTAACAACCTGAGTGTGGAGGAAACTTACCTGACAGCTACACCACTACTAATATGTCCGCCCAGGTCTGACCTCTGAACGTTTGTCTTCCTTCAGTACGGCTTCAACATGGTGATGTCACATCCTCACGCTGTCAATGAAATTGCCCTGAGCCTGAACAACAGGAACCCCAGGTCAGTGCTACACAGGAAACACAATGAAATACACATTAAATGCAAAAGATGCAATGCAGCTGTACAGTGACCCCCCCCCCCCATCATTAGGACCAAGGCCCTGGTATTAGAGCTGCTGGCGGCCGTGTGTTTGGTCAGAGGAGGACACGAGATCATCCTGTCGGCCTTCGACAACTTCAAAACTGTAAACAACATTTAACCCTTGCACTGGAGTGATTGGCTGATGGATGGTTGGTTGGTTGACTGATTGGCTGCTCGGTGTGTTCCAGGTGTGTTCAGAGTCGATGCGTTTTGAGAAGTTAATGGAACATTTTAAGAACGAAGACGACAACATCGACTTCTTGGTGAGACAATGATGTCACTTCCTCCAGTCATTCACATGTGAAGAATGTGACATCACATGTTGAGTTACATCATCAAGTCAGTCATGGTTGTTCGTGGTAAAAACATGTATCTTCTGTTGCTATGGTGACGGTGGCAGGTGGCCTGTATGCAGTTCATTAACATTGTGGTTCACTCAGTGGAGGACATGAACTTTAGAGTTCACCTGCAGTATGACTTCACCAAACTCAACCTGGACGAACACCTGGAGGTAACACATGATCAGCTCTCCACCAATCACAGAAGAATCTATACAGGCTGCAGCGCAGTCATGGTCACATGATCTGCTCACAGCCAATCATATGACCTCTGTTCAATAATCACTCTTGACTCTCTGTCTCACCCACCTGTCTCCCCCAGAGGCTGAAGCACACAGAGAGCGACCGGCTGCAGGTGCAGATCCAGGCATACCTGGACAACGTGTTTGATGTGGGGACGCTGCTGGAAGACGCTGAGACCAAGACGGCTGCTCTGGAGAGAGTGGAGGAGCTGGAGGAAAGCTTGAGCACGGTGAGACAGAACAAGTCTGACTGAGGTTGGAGCATCTGCTGGACAGTGACAGTGACAGATGTGGGAACAGATGGGTGTAAAGACAGACAGGTGTGTGACTGAGCCATCCTGTCTCACCTGTCCTCAGATGTCAGAGCGTCTGCTGGATGTTGAGAACGAAGCCATGCTGAAGATCGTAGAGCTGGAGAAACAGCTGATGCAAACCAACAAGGAGCTGGACCAACTCCGGGTCAGTGCTGTCACCACAGAAAACACACAAACAGTCACCATGGAGACAGAACATGTTGTATATGATGATGCTGATGACAAGATACCATATGATCTGAATTATAACTGTCCCCCGAGAAGGAGGTGTATGCCAGTGCCAACACTCAGGTGCACACCTTACGGCGGATCGTCCGAGAGAAGGACCAGACCATCCGACGTCAGAGTCGTCTGGAGCGTCAAGCTCAGGAGGCTCAACAAGCCGGAGGACCTGGAGCTCCTCAGCCTCAGAGAGGGGAGGGGGATGGGGGGGTGGCTGACTCTGCCTCCCCTTCACCTCCACCTTGTCCTAACCTCTCCCCCAGGTAAGGCTGACCAAAGGCTGACCGTTGCTCTGTAGAAAAGGCTAAGGTTTCATTGTAACCACGCCCCCTCTCATTCGGCAGCCCTGAAACTGTTGCCTATCACAGCATAGGACCAGGGATGGGTGGAGCTCCAGGAGTGCCAGCCCCACCCCCTCCACCTCCTCCACCACCAATGCCAGGCACAGGTAAGCTCCAGCTTCACCACTCACCTGAGTTAAAGGTGACAGATTAAAACACTTCCTGTTCCCTCTTCTTCTTCTTCTATTTACAGTGTCCAATGGGCCATACCCTGCACCTCCTCCCCCTGCCCCTCCTCCTCCTCCGCCACCCCCCCCCCCCCCCTGTCGGACCAGTGAACTCTCATCGTCCGTCCCTATGCCCCCTCCCCCGCCCCCGGTGGCCCCCCCTCTCCCGGGGTCTGGGGGTCACCTACCGTCATCTTTAACTCTGGACTTGCAGGTGAGACTTTCTTTTTGTTTGTTGTTGTTGTTGTTGTTGTGTGAGGTGGTTAAACTGATCAGCTGTCACTCCGCCTCACAGGAGACCTGATGTTCTAGCACACAATCACATCACAGTCAGACACGCATAGTACATGTGAAATTAATGGATTGGTTTGTTGTTGTTTCTCTTTCCTGACAGAGGGGGCGCTCAAGCTGTTCTGTAAGTTCACCATGTGTCTATCTGGTCGCACATTTGTTTGCTCACCTGTCTCATCTAACTCACCTGTCTCACCTCTCTCATGCAGCGGTGAAGATCAAGAAACCGATCCAAACCAAGTTCCGGATGCCGGTGTTGAACTGGGTCGCTCTGAAGCCAAGTCAGATCAATGGCACTGTGTTCAATGACATTGATGATGAGTCCATCCTGCAGGTGACACACACACACACATACACATACACACACACACACACACACACACACACAAGTGTCTGTCTGATCACCTGTGTGTCTCTCAGGACCTGAATGTGGAGGAGTTCGAGGAGCTCTTTAAGACCAAGGCTCAGGGTCCGGCTGTGGACTTGACTCTGTCTCGACAGAAACTTCCACAGAAAACTGCGTCTAAAGTTTCTCTGCTGGAGGCCAACAGAGCCAAGAACCTGGCCATCACCCTGAGGAAAGCCGGCCAGGGGTCAGAGGTCATCTGCCGAGCCATCCATGCGTAGGTCAAAGTGCACCACTTGCACCGCACGTCAGACACATCACACGTGTTAGAAACAGGCCGATTAAACATGGCTGCCAGGCGCCGATCGTTTCAATGGGATAAGACCAGTAGCCAACCGATCAATGATCAGGTTCTGTCAGCCAGTTAGAGCAGGTTACAGCAGCTGGTACAGACCATTAGGCAGGTGTGTCCAGGTGTGTCCAGGTGTGTCTAGGTGTGTCTAGCTGCAACAGCATTGATCGGCCACCGTTCTGTATCTATGACTTATTGGTTAATTGCTTGATGATGTCACTGAACCATCCTGTCGTCAGTGCAGCTTTGACCTGCGAACCGTCCGAGTCGACTTCGTGGAGTGTCTGATGCGTTTCCTCCCGACCGAGGCCGAGGTGAAGCTGCTACGGCAATACGAGAGGGACAGGAAACCTGTGGAGGCTCTGAGCGATGAGGACCGATTCATGATGCAGTTCAGCCGCATTGAGAGGCTCAGTCAACGCATGTCCATCATGACCTTCATGGGCAACTTCACTGACAACGTCCAGATGTTGACCCCGGTAAGACACACAGGTGGAGAGAGGCAGATGTGTGGACAGACAGGCGTGTGGACACTGACCTGTCTCGCTGTCTTCTTCCTTGCAGCAACTTCACGCCATCATCGCCGCCTCCGTTTCAATAAAGTCGTCTCAGAAGCTGAAGAAGATCCTGGAAGTGAGTGAGACATGTGTCATGTGACCATGTGTTTTCATGTCAGTCACCTGTTTGAATGATGTCGTGGACATACAGATCAAAAAGATGATGCCAGTTACTGTGCTGATGTCATAGATCATCTTGGCTCTGGGAAACTACATGAACAGCAGCAAGAGAGGAGCAGTGTATGGATTCAAGCTGCAGAGTCTGGACTTGGTAACACACACACACACACACACACACACACACACACACACACACACACAGTGTCCTGTCCTCTCAGCTCATATAAAACATGTGTTCAGCTCCTGGAGACGAAGTCAACTGACAGGAAACAGACGTTACTTCACTACATCGCCAACGTGGTGAGAGACAAATATCCAGTTGTGTCTCCGTTCTACAACGAGCTGCACTACGTCGACAAGGCTGCGGCAGGTGAGGCTATCAGCCAATCACAGCACATACATGTCTCTCCTGTCTGCTCACCTGTCCTCTCCCCTGAGCCTCTCTGCAGTGAGCCTGGAGAACGTGCTGTGTGACGTGAAGGACCTGCAGCGTGGCATGGAGCTCACCTGGAGAGAGTTCAGCGTCCAACACAACGCCACGCTCAAAGACTTCATCAGCAGGCACGAATCACGACTCAGCAAACTGCAGGAGGACGCACGCATCGCACAGGTGAGGACGCACATAGAGAGACTGTCAGTTAATATCCCCACACTCATCAATACACTGATCACAGCTGATCACTGATCAATGTGGTCAGTAGTTCCACCTCACCCATCAACTTCCAGTGATGAAACCTGAGACCTGAAGCTACATGCTAACAAGGCTAACATGCTATTCTGCTGTTCAACACACACTGTGTTCACTCACCTTGTGTCTTTGCGTCAGGACGCCTTCGAGGACGTGGTCAAGTTCTTTGGCGAGAGCTCCAAGACGATGCCGCCATCTGTCTTCTTCCCCATCTTCGTTCGCTTCATTAAAGCATACAGGGTGAGCAAACGCCACTCGTCTCAGGCCCCGCCCCCTCGTCCTGTGGCAGGGTTGTGAGCCTGAAGCGCCTCCTGCAGCGCTGACGTGTTGTGTTTCCTGTGTGCAGCTGGCGGAGGAGGAGAACGAGCAGCGGAGGCGTCAGGAGCAGATGCTGCTGGAGAAACTGGAACAGGAGGAGCAGCAGGAGGAGGAGGAGGAGACCAAGGTGAGAACCCCTCATGTCGAGATGTTCACAGGTGAGAGTCACATCAGCATCTAACCCTGCCCCCTTGTCCCCCCCCCCAGTCTCCCTCCCACAGAGGGAGGCGGCAACAGCAGGAGCTGATCACTGAGCTGAGACGACGACAAGGGAAAGATAGCCGTCATGTCTATGAGGGGAAGGACGGCGCCATAGAGGACATCATCACAGGTAGACGCTCTGTCCAGGTACACTCTGATCACACCACATGTTCCCTCTCTGTCACCTGATTGGCTGTTTCATCTGGCTTTACCTGCAGCGCTGAAGACCGTCCCCTTCACAGCCCGATCAGCCAAACGCAGCTCTCGCTTCTTCTGTGACCCCGCCCACACCGAGGAGCACTACTGAGAGAGAGGGCTGGAGACCTTACATCAGAGAGAGAGAGAGAGAGAGAGAGCAAGAGAGAGAGAGAGAGAGAGAGAGAGAGAGAGAGAGAGAGAGAGAGAGAGAGCAAGAGAGAGAGAGAGAGAGAGAGAGAGAGAGAGAGAGAGAGAGAGAGAGCAGAGAGAGAGAGAGCAAGAGAGAGAGAGAGAGAGAGAGAGAGCAAGAGAGAAGAGAGAGAGAGAGCAAGAGAGAGAGAGCAAGAGAGAGAGAGAGAGAGAGAAGAGAGAGAGAGAGAGAGAGAGAGAGAGAGAGAGAGAGAGAGAGAGAGAGAGAGAGAGAGAGCAAGAGAGAAAGAGAGAGAGAGAGAGAGCAAGAGAGAGAGAGAGAGAGAGCGAGCGAGAGAGCTTACCTTTCATGTCGTCATGCCTGAGGACAGTGACAGTCTTCAACTGGCCACGTCCACTTCTAATCAATGGGACCAATTAGCACTTTGAACATTTCTGATCGATCGATGTGAACTGTCGACATCATGATTTGTTGTTTTAATGATCTGTTTGTACAGACCAGGCGCCCAGACACCACCTGACCTCTGACCTCTGTCACTGACTCAACACCAACCTCTGATGTTCTGATCTGTCACCTGGACTCAGACGGTCTCACCTGGTTTACCTGCAGCCACCAACAGGGGGCGCTGTGGCATATAAATTCCAGAAAACCTGGTTCTGGTTCTGGGTCAACAGGTCTGTGGTGGTTCTGGGTTCCTCCAGTCGTGTCGTTAACTGGTTCTTGTACAGGGTTCCACTTTCACCACATTGTGTTCTACTGTGTTCTACTCTTATCAACCAGCAGAGGCCGAGTCTGGTGGCTCTGAAAAGCTGGACATGTTAACAGTGTTAGCATCAAGTGTTAGCCTCAGGTGTTAGCTCCACCTCCAGGCCGTCAGAGTCCAGACTCTGTTCATCTGACTCTCCACATCCCGAGCCGTCCTCACTGAGCCGCTGCTGTTCACCTGTTAGCTGGTTAGCCTCTTTGCAAGCACCAGAATCACAGCAGCAGGATCATCACATATTACACATCACGTGACACAACATATTTCCTGTTGCCGGAGCTTCGGCCGTGACCTGTAGTTTGAGGAGTCAAACTGAGGAGGGCGCTGTAGCACAAACGCACTACAACACACAAAAACTATTGAACTACACAAAACAACAACACATGGAGAACTCACCCCCAACATGAGGAAATGTGATGTCTGCTGCTGAGGCTCTGACCAGAGACACACCTGGGAACACGGACGCTGAGACATCTGTGTGGACCTGGACACACCTGGAGACACCTGTCCTTGTCGGTGAGGCTCTGGTGTGTCTCTGGTGCTAGCTAACAGGCTAATACACAGATGTGTCCAGGTCTCACCTGACAAGGGCAAATCTGGACAAACAAGGACAAAACCTGGACAAAATGCACAAAGCAGGACAGAGGGACATTCCATGTGTGGACACACCTGTCGTCCTGCAGTACCCCCCCCCCCCATTAAAGATGTGAAGCAGCACAAACTTTTCTATGTGTACATATGTTTTCTAGATGCTGTAGCTTGTACTGTTTGTGTTTGTTGCTGGTGATTCTGCCCCTGGTGTGTGAATTAAATGCACCCTGTCACATGACCCTCTGTTGTTTTAATACATTACCCACAGTCCTCAGGGTCTGCCCTCAGCCTCAGAGCCTGAACATGATGTCACTGTGGAAACATCAGCAAACACTTTGCTTCCTGTGAGTACTTCACAATAAAAGTATGGTGCCAATAAAATCTCCATCAGTCGTTACCATAGAGACAAATCTTTACACTTTTGACGTTCATTTACTTTTATTGATTCTCACATATTTATGAGTTTGGTTAATTCTTATTGGCCTGTGAATGTCTGTGTGGCAGTTTCCATGTTTCTGATTGGCTGAAGTGAATTAGTGCTGACAGGTAACAAGCCCTCACATCCTGGCACATGATCTGTGCTGTGATTGGCTGGAACATCACCCAGAGAAACTGTTTGAAGGTCGGCCTTTGACCCCGAGTCCGGTGACCTGCAGATACACCACACACACACACACACACACACACACAGGCTGTGTGACTGACATTGAGAACACAGGTGTGATACACCTGGATCATGATCCCTAACTCACCCTGAAGGTGTGTCCGGCGAGTGGCTGCTGGCTGCTCTCTGATTGGCTGAGGCCCAGACTGGCTGAGGTCACATAGAGGTCAGAGTAATCTGGACCTCCAAAACAACAGGAAGTGGTCTTCATCACTGGGAGAGAGACGGTCTGCAGCCGCACACCTGAGAACAGGTATGACAACGGGTACTTTCATCTTCATCATCATTATGTCACACCTGATGGCAGCTGTTCACACCAGGGCTTAATCTATCATGTGACCACACCTGCAGGTGAGGTCATGATCATCTGACTGATTACACAGGTGTGAACCATTTTACCAGTCTGACCAACCCGTGGCAGGATCAATGTTGATGACTCGTCCTCCGTTGTAACAGGCGACCCACAGGCGACCTTCAGCATCAACTGTCATCCCATCAGGAAGCCCCTCCCCTTCCTCCATACGGTACACTACACGGCGGTTACCTAGGCAACAACACACACACGCACACACTTTTACAAATTCAACTTTTGACTGATTCTATTTTGTTTGGTGAGTAAATGAGTGCACATGTACTGTAGTATAAATACACACACATACTGCAGCATATACAATATACACAGTTACCAAGGTGACCAGAGCTGGAGTCGTAATCAAACGCGTCGACCGTCAGAGACAAACTGTCGATGTAGAAACACGTCTTCTGATCCAAAGACCAGTCCAGACCATTAGATATGTCCACCTGAGAGACAGACAGGTAAACAGACAGGTCAAAGTCCACCTGAGAGACAGACAGGTACACAGACAGGTCAAAGTCCACCTGAGACACAGACAGGTACACAGACAGGTCAAAGTCCACCTGAGAGACAGACAGGTACACAGACAGGTCAAAGTCCACCTGAGACACAGACAGGTACACAGACAGGTCAAAGTCCACCTGACAGACAGACAGGTAAACAGACAGGTGATGTTACCTGCCCCAGCCGTTTGGTCACAGTGAGGTCAGAGTTCACGGAGTACAGAGACCCTTGCTGTTTCTTGACCTCTGCAGGTCGCTGCTCCTTCCCCATCGTACCTGGGACGCATCATTGTTACCATAACTTGGAAAGTGAGCATAGGTGTTTCCACGACCTGCCACCTCAGGTGAACAGACTCACCTGCCAGCAATCGTCCAATCGGATCGACTTTCCCATCGTTGAGACGGTTGTTTGGTTTGTCCACATCCACCTCCACTAGTGATGTCATGGTCTGAGTTGACCAATCAACAGCCACAATGCTGCGTCCAACACCTGCTACATAACCACCTGACGCACGGGGAACCGCAAAGCCCACCATATCACCTGAGGAGAGACAGGAAGGCAGGCAGACAGGTGAAATAAAATTGCTTTGAGTGATTAATGAGCGCAGGTGAATATTCCCTGCGTACTGATTGGCTGACCTGTCTCCACTGACTGGATCTGATTGGTCGTTGGACTCCAGCGATGGATCTTCTTCCCTGCGATGTCAACAAAAAGAAGCGTCTGCTCTGGCTCCTCCCACACAGGCCCTTCACCAATCAGAGCACTCGTTTTCACCACACACTCCACCTTCATGGATGACATCTTCACCTGGCTGTCTAGACCAATCACTGAGCAGGAATCTCCTCAGTCACCTGTTTCTATAAACAAAACCAAGTTACAGTAAAATATTATAAATGTACACAACAATACCAGAGTACAGTACTGCACACAACAACACCAGAGTACTGCACACAACAATACCAGAGTACTGCACACATTTTAGTACTGTGGTGTTGTGAGAGCTGATACTACACCAGGCCACTAGGTGGCACTGCTGTGTTGTTATTGTGACATGACTGTTCAGGAAGTAATGAGCCAGAAAATGCTGTATAGTGCTGCTGAAGTGTGAGCCCCACAATGAAGGTACAAGTACACTACAGTACAGTACAGTACAGCAGTCCATAATATAGTAACAGTCTACAAAGAGTACAGACTACACCAGTACTACAATACTATAGATACAGATGTAGGGACTATGAGTACTGGATGTTTCCCTTGATAAACAACCTGGACACTGACCTGTGGTACTTCATGGTACTACGTTTGATGACACACTCCTCACACTCCCTCTTCTACTTATTACACTGCTACACTCCCTCCACATTCCTCCAGCATGGACTCGCACTCACTGACCTGCAGGCTGACGCTGCTGGAATCAAACTACAGACTTTCAGACACACAGCAGCTTCCTTCAGCGTTAACTCAGTTTTAACTCAGGTTTCAACGTGGTTAACTTGATCCCTGGTGACATCACTCACCACCAGCTCCTGTGAGTCTGGTTCTGGTGAACGGCTCTGTGCAGTAAAACATCACAACTAATACACATTAAAAACAGACACTCACCTGCTGCAGTGAAAAACACACCACGCTGTGGATCAGATGACACTGTGACAAGTAGCTCCGCCTCCCACTGGGCTTCTGCATGATGATTGGAGGATCTGTCTAACAGCTGAATCCCTTTTTGATTGACAGCGATCTTGAAACGCACACCGTCACTTTATTAATGAAGTCAAGAGACAAACTGCAGCTCATTTCTTGGTGTTTGCTTGTTGATATGATAAGAGATAAATTTCCATTGTACTGATCATAGACTGTAAATAAAACACCATGATAGCATTTCTTTTGTCTTTAACATGAATCCAGTTTAATATAGTCTTTGTTAGTATCTTTGAAAGATCAGCAGCTGCCACTGTTGTCAATGTGCTTCTGCACTGAGAAGACTCAATGATTAACAGACTGACAACCAGCCGTCACGTGACCACGCTCTGGCCAAAGGTAAGGTAAACAACAGGCAGGTTAAAGGTCACATTGAGAACAACGTTTAAAACAAACAATATGAAACAAAACATGAATAAAAATTGAAAGACTGATCTGCTCCTTCACAATAAAACATCCCACTGAGTCTGTGGCACAATGATTTTAATGTGAAGCAGAGGCAACAGGAAATCAGTAGATCAATCAGCAGAGACTGATCTGAACCAGATCCAGAACCAGAAACCTGAAATCAGGCAGAAATCCGGCTCTGGTCCGGCTCCAGCACAGCCGCACTGCTCCCAATACAGAGACAGCGTCCGAGACGTACCAGAAGGACAGAGATATGAAAGGTTGTGGATTACAAAGGTCAGGTGACGGGTCAAAGAGAAGGGAGCGGGGGGGTCAGAGGATGGAGTCTGAACCTGAAGCAGTGCAAAGCAAACAGAAACAGAGAAGAAGGAGCTTCCTGTTCCACAGTGAACCAGTGCAGAAGAAGACAATGACCTCCTCTGGTGTCAATCAGAAAGTGTGTGGAGGACCAGTTTTTAGCAGCAGACCTGTACACACTCAGGACAGAGGATCACTTTTTGGCAGCGGTGGCTCTGGCTCGGTTCAGTCTGTCAATCAGCAGCCGGTCAGAGGCGGAGCATCTGGAGAGGACCGCCCCCATCTCTGATTCATTTCTGCGCTCGATGGCAGCGTCAGCCGCTCCCTCCAGGTCGCTGATGAGGAGAGAGAAGAAGAAGAGTTACCTGAGTGGTCAGGGCTCACCTGTCTGATGATGTCACAGCTGTGCTCCCTCTTACCTGATAACCAGGTGTGCTTTGACCTTCTGATCAGGCGTCACCTTGGAGACATACTTCTTGGCTTCATACTTGTTGTTGCACTTCATACAAACGTCAACAAAAGGCTGAGGAAGAGATGGGGCTCAGACTCATGGGAAATGTTGTTCAACTTCATTTAAATGGCAGCAGCAGTGATTGTTACTAAACCTTTATTGACAACAGTGACATGAACTACGACTGGGGGGGGGGGGTCTCTTACCAGGTAGCCAATAGGAGACTTCTTACTCTTAGAGAACTTCTCTAACTCCTCCCACTCCTCCTTCTCTGCCAGAGACTTCAGCTTCAACCACCAATACCTGCACAGATGACAAAGACAGGTGAGCAAGAGAGAGAGGGAGGGGGGAGAGAGAGAGAGGGAGGGAGAGAGAGATCTGTGACATCACCTTTTGTCAGGTACTCTGAAGTCTCTGTACAGCTGCTCTGCTTGTTTGTGGAGTCCTAACGCCAGCAGAGCCTCCATGGTTGCCTGGAGACGCAACACATCACAAGTGACATCACAAGACAGGAAGTGTCTTTATATTATTACTGTATTTACTTGGTCACATTTAGTTTTGTGCTGCAGTAACATTAAGATCTAAAATTTATTAGGAACAGTCTGTAAACAGCTTTTTATCACAACTCCCATGAACCCGTGCAGTCCAGGTAGCCCCGCCCCTTGTGTACCTGTAGAGACAGTCCCAGTAGCCCCGCCCCCTTCTCGTCGTCCAGTTTGCGTTGAAAACGGAGGAGACGCATCTCGTCCTCTGTGGCCTGGATACAAAATGTGACGTGTCACTGTACCTTAGCAACAACCTAACAACCCATCGATGCATGAACAGCACCAGCTGACTGACAGCTGGTTTCCATATGACTGAGACAAAGAGTTCACCATCTCTGTCTGACCCCTGACCTCTAACTAACCCCTGACCCCTTAAACACAGATGTTTCACCTTTGCAGCAAACTCGTTCTTGGCCTTGTTGTACTCGTCCACAGCACTTTGAAGGAGAGAGAGACGACCCTCTAGTCTCTACAGAGAGAGAGAGAGAGAGAAATCATAACAGCCTATGTCTGTGACCTTTGAACTTTCAACTTCAAATTGCAATTGTTCAACATTTTTTATGATGGATATTAGCGGTCCACCACTAAAACAGGCCATGAAAGGGTTCATTTTATACATTTATTCATGAAATAATGTCATTCAGCGCTGCAGCAGCAGCACAGGGAGCGGAGACAAGGCTCCTCCTCTGGGGGGGGGGGGGACATAGTGCATGTGTGACTTGAAGGGAGTTGGTAAATTATCATCATTTACAAGCAGTAGTTGTCAAATGAGAACAGGTCCTCTGTGAGAGCTCCCCAGGACTGGTGCGTCGCCTCCTGGGTAAGGTGTGAGAGGGAGACAGGGAGACCGCTGCCAGGGTTAGGGCTGAGGGTTTTTTAAATAAAATATCAGATTATGCCACTTTCCCTTGGTGGATTGAAGTCCAGTAAAAAGCATGATGGTCTTTCTACTCTCCTCTAAATGTGTGTCTCATGACGGCTTGTCTTCACACAGAAGGTCACGGATCATACGTTCTACAAGTGACATAAAATCTAAGGTGCATGTCCAGATAAAACGGAAAAAATGCTCCAGCAAACTATAAGTTAACAAAACAATGCAGACACTGTTCAAAGACAGACATGTGCATGTTCTTATAATAACAGGGGAAAATTAAATCATTTCAGTTTTTTTGTTTATTCAGAGATGAAATGTAAGCGTAGCGGTCGGCGGCCTGTAGTTACCTTCTCTTTGTAGCTGACAGAGACGTAGTAGTTACCAAGCTCCTGATGATC
Source organism: Caranx ignobilis (assembly GCA_021432705.1). NCBI lineage: Eukaryota > Metazoa > Chordata > Actinopteri > Carangiformes > Carangidae > Caranx > Caranx ignobilis. The sequence goes on along the minus strand of JAFHLA010000035.1, from coordinate 254,345 downwards.
ATCGTCTTGATTGTAAAGATCCTTCAGAGTTTCCTGCTCCTGTAGTTTACAGAACTGAACCAGAAATCAATCAGTCAATCTGTCTATCAGTGATGGGGTGATGGTGGTGATGATGATGATGGTGATGATGAAGGTCGTTACCTGTCTATAGAGACTCAGTGCGACCGGCTGGTTCCTCAGAGTCATGAAGAAATCTCCTCTGTTCATCTCGTTCTTCAGGTAGCTGACCACAGTGTACACTGACCACACAGACACACAGACACATGACCATCAGTGACATCATCTGCCTATCACATGCGGCGGTGTGTGTGTGTGTGTGTGTGTGTGTGGGGGGGGCTCACCCAGGTCAGTGTCTCCACTCTCCACAGCTTTACTTAGAGCCAACTGACTCCTCTTCATCTTCAGCAGCAGAGGAACCTGTTCTCCAGACCGAGCCTCAAAGTCCAGCAACTAGTCAATACAAGCACCAATCACGTCACTGATCAATACAGGGCTCAGGGGTCTGGTCTGGGGTCTAGGGTTAGTGGTCCAGCCTTACCTTGATGGCCAGCTCAGTGCGTCCACACTCATAGGCCTTGGCTGCGATGTCGGAGTAGGAGACTCCAGGTGAGTCTCCCACCTTCACACAGACGGCTCGAGCTATGGCTTCGTCTGATAGGTCCTTCTGCTGCACCTGATTCATCATGACATCACGGAGGAGGTGGGGTCAGAGCAGGGAGGTGGAGTCAGGGGGACAGGTGAGGATCTGCTTACCTTGCAGGATGCCCAGTGTTTGAGGACTCGACTGACGCCCTGATAATCAGGAATCTTCAGGTAACGACAGATCTCAATGGCCAACGGGTAAAACTGTCGATACACCAACCTGAGAGACAGACAGGTGAGAGAGACAGACAGGTACAGAGAGACAGACAGGTACAGAGAGACAGACAGGTGAGAGAGACATACAGGTACAGAGAGACAGACAGACAGGTTAGAAGGACAGACAGGTATAAATGGGTAAGGTGTGGACAGATAACTCACCTGTCTATCAACACCTGTAGTGTCATCTGTTTAAATCTGAGGTCAAAGGTCAAGGAGTTTGTCACCATAGGAACAGAGTGATGCCACTGTTCAGTTGGCAGTCTATCGTACATCTCCCATGATGCACCTGTGAGGATACTGTGTGTGTGTGAGCGGCAGTCCCACGGCGCTCTCTCTGACGGCGTTCAGCACCCGCAGCTCCCGACACGTCGTCACAAACGAATCTGCACTGAAGTCGGTCAGGAAACACTTCCCGAACGATGCCGCCTGGTGGACAGGACGCCACATCACATCGTCATTGAGCTGAGTCAGAACAGTCCCTGAACGCCTCGTGTCCCTGAACGCCTCATGTTAATCAATGACCTGGCTAAGTGAACTGCCCTGGGATCAGTGTGATATGTGTGACCTCAGTGTGACCTCAGTGTGACCTCAGTGTGTCTCACCCGCAGAAGGGATTTCTGGGTGTTGGTGTCATATTCATGACCGGCCGCCTCCACACACTGTCTTACTGCTTCTCCCAGCATGCTTTGCTCCTTAATCTCCCTCAGGTACTCATCAGCCTTCTGACTCGACTTCTACACACAGAGGAGACAAAATATTAATCAGGGAGACAGGAGTTGACGTGTTGAGATCGATGGAGGCGAAGACAGACGGGGGGAGACAGACAGGTACCTCGTACTCCCGGTGGGCCTCCAGCAGCAGGGCTCCTGGGGCCATGGATGCAATCTTGAAAATGTCCTGACAGACCAGAGGAACCTCCTGCAGCAGCTCCTGATTGGTCGAGGACACGATCCGAACACCGTCCAGTTCTCCCACAAGAACACACGTATCTTCAATGGGGAACCTGGGGTCAGGGGTCAAGGGTCAAATTGGGTCACTGGGAAGAAACCTAACGCTGTCAGGTCCCACTATAACTCTGCACTGGTTTGTCCCTGGGCCCAGTCTGAGCTGGACTGAAGGATACTGGACGGTGTCCCCACAGACTCCAGCCACCATCAGGACTCTGTCCCACATCAGCACCACAGACGGCTGCTGGCTCTTAGGCCTGCGACACCTGGACAGGTAGAGGAGACACAGGAGGTGAGACAGGTTCCACAGGGGTGAGACAGGTTCCAGAGGTACACAGAGGGTGAGACAGGTTTCACAGGTACACAGAGGGTGAGACAGGTTCCACAGGTACACAGAGGGTGAGACAGGTGAACATACCACACCATCTGTTTGGGTGTCGTCGTTCTCTTTGTGTCAACTTGTGTGAGTTTGTCCTGCAGACAAAAAAAAAAGACCTGTCAGTCACACATGCCCCGCCCCTCAGGAAGGATATGACATCTGAGAGGTGGAGCAGCTCACCTGGAGGTGGGACAGTCCTGTCAACAGGTGTCCCGTGTCAGTGAAGAGAGCCAGGTACTTATAACTGAAGGACACAGACATGTGAACAATGCTGCCGTCCTGAGGACCAAGACCTGGAGGACACTGCAACAGACAGGTAAGAGTGAGGCTAGAAGACACCTGTCTGTCTCCGTCTCTCTAAGTGATTTGACGACACAGTTCATTATGGGACGAGAGGTGGGTGAGAGTCACCACCTTATGCACAGCTGTGATTCTGGATCATTTCCAACTTGAAAGAACATCACAGATATCAACTGTCTCTCTCTGTCTCCCTCTCTCCCTCTACCTGTGTGTCTGTCTCACCACAGCAGTGCAGGACGTGTTGTCCAAGATGTAGAGTTCAGGTCCGTTGGAGAGAAGAACTTTAGTCTGCCGGTCCTGAGTGAGGACGAGCCACGAGGACGGCTTCCCCTGCAAACCTGAGGACGGAGAGACGGACAGGTCAGAGACTGAGACAGGTTTTGACAACGTGGCATGATGACTGACAGGTGTTACCTGGAACTTCAGGTAACCTGCGCAGCTTCAAATCGTCAATGTTGGTTGCCAAGGTAAAGCGGGAGGATCCTGTTACTATAGCAACACCAGTCCCATAAGGAGAGTGGAAAACCTTGGCCTCCAACACCTGAGTCTGGACCACTTCCTGTTTAACACAACACACAGGTGGTTAGAAAACTGATGAGTGGACTAGTTAATGGACTAGTCAGTGGACGAGTGAACTCTGACCTGTCCCATACTGAAGTGCCTCTTGAAGGATCCAAACAGGTCGTAGATCAGAACCGATCCGTCCTCCTGGATACACAGCAACTCATCACTGACCGTCCAACCCAGCTGGACCACAGGACCACTCTTCCACTGGGACATACAGACAGGTCATAGGTCAGAGACACATAGGTCAAAGGCCAGAGGTGAGAACAGGTGTGAACTTACAGGGAAGCTGGCGATGGAAACTCCGGACGCTGAGTAGATCTCCAACTGAGGACGAGAACTTGGAGAACGTCTGAGGGGCTCTCTGAGGAGAGCTGAGAGAGAGAGAGAGTGTTTATCCGTGTGTATGAATGACAGAGTGTGTGTGTGTGTGTGTGTGTGTGTGTGTGTACCTATTGGTCCTCCATAGGGAGCTGCAGCGACCAGACTGTCTCTCAGTCCGTCTCGTAGGTTCCAGCTCATCTCATACAGCTCCGTCTTCCTGCACACACATGAACATGTAAACATAAACACACACACACACACTCACTGCATAGAAGCCCGTTATTTTACAGCGGTGTGTTAGTTATTCAGTCACGTGAACACCTGCCTTAACTCTCACTCTGATTGGTTGGAACCTTCTGTCACTGCTGATTCACCTGTTTGATGACTGTCCTTTAGATGATGCTCCTGTCCTGTCTGCTACCATGCTAAGAGCTAGCGCCATCCTGCGTATGACGGTGACGATGCTAACAGGCTAACAGTACCCGTTTGTTATTAGCCGCACGGCTAACGTTAGCCGCAGAGAGGGCGCTGCAGCAGAGACTAACTCACCGGTAGAAAGCCTCTCCCAGCGGGTTCCAGTTGGCCGTGATGAACGCCATGTCGCCCCCGGAGACAAGACAGTTCCTCGGTTTACCGGAGAAGAGCTGCTGTTAACCTCAGTCAGCTGACCAGCACAAACACCTTCTTCTTCTACGGCCCAATCAGCAGCAGCACTTCCTGTGCGTCCGCCCCCTGGAGGTCAACACGCGCCTCGCAGGACGTCGGACAAACAGAAGACAGTCATATGAAGTAGAAAATGGTTACACACACACACACACACACACACACACACACACACACACACACACACACACACACACACACCTCTTTACAAAGAAGAAAAACAAACTAGACATTTAGACACTTTTACCAAAATAAAACCCTCATGTGTTTCAAACAAACAGAACTTCAGAATAAAGTGTTGTTGTTCTCACACTGTGGTAGGGAATTCCTGACATTCCCATGAAAACCCCCAGTTAGAGCATGACCCCCAAGGCACACACACACACACACACAGGACGTGACGGTGTGTGTATTGTGTTGTATGAATTCCATGATGTGAGCACGTCTTCCTGTTTCCTCCTGGAACATGTTCTGATGCTGCAGAACCAAACAGAACCTCAGAGTAAAAACACAGACCGAGTCACATGACCTGAGATTAACACAAACACTGTTGTTATTTCATGCTTTAAGTCATTAGGCTGACAGGACAACAGATCCACACACCAAACTTGCACTGAGCCAACTGGTTCTACTGGCTGTTTTCCTTTAGCAGAGGGCGAGAGACATTAACACACAAAGAGAGGAAGAGGGAGAGAGGGAGGCTTCCTTCCAGATGACTTCACCTTCAAAACATGAGAGAGAGAGAGAGAGAGAGAGAGAGAGAGAGAGAGAGAGAGAGAGAGAGTCTGCACAAACACAAACAGTGCCTTTCAGCCTGTCGTCATGGTAACACACCCCTCCTCCTGGGTGTGGTTGGAGGACACGGAGAACTCAGAAAGAGTTAACCCTTGAGCTCTCACTACCAGAAAGAGAAATCAAAGGACATCTAATCAGTATCTGTCATTAGTTTGATTCTAATCAATAACACGACAGATCGATCTGATCGATTCTGTTTCTTGTCTTATTTTGAAAAGCTCCACATTGACAGTTACCTGAAGTGTTCGATTACCCGTGGAAGTGAAGGAGTTAAAGGTGTGGATGTTTCCACAGTCACAGGAAAGTTTTCCTTGGAACTGACCAATCAAAAAGCAGCACACTCAGAGAGAGAGAGAGAGAGAGAGAGAGAGAGAGAGAGAGAGAGAGAGGGCGGGCGGGCGAGGTAGAATCTGCAGCAGGAAAAGTCTTTGACAGTTTTGGAGTTTTTTGTTGGACATCATGGTGACCACCGAGACCCACCAGAGCCAAGACCTGCTGGTCCCCACCAAGAACCAGGACCAGCAAGACCAGCTGGACCAGGTGGAGGAGGACCAGCACTCCCCCTCGTCCCCCTTGCCAGCATTCGACCCAGAGAAGATAAGTCAGGGTCCGGTCAACGCCATCACCGTCCTCACTCTGCTGGACAAACTGGTCAACATGCTGGACGCCGTCCAGGAGAACCAACACAAGATGGAGGTGAGAGGGGGCGGGGCCACACCAGGACGGGTCCACAGACATGTTGTCCTTGTGTCTCAGGCTCTGGGCTGAAATTCTGGACCAGATCAACAGCTGCTGACACTCAGTCCGTCCTCCATCTGTCACTCAAACCTGTGGAAGGCAGCACAGGACACATGTTTGTCTGGACAGATGTTTGTCAGGACACATGTTTATCAGGACAGATGTTTTTCTGGACAGACAACGATGGACAAGTGTCAGACGGGTCATACACTCACTGTAACTACTTCCTGTTTCTGAAGCGATGAAGCTTCAAAGTAAAAGCTGCAGCTCAGGCACTGATGTTCTCTATCAATAATCTATCATCTATATGTAAATTGTGTCTGACCAGAGCAGAGGAGTCTTTGATCGTCAAGATAATCTGTAGATATTGATTGGTTGTTGATTGGTTGTTGATGGTGTCCCAGGTGCACCAGGTGGAGATGGAGGGCGTGGTCAGAGGGATCCAGGCTGACATGACCAAACTGTCCAAGAGTCACAGTCACACCTCCAACACCGTCAGTAAACTGTTGGACAAGAGCCGCAAACTGTCCGTCACCATGAAGGAGGTCAGAGGTCACAGCTGTCAATCATCCACACTCACTCATTACTTGCCTGTCTGTCTCACCTGTCATCACCTGGTCATTCTACAGGTTCGTGATAAGATGGAGCGTCAGGGTGTCCAGGTGAAGAAGCTGGAAGCAAACCACGCCCACCTGATCAGCAGGAACAACTTCAGAGTCCTCATTTTCCAGGTGAGAGGTCAGAGGTCAGAGGTCAGAGGTCAGGAGTCAGAGGTGGCTCGCTGTCAAATGTGAATCATGTCTAACCTAATGTAATCTGATCTACTTTTCAATCCTCTCTAATCTGATTTGATCTATTCTGATATGACATAATCAGATTCAATCTCATCACTTCTAATCTGACCTGATCATCAACACCCCCCCAATGCTGATTTCCAGTCTCTGACCTTATTTGGTCATTAAATCCTAGAGGAAGTGAAGTGGAAAACTTTTATGGAAAACCTGAGATTGGAGAGTGAGCATGTGGTCTGGTTGTCATGGTAACAGTCAGCAGAGGAGGACAACAGAGTGTGTTGTCACGGGAACAGTTTGTTTTGTACCTTTGAGCCTTAAACCAAAGCTGATGCTGAGGCCACTGTAACTAAAGGTCAAAGGTCACAGGTTTAAACTGCAGACACCTGATAACAGGTGAGTGATGTGTTTCTACAGATGAGAGCAGGTGAACGTGTTCAGTGATGTTTGCAGTGAAAATGCATTAATGGAAGTACATCTCTGCAGTATCTGCGTGTGTGTGTGTGTGTGTGATATCTGCTGACTGTATTTCTGTCTTCTCTCACCGACGCTAAACATTCCCCTACCCAGCATTCCTCAGTGCTGAGTGTCCCAGTGTATTGTGGGTGAGTGGGCGTGGCTCTGCAGCAGCACTGTGTTTAACTCCTTCAGGTCTCATGCTCTCTCACTGAGGTTGCACTTCTTCCATCTTCCTTCCCATGGGAATCCCAATGTTCCTATACTGTTCCCACAAGCCCCACTGACATCGCCCTCGTGTTCCCATGACTCGCTGCACATTCCTATGTTCCACTACGGTTCATTAAGGGCTCTCCTAAGTTCCCCTCAACAAGAAACCACCACGTCACACGTTACAAAAAAATCTTTGTGTTTCTACTGAACTGACGTTTCCTCACCAATGTTCTTTTCCTCAGGAGGAGAATGAGATCCCCTCCACTGTTTTTGTGAAGGATCCTCCACCGTTCCCTCGGGATGAGATTGTGGAAGAAGCTGAAGAAACGGCACCAGGGGATGGTGACGGCAATCGTCCCCAGGAGGGCGTGCTCCACACCATCGACCTATCATCTGACGAAGATGTTGGTCTGGAGGCGGAGCTTGAGGATGAGGAGGCATGGCCCCAAGATCTGGAGAACATGGAGAAGTCCAGAGCAGAGAAATTGAAGCGATCTAGTCTAAAGAAGGTTAAAACCACAAAGAAATCAAACATGTGACATGTGTTCAGTGGGAGTTAGATGAGCAACAGTGTGGTTCTTCGCAGGTTGACAGCATAAAGAAGGCCTTCTCCCGGCAGAACATTGAGAAGAAGATGACCAAGATTGGAACAAAGATTGTGTCTGCAGAGCAACGAGAGAAGATCAAACAGAAAACCTCTAGCCTGAAGGTTTCACCTTTGACCTTCAGCATCCGGAAGGTATGGGGATCAGTGTCTTACGTTCTCCTCTCGGTTAGGTTAGGGTCAATCTGAGTATGTTCTGAGGTTCTCCAAATGTTATCTAAAGCTTTCTCTAACGGTTACTCCATTACCATAGTTTTAGTCAGACGGTTTCCTACGTTATCAAACGTTTAACTTACTTTAGTTTCCTCTGAGGTTCCACCGAACTTCTCCTAAGGTTCCTCTGTTCCTCTGTTTCCATACCACATTGTAACATCTGACTTTGTGTGTTCAGCCTCGCAGCAGCTCCGACTCTCAACCTGCCGAGGTCTCTCCTCAGACGGGCGAGTCAGTCATCACCGAGGCTGAAATCCAGGTGTCTCCACTGGACGACACTGACCAGGAGGTCCCATTCAATGAGGTCCATGCCCAGCTGGCCCCAGCTGAGCAGGAGGAGAAACAGATGGAGGTGGAGGAGGAGGTGAAGGAGGGCGAGGAGGTGTCAGTTGTGGTGGAGGCAGATCTGTCTGTGGTGTCAGAGGGAGTCGCTCAGGAGTATGCTCTGTCATCCACTCTGCCTCAGGAGGAGAAGGGAGAGAAGGGAGAGGAGGGAGGAGCAGAGGAGGAGAAGGAGGAGAAACAAGAGGAGTAAACACTTGTCAATATTCAATTGAACCTCTTGATGAATGACCAACCAATCAGAGTTATGATCAGGTCTATATTCTGCTAAATTCTCGTCTTCTATTTGTCCTTGTGTGAGATGCTTCGCCTGATGTGAGGTTTAGCCTCTAGCTTAGCTTAGCTTAGCTTAGTATAAGGACTGGGAGCAGAGGACTTACCTGAATTTGGAACTGTTCCTTCAATGTTAAGATTTATTTCTCTTTTCTATTAAAGCTCCAGACTCAGATATCTGAAAAATCACGTCTCCAACATATTACCTTTCCAGGAGGTGATGATGCAGTTTCCTGGTTCCTGTGTCTTGTCACTGGCCAGTGTTCATGTGAAGGTTTTTTATGACGTTGGAGAGTTTAAGGCTTTAATTCTTCCACTGACCTGAAAACCAGAGAAGAAACAAACACAGACATGTGGCTTTCACAGGACAGGAACTGTTTGACTTCCAGCTTCCTCCTCCTTTTCTGAAACAGCAGCTGATTGACATAGATGTGATAAGTAACACTCAGCTGATCAATAACATTAAAACATCTGAAACATCTGTCAGTCATCCTGATGATGTTGTAATGAGCACTGACTCAGGGATCACGGAGGTTAACATGGTGCTGAACAGAACCCTGCTATCAAGGTTCCTCTAGGATCTCCCCAGTGTTTCCCACAGTGGTCTCAACATTTCAGGTACCTCCAAGGTTCCTCAAAGGGTGGGGCTCCCCGAAAGGGTTAGGGTTACCGAGGTTCCACTAATGCTTCCCTGACGCTCTCCTGTCAGTCCTCAAGGCTCTGGACCTCAGTTCTGCTGAGGGTCCAATGACAAACTTATGATACTCCCTCTAGGATTCACCAAGTCTCCCTCAGGTTTCACTCAGGTTTTCAGCCTTTCCTCAAGTCGTCTCACACTCCACTGACATTCTCCAGACGTTCTCCATACGTTCTCCTGAGTCTGATTTACTGTTGTAGTTTAAATATCTTTTATCAAATATATGAAACAGTTTCTCTGATGAATAAAGAAACCTGCTCACAGAAAATCTAATTCTTGATTTTCACCTATCAATCAATGGATCAATCAGTTTAGTCTTTGTGAGTAAATAGTATTTTATCGCTGGTCTGTGAAATGATCAATAAGGATCTGCTGTTTATTTAGTTACTTATTGATGACACAGAAGTATTAAAACCTGTTACTGATGTTTCTGTATTAAGACTAAAACTAAAATCACCGCGGTGCCAAAGATCCCTCCCCCTGACTTACCTGTCCAACAGGTGTGTGAAACTCACCTGAACTCATGTAATCAATAAAAGCAGTGTAACCATGATTCTGTCTGAGTCTCATTCGTCAAAACCAACACTGTTGTTGTTTCTGTTGGAAGCAGCTGCAGCTTCAGAACCGACTTCATCTGTTTTCATTCTCTTTGAGCAGAATTTAAAGTGTTTAAATGTTTTTGTTCTGTTTGACTTTACATTTCTGTGCTCGACAGTAAACATGACTCCACTCTTCCACTGAGACTCTGCTGCTGACCTTTGACCTCTATGAGCCCAGAAATGGGGTGTTCTCTTCAGCAGCCAACTGGAGAGAAGCTTTAAACCCAAGGACCAATGGAGAGGGTGAGGAGGCGGGGCCTGAGACTCCACAGTCTCACAGGCCGGAGCAGGAGGTTCCAGTGGAGAAACTGCTGCGGCTGCAGGACGCTGTCCCACTGCTCCTCCTCCTCCTGTGGCTCTTCTTCTTCTTCTCCATCTTCTTCTTTATTTCTTCTTTCTTTCTTCCTTCCTTCCTCCCTTCTTCCCTGCCTGCACATGGACTCAGCAGCGCCCTCTGGCCTCTCTCTGGTCTCTGTCTTGTCTTTATTAGCATGTAGCATCCAGGTGTTAGCAGCAGTCCTGCTCACGCACAGGTATGGTGGGCGGAGCTCTGTGATGGACAGGTGGATCCTGCTGTGGCTTTTTTATGACATCATCGTGCATCTGACACTGGTACAACCAATCAGAGACAGTGTGTTATTTGTATTTCATGTCTCCATCTTGAAGTCTTTGCTCTTGTTTGTTTTCAGGAGGGTCCGTTTGTTTACATGTCTCTGGTTGGGACGGTGAAGACGTCCGAGGGTCCACTGGCTGAACTCTGTGAGGGCAACTCCCTGTTACTTTAGATCTCTGCTGCAACAGACCACACCTGTCTGTCTGTCTGTCTGATCTGTCTGTCTGTCTCACCTGTAGGGAGGGAGTATGGTAAAGCCGACTCTCGCTGGCTAGTTTCTGATCCCACCATCGTCTCCATAGAGATTCTGACCGTCGTCCTTGACTCTCTGCTTGGACTCCTGCTCATCCACGCAGTACTGAAGAACAAGTACTACAGGTACCATTACAAGTACTACATGTATTATTACTACAGGTAACAGAAGTGCAGGCCGTAGTGACATCATTACAGTGACACACCAGCTGTACCATGTGACATCAGCCTGTTACATGGTATTACAACAGGTGTCACAGGCACCATGTGAGCGTATGTGTGTGTTGTGCTGTGTTCACAGACATTTCCTGCAGATCACTCTGTGTGTGTGTGAGCTGTATGGTGGATGGATGACCTTCTGTCCTGATTGGCTGATGGGGAGTCCACACCTGAACACATCCTCCTGGCTCCACCTGTGGGTCTACCTCATCTTCTTCAATGGAGTCTGGGTCCTGGTCCCGGTCCTGCTGCTGGTCCAGTCCTGGTTCTCACTGAAGAGCTTACACATACTCACAACAGATAGTGACATCAACATCAAGAGCAAGAGAACGTAGAGACGACGGATCACACACGACTTGATGAGCCGCTGCACTGATTATTCAACGAAGAAAACGAAGAGCTGTGATGTTTGCTAGTTTTTCTTTACATAATAAAACCACAAGGAAAAATGTGCCATGAACTTTTCAACTGTCGTTTTTAATGTGTTCAATTAGCGTGACATGTGATTGGCTCTGTTGATCACAGGATCCAGAACAAACCGAGAATCCACATGAAAGCAGACTCCTAATCCTGACCCAGGTCTCAGACCTGCGTCAGAGGAAGTGAACAGAATCATCATGTGATTCTCAAAACACTTTAATTTCATCTTTTCTTCTTCAGTGTACACAATAAATGGTTTAGGGTCAATAGCCACGCCCCCTCAGCTCTTCTTGATCAGCTTGTTGACGGACATGAAGGCCTGCTGGAGGCCAAGTCCCTGCAGAGCGCTGCAGGCCTGAATCTCCCACAACCGCTCAGTGTGACTGGGCAGGTCCAGGTGGTTTGAGACCTGAGAAAGAGGGGGAGGGAGGGAGGGGGGGAGAGGGAGAGAGAGAGAGAAAGAGAGGGAGGCAGAGAGAGGGAGAGGGAGAGAGAGGGAGAGAGAGAAAGAGAGGGAGGGAGAGAGGGAGGGGGCCAGAGAGAGAGAGAGGGGAATAAACAGCAGAAAAGGAAAAGCAAACAGCGCCCTCTACTGTCTGTTTAGGTGTGTTACTCCCTAACAAGGAAGTTTTCTCCTCTTCTTCCATCTTCTCTGCACGACGCTCCTGTATCCTAGGAAACCCCTCTCATCCTATCACAAGCCCCTCCTTCCTTGTTGCAGGTGTGCCTCCGTGACGACCCTCCTCTGTCTGGGGACCAGGCTCGTCTCACAGGTTTCTGGCCCTGCCTGCTGCTGTCAGCTGTTAAACCAGGTCTGGGTGCTGTTGGTGCCAAAGACGCATCTTACCTCTCGTATGGTCATGGAGTTGGGCAAATCCTTCTTGTTGGCCAGAACCATCAGAGGAACTCCTTGTAGCTTGTCGTCACTCAGGACCTTCTTCAGGGCCTTCTGGGCCTCCGGCAGCCGACCCGGGTCGCTGCTGTCCACCACAAAGACCAGAGCTTGACAGTTGTCCAGGTAGTGCCTGAAAAACATCAAGGTGTTGGCCTTTGGTTTGTTGGTTTGTTGGCTTGTTTTGTTTGGGATGTTTACCTCCAGTTGGGTCTCATGCTCTTCTGTCCTCCGACGTCCCACACAGTCAGAGACGTCTTCTTGTCCAGTTCCAGAGTTCCCACGTTAAATCCAATGGTGGGTGATGTTTCCATCACCTGCAGGGTGACAAATGATCACTCACGTGGACTGACAGATGACACACTGACTCACACTGGACATGACACAACATCTATACCTGTGCAGAAGTCTCACCTGTCCTGTAAGCAGCCGGGCCAGCAGAGTGGACTTTCCAGCCGAGTCCAGGCCCATCAGGATCACCTGGACACAAGTGTCAACTGACATGTTGAAGGCCTGATCAGGAACCTTTCCTAGTTCAGGTCTACTGACAGGTAGAACCTGACGTGAACAATCAGACCTGAACCTGGACGTCAGAGTCCGACACTCTCGTCTCCACAGCTCTGCTCTGCTCTCTAACGTGTTTTTGCTGTTTCTCAGGTTGTACACCCGGAGACCAGGTGTGTCTTCTTTCTATGTGCAGGTGAGAAACTGAACTGTGAGCTGGTCCAGGACAAACCACAGAGCAGCTGCGAGCCAATCAGACGAGAGACGTCTTCACTGATTCAGTGATGGTGGTAAGATCTGAGTTGTTTTTCTCCTACAAAGATCTGTGGACCTCTGATCAACAGCTGAGTGATTGATTCAGACAGATCGATGATACTAGATCTAGACCACATTACCAACTGTCATTATCAATACATATGATCTGATGATATAGTAACTGATGTATTAATGATTACAATGTAAGGAAAGAGTCTGTTACCATGACGTCCTGTAAAACACAGAGATTCATGGTCAGGTTATGGTCCTGAGGTTCTGTCAGTCAGTCAGTCAGTCAGTCTGTCGGTTAGACACCTGTCTGACAGGTGAGTTCAGGCAGTTGTTGATTTACCTGAGGAGAGGCGGAGGATGTCTGACCCATCACTCCTCTTCTTCTTCTTCTTCTCCTCCCCGCAGTCACTTTGAACACAAAGCAGGTGAATATAAAATGTTGAGTTCTGCTCTCTGTCTGACTGAAACTCACCTGTCATCCCTCAGGTGTGCACATGCTCGTCTGTGCCGCTGGCCAATAAGAGGACAGCACCCAATCAGAGCAGGTCACGTGATCGTGTGACCGGTCTGACTGCATTTTAGTTGAAGGCTGTTTGGAGCCTAAACACAGAGACTCGGTGGATGATTTACATCCACATTTACATTTACAGCAGCAGCAGGACACTGATGTCTGTGTCTCACCTGCTGCAGATGTGCGTCAACATCTGGAACCTGAAAGCAGTCCAGTAAAAGCATTAGATTTAGATCAGGTACTTCAATATCACATCCATATCTGTATATGTAAATACACAGCCACACACTTTTCTGTTCACTGCTCACTGACCCGGCGCCTCGTCCTCCGGCCTCAGCGGGGAGCAGGAGGAGTGGTGTGTGTGGTGAGGAGGGGTCTATCTCCGTGTATAAAGCCGGCTCTTCCCTCCTCCTCTCCCTCCTTCTTCCTCCTCCTCCGGCGGCTCCTTCGTGCTCCTCGTCGGTTCTCCTTCATCATGGGCTTCGGTGACTTGAAATCAGCCTCCGGCCTCAAAGTGCTGAATGACTTCCTGTCGGACCGCAGCTACATAGAGGGGTTGGTACAGTAGAGACAATGGAAACTGTTGCAAACTGCAGAAAACAGTAGAAAACACGACTCTGCTCTTCGCTGCTGCCGGTGGCGCCGCCATCTTGGCTCTGTGCTAATCTAACGTGGCTAACCATGAGCTAAGTGCTGGCAGGCTGTTAGCTGGTAGGCCGTGAGGAGGGAAATGTTGAAATAAAGGGCCGCGAAGCCGTGAACGTCCGTGACCCGGTTCAGAATGGACTGATCTGAGACCAGGTTCCGTCCACTCCGAGTTTTTCTGGGAATTAACGGCCACATGCTGCCGTTAGCGGGAAGTCACGTGGTGCTAACAGGCTAACTCATGCTAATGCTACGTGTCATTACGTCTGCATGTCAGATGAGAATCATTGCAACCAGCACAAAGACTTGACTGTAGAGCCTGCAGAAGTATCACAGACAGTCAGTGACTGTATTGATCGGTCTGTAGGACACAGTCCTGACTATTGATTAAATCAGATCAGTTACCAGCAGCAGTGTCAAGTAAATACTGATGATGAACAAAGACCAATTGACTTGATGGCTGATCACATGACATCAGCATGAAGGTTCATGAAACAATGTCAAAGATTAACCTCAGTCTGGAAAAAAAACAGGTGTCATGTGACGTGTCGTGACCATGTGATGTTCCCTGTCCTCAGGTACGTTCCCTCTCAGGCTGACGTGGCTGTCTTCGACGCCATCTCGTCGCCACCCTCAGCCAACCTGTGCCATGCCCTCCGCTGGTACAACCACATCAAGTCCTACCAGGCCCAGAAGAACAGGTGTGTATTCCTCTGGGGTGTGTGTATATGTGTGTCCACAGTGGTGTGAGCCTTGTCTCCTGTCAGCCTTCCAGGTGTGAAGAAACCCCTGGGTCAGTACGGTCCAGCCGGCGTGGCCGACACCACTTCTAACTCCGCCCCTGCTGCCGCCTCAAAAGATGACGATGACGATGACATCGACCTGTTCGGCTCAGATGAAGAGGTGAGGTCAAAGCGATGTCCCCGATGACACTGATCATATGTTGTTGTCCACTTGTTGACACACGTGTTTGTGTCTCGCAGGAAGACGCTGAGGCCGCGAAGCTGAAGGAGCAGCGTCTGGCAGAGTACGCCGCCAAGAAGGCCAAGAGTACGTCAACACTGGTCAACCAATCACAGCAGTGCTCATTAGTCCACATAAACATCTGGGTCAGAATAGCTGACAGCCCTGTAGTCTCTGATTGGCCGACTCTCTGTGATGATTATCCAATCACCATCTTTCGGCTGACTGCCTGATGGACACCTTAATTGACTGATGAGAGTCTTTGCCCCGACTCAGTAAGTGTTGCCATTAAGTGGTTTCCATGGTAACCAAATCCATCCTCCTCCTTCCCAGAACCCGCCCTCATCGCAAAGTCTTCGATCCTATTGGACGTCAAGCCGTGGGACGATGAGACGGACATGGCGAAGCTGGAGGAGTGCGTTCGCAGCATTCAGATGGACGGGCTGGTCTGGGGACAGTGTAAGAATACTACAGTACAAGTACAACGGCTGAGTGTTTCTATAGTGCTACATGCAGTACAAAATGTACTACTATGTCCGGAACCAGAGGCAGAGTGTGTGATTGGAGGATTGATTATTAATCGTGACAGGCGGGTGCAGAGGTGATGATGATCTAACTCACCATCTTTCGGCTGAAGACGTGATGGAAACTTTCTGATCTGAAAACTCTGAAACTTAGTCTAACTGCAGCATCTATTGATCAGAGTCCGTTGATCAATAACTGACCTGTTGACATGTTCAATATGTTTCCTGCAGCCAAACTGGTTCCAGTGGGTTACGGCATCAAGAAGCTGCAGATCAGCTGTGTGGTTGAAGATGACAAGGTGATGAAGGTTTCCTGCTCACTACAGTCCAGGTATCTGTCACTGCTCACGTGTCTAATGTGTGTCTTACCTGTGTACAGGTGGGCACAGACATCCTGGAGGAGCAGATCACAGCCTTCGAGGACTTCGTCCAGTCGATGGACGTCGCTGCTTTCAACAAGATCTGAAACAATAAACACCAAATCATGTTGTGAATAAAAAGCACTTGAACACAAATTGAAGTTTGGTGGTTCTTCTGTTTACCTGATCAGACTGATGTTTATTAAACTTGTTTCCATGGAGACACCCTTTTTGTACAGGGTCCCAGAGCAGACAAACTGATAGTTCCTGTTTCACCTGAAAGTTGTGACATGTAGAAGAGAAGGATTTAGCTTTGCATGATGCTTCAGTGAGTCTGATCACAACATTTCATTAAATGTCTGATTTATACACTAAGTTAACTGGAAGCCAGCTGTCGCAGGTTGAATGAAGAGTACAAGCCACCCTGATGGACTGGGGCGGTGGAGCGGTCTGTGGTTGTAGTTCCCGCTGTGACCTGCGGCGGCAGCACCGCTCAGCAGGTCTCAGTTTCCGGCTCTACCAGAGTTCGAGTAGCAGAAGAAGAATCAGACCGGAAACTAAACAGAGCGGCGGAGCAGTGCGCGACGGAAGAAGCTTTCAATCTGTGAAAGTAAACAGCAGCAGGTAAACAAAGTCATCGATTATCAATAAATAATTGTCCAAGTCACTGTCCTGCACGAGCGGGTCACCTGTGTATGACTACTGCTCCACTGACAGGCCAAGAGCATGCTAACTGTTAGCCTGCTGCTAACAATGACAACGGCGAGTTGCGGCGAGTCCACGTCACCAGCAGCGTAACCATGGTTACAGTTAGCCCGGTTAAACCTAGCGTTAACCCGGGTTTAATAAGCCGAAATTGATCAGTTAGGTTAGCATTGCTAGTTAGTCTGAGAATCAGGGCGCTACGTTGAGCAGCAGCCAATCAGAGGGCAGGAAGAGATGAGCTGTGATTGGTCAGAGCAGCACAACGGATAAACAACTTTAATTTGTGAAAGTGTTAAAGTCTCCAACTGAACCACCAGGAAACAGACTTTAACCTTTGGCTCGTTAATGACGTCATCACTTTCTGATGCCTCCGATGATTTATGTAACAGTAAAACAACACGTTAACACCTACAGATGTTTCGTTTTAATCAGAGTCTATGATCATCACGTCACAATGTAACCAAGTGTGTGTGTGTCTGCTCCTCAGGCTCATGGACTCTCCACCTGAAACTCTCACCTGGTTACCGTTGGTTACAGCATGGAGTGCTCAGATTGGACAGATACTTCACTGATAGCACCAAGTGAGATTATGTGTTGGTGGTTTTCATCTTATCATGGTCGTCATGATTGTTGTGATAATGCAGTGAAACCTGTGTCTGTCTCTCAGGTCTCCAGTTAGCAGCAGGATGTCAGACTCTGATGAAGGTCAAAACCTCTGAACACACTCACAGTGCTTCTGTTTATTTTTCATTTTCATATCATTCACTGACTGGTGTGTGTGTGTGCATGTGTGTGTGTGTGTGTGTGTGTGTGTGTGTGTGTGTGCGCGTGCGCAGCAGATGACAAGGGGAAGGCGGAGCTTACCAGAAGGTGAGTCTAACTGTTGCTCTCATCATTGGTCAGGAGTTCAGATGGATCCACAAACTCTGTTCAGCTTCTCCGTCACTTTTTATTTGCTCCTTTAAATCTGAGTCACACCTGATGCTAACGACAGCGTAGCAGCAAAGCTAACAACAGGCTTAATGATGACCAGGAAAAAGGCACACCAACCTGATACAGGTGTCTCTGTAGACGGGTGTCTCTGTAGACGGGTGTTCTCTGTAGACGGGTGTCTCTGTAGACAGGTGTCTCACTCACTCACACTCACACTCACACACACACACACACACACACACACACACACCAGAAACACAGCTGAAACACAGAAGAGAGTGTGAGTATGGCAGAATATGGTTTATTAGCCAAGTCAGTTCATATAAACTTTAAATACTAATTTTTGATCAGTGATTGATTCGGTGCTCACTGTGACTGACAGGATGTGGGTGGAGTCCCGGCCTGGTCCATCCAGGTGTCAACCCAGCAGACAGGGTTACTGTGGATACTGCAGAGTCCTGTACAGCAACCTGGACCAGGTACACACATTTACACCTGTAGTGTGAGACAGCTCACATGATTGGCTAATCATAATGTTTGAGAAGACAAGGAGGAGGAGTCAACATCACACAACCTCTGTAGAAGTGTCCAGTCAGAATCTTTCTGCTCGTGTCTCAGCACCTGTCCAGCCTCAGACACCTGGACTCGGTCCGGGCGTCCTCCAGAGGCTCCAGCACCGTCTCCTCCAGCAGCAGCCAGACCAGACTGACCCTGCTAGAGCGCTTCCTGCAGGATGTCCTTCAGCACCACCCCCACCATTACAATGACCCCAGGTACCTGAGCTCAGGTGTTCCAACACGCCAGTCCTGTTGCTGTGTATTAACCTGTGTCTGTCTCCTTTAGGCCGTCTCACGCCGACCTCCCGTCAGTCTCTGCCCCTCCGCTGCCAAGGGCGGAGCTTGATGAGCTACGATTCTCTGATGACAGCCGATCGCTGGGTACGAGAGACCACCTGCCCAGCTCCGACCGCTCGGCCAGTCAGCAGGAAGACGACGGAATCAGCCAATCAGGAGAGGGAGTCACAGAGGGGGGCATTCAGGAGAGACTATCGGCACCAGTCAGAGAGCAGGAGGACATAGTGACTTCCCCCACAGAGCCCACACACGTGCCAGCCCCACGTCTTCAGCCACAAACCCCTCCCCCAGACTCCCAGGCCCCGCCCTCTGTTCACAGGAAAGCTCACAGGAAAACCAACAGGAGGAAAACCAGCGAGTCCTCCGGATCCTCCCGCCCCCCTAGGGCCCCAAACCCCAGACCCCAGACCCACAGAGACTCAGGCCAGGGCCCCGGGGCCAGGTCGGGCGACCTGGGGCCCCAGCCAAGCTGGCAAGGGGGCAGAGGACAGGTGTCCTCAGACCACAGCGATGCTCTGGACCGGACCATAGAGGAGGTTTGACCCTGCCCTCGACCTCTTGTCCATCCTCTGCTGACTCCTCCCACTGACCTTCACAGGTGTTTCTGTCTGTGTTGACCTCAGGTGATCCAGATGTGCTGCTATGGTGTTCCTGCCACTTCCTGCCAGCAGGAGGATACGGAGAGCTTCCACTTCAGCCTTCCCGTCACCATGGAAACACAGAGTGATGAGTGGGACTCCCCTGTGCAGGTACCTGTCAGACAAGTGGAGGTCAGCAGCACCTGTGTGTGATCTGTGCTGAAGCTGTTTTCTCTGCAGGTGGTTTTACAGCGAGCTCACACACTCAGAGACACACCTGTCCAGGTGAGTCAGGCTGAGGGCCGGGACCTGGGCCCCTTGATGGACGTTCAGGTGGACCTGGAGGACCAGGTGTATTCGCACCAGCTCGACTCCACCCTCCGCAGTGAGCGTAAAGCAGGGGGTGTGGCCATACAGGAGCAGGGTTTCTGGACTCTGCCCATTGAGCAGGTCCTGCCGGCTCCCGCACATATCCCAGAATCCTTCAGGGGCAAGAACTGGACCCAGATCGAGCAGGAGGACGAGGAGAAGGTGGAGGAGCTGGTCCGACAGTTCAGACGGGGAAGATTCATCTGTTACTTCGACTCAGAGTCTCTGGCCAGGTGACCCACACACACCCACTAAAACACACACTGATAATCTGTGTCAGTTGTTTATAGATTCCTGTTGTAACATGACAGTTAATTATTGATCAGAGCTGATCAGAATACACACTATCAACACTTACTACCATCACACACACCGTAACATTCAGCATCATTGGTGATCAGTGTCTGAGATAATCAGTGAACCAACATTTGTAAACATGTGTGACATCACAATCTGCTGCCATTGCTGACTCAGGTATGTTTTTGACCTTTTTCTGATGGTGTCATCACTGTCAGGTATGGGAGGAGGGGCCACAAAAAGAAGGGGTGTGGTGATGACAAGGGGGAGGATCCACACACTGGAGTCATGCCTTTATTGGGCCATGACGACAATGACTCTGTGTATGAGAGGAGGAGGAGAAGGAGGAGGAGGCGGAGCTTCAGGATGGCATCCAGGTGTCAGGTGAGTCCAACAGTTTTCAGTCTTTCAGTTTGCAGACAAGCGTCTCACCAGTTTTCTCTCTTCAGGTGGTTAAAGTCAGTCACAGCACTCAGACCGTCCGATTGGTTGTCCCAGCAGTCCGTCAGGCTGCTCCCGAGACCACGCCCACCAGCGTCCCTGCAGCCAATCAGAGTGCAGCAGAGCAAACACCTAAGGTGCAGACTTGGCGCTGCCTCCCTCAGTCCTACTCCAACATCATCACACCCGTGCAGCCTCGCACCTCTCTGGTCTACTTGCTCTGCTCCCCATCAAGCCCCGCCCCCTCCTGCACGCCAACACCAGGCTCCACCTCCAAACGCTCCAGGAAGAAGAGGCGTCCACTGGACCTGCAGGGGTTAAAGGTCAAATACAAACGACTTCCTGTCAGGTTTTATGACCCCAGCACCAACCGCATCATGAAGGATCCGCCCAAAGGCTTCCTGTTGGGCCGAAGCCCCGCCCCCTCAGGCCCGCCACCGCCCTGTGTCCGTCAACTGTTTCGGAGTCTGAGTCCTGACCTAAACAGTGACAGAACGCCGGGGGAGGGGCCTGGTGGGTCATCCAGGGTAAAAGGTCACACCTCTGCAGACCCCCCCTTCAGCCACGCCAGCAGCTTCCTACTGAGCACGCTCAGTAAGGACGCCATCAGGGGGAGGGGGAGGACATCTAAAGTCCTGCCACCTACACCCCACAGGAGGCCAGAGCGGGGGAGAGGGGTGAGGAAGGAGAGGACACGCCCCCATCCCTCCAAGAAAAGAACTAGGGCACAGACCACGCCCTCACAGCCCAGGAGAGAAGGTCTGCGACGCTCAGGAGCCGCTGGTCCCACCCCTCCACACTCACCCTCAACCCGTCGAGGGAGGGGCCGGAGGGGGCGGGCCTGTGAGAGAGGCCGAAGGTAGCAGGATACACCTGTACAGGTAGCAGCCTCATTTCTGGTTGTTGAAATGATCATCCAGGGTGATCAATGGCATCGATCAATAATATGTAGCAGTTTAGAAATGAGGCTAATGATGTAATAATGACATCATCTGATCAGTCATTTTCCATTTGTGTGATGATGATCTTGAATCTGTCAACAATTATTGATTTGTGTCATTAAAATTGATTGATTGATGTTTGACTTCTTGATCAATAAATCAGAATTTTCAGAATTTCACACAAATGGAAAATCTGACATGATTGTGTGGTAACCATGGCGATTGTTTATGGGAGTAAAGACAGGTGTGGGTGGAGTCTGGTGTTGTACCTGTTGGACAGGTGTCATGTTTCTGTCCCTTCTCTGAACTTTTCTACTTTTATCATTAGTGAATTCACATTGAATAAAGACATTTTATTACCTGAATCTGACTCACCTGCTCAGTCTGTGTGTGTGTGTGTGTGTGTATGTGTGTGTGTGTTCTCACAGCATCCACCAGGTGCTGGATACACTCTCCCACTTGGTCTGCTGCCTCCAGGAGCTCCGCCCCCTTCCTCTCACCTGGAAAGATTAAACATTTTCTCTGTTGTTTTTGAAAGAAAAGTTTTAAGTTGTTTGTTCACTTGACATCATCACAGGTGTCTCTGTCTCACCTGTCTGTCTCTCTCTCCACCTGCCTGTCTCCATTAGAGTCTTCAGTCTGTCAACAGTTTCCTGCAGTTGCTCCTCTGGACTACACATCCCATCATCCTCCTCTTCTTCCTCTTCAGACATATAAGCATCACCATTCTTTAGCCCCGCCTCCTCCTGAATGTCCTGTTGTCCTATTGGATGGCAGAGACACATGTCACCTGCAAACCCCTCCTCCCCACAGCAGACATCGTGTGACGGATGGGTGTGCTGGTGGATTGTGGGAGATGGAGTTTGTTCATCCTCACTCCCTTCGTCCGTCATCACTTCTTCCTCCTCAGTGTTTCTCTGAGCGTCAGGAAATGTGTCATTGTCCGTCTCTGGGACAGAGTCCGTCTCCGTGAAGTTGTCTGTCTCCGTGACAACATCTTTCTCCGTCCTGTTGATGTGTTGTTGAGCCTCCATCTTGTTTAGAGCCTGAATCAAAAACAGATGATTCAGGACAGAGGTCAACTACAATTCCCAGCATGCACCTCAGTCACAAACAGCCAATCTCAGCAGGAACCTAATCAAACATCCAGTTGATTGAACTGATCAGGAGCAAGGCAGGTCGACAGCTGAGCTGAGGCTCATGGGTAGTGTAGTCTTTACATGAAGAGCCAGTGCACTTACAGAAGTGGACACTAGGTGGCAGCACAGGACCAGGACCAAGTGAGTTTACACACACACACACACACACACACACACACACACACACACACACACACACACACAACCAGTTTCTATGGTAACTCCGACTGACTCCAAGAAAAATGTCAGTGATGTCATAGCTCCTCCAGATCATGTGACTCCAGTCTGGGACATGTTTGTATTGTTTACCTGTGTGAGCATCACCTGCAGACGCATGTTGTGCTGTCTCAGTGTTTCCATGGTAACCTCCATCTCTGAGCACCTGTCCTCAAGGATGCCCTGGTCTGATTGGACGGTGAGCCGCCACGCCTGCATCTCTTGCTCCAGCAGCCTGATGACAAGACACACAGTCGTCAAACCCAGACCTGGTTCTGGTTCCGGTCCTGGGCCCAGTCCTGGTCCACAGTCTCACCATTTGTCTCTGTGCAGGTTCCTGATCTCAGAGAGCAGAGTCGACGCCTTGGACTGATCAACAACAAGACAACAACATTATTTACAACATCAACAGTGAGGTCAATGACCACTCAGAGGTCAGAGGTCACCTGCTGAGTCAGGGTGTCCTCCACAGTCTGAGGTGGCACTGAGGCATCATGGGAATCTTCTTTGTCGCTGGAATGACCGACAGCTGAATCAGCCAATCGTGTGGAGATGTCAGAAGGGGGCGGAGCACTGAGAGAGTGTTTGACAGATCAATCACTGATGACTGTGTTCTGGGCAGAAACATGTGCCACTATTTGTTCATTTGAACCATTGCACTGAAAACTGAATCTGAATGGTATCATTTGAAATTAAATTTATTAGTTGTGTGGAACTGAATCCAATGAACTGTTCTGTTCTCACCTGTTCTGAGTCTCCCCCGGCTCCGCCCACATCAGGACCCTCTTCCTGTCAGCCTCTCTCTGAGTGTTTCGCCGTGGCAACAGGTTGTGACGAACATTATGCATTAACGAGGACAGAGACTCTCTCCAGGTGGGCTGAAGAAGATGTCAACATGAATATGTTTATGACTACCTGTCTCCACCTCTCTGTCCACCTGTCTGTCCCCACCTGTTGTTGACTCACCTGTGTGCAGAACTCCAGCACTGGATGGTGTGTTTTGTGTTTCCTGGTGTGACGTTGTGTCATGAAGCAGCTCTGACACACATGAACGTTCACACACTTAACACAACGATACCTGAATACAAACACATGCACACGTTACTCAGGTGTGTGATGATGATGTGTCCAGTTAAACTACAGTAGGTTACCTGAGGCCAGTGAAGGGGCGGGTCTTACAGATGTGGCAGCGAACTGCGTGGCTGATATTTTGACTGACAGACAGTCGGTACAGTGTGGGTAACCACAGCAAGAGACATGGCTCACTCTGTAGCCATGACAACACATGTTCTTTACTCGCCGTCGGGGTCAACACCTGGAAGCATAGACTAGATTGTTGCCATGACAACAACCAACCATGTGCAGCCCAGTGATGTTTGTGCTCTTACCCCATTAAAACACGACTTCACCGCTTCCTCCACCCCACCAAAAACTGCTTCTTCCTGCACCGCCACTGGAACCTGAACATATCACACTTGTCAGAAAGGGCAGGAGAGGAGAGGAGCATGCTGGGAAATAAAGTGTGGAGGAGATTACCTGGCTTAGGTCCTGCAGCAAAGACCTGAGACCAGACCTGCTGAGAGACCCTGAGGTGGTTCCTGAAACCTTCAGCAGAGCTGCAACAGAGGAACCAGGTTTATACTGAAGGAGACGTCCTCCTGGGACATATTCTGAAAGTCTGTCTCAGCTCGTTAACATCCTGTCACATGATCAATTAAAATGTGTCATTAACTGGATGTCTTCATCTGAGTGAGTGGGTGTGGTCAGACACACCTGTGTTCTCACCTGAATATTTGTTGGACAGCTGGTCTGAGGACAGAGCGATGAGAGCCGTGTGGAGAGAAGCAGCAGCAACACAACCTGTTTGATTCCTGCAACACAAACAGTACAGACTGTACACACACTGCACACACAGAACGCTGACCTGTGACCTCTGTGACCTCTGACCTGTCATAGAGTCTGAACATCAGACTACATATCTCCTCCGGAGCCTCCACAGTCACATGACTTCCCAATTCATGTGACACACACTCAAATATCCTGTTAAGAGTCCAGGTCACTTCCTGCCTGTTCAGGCCCACGTCGTGCTGAGCCCTGCCCCCTGCGCTCACCGCCACCATGACATGCTGAGTGGACACGGTGTTCACTGAAAACACAAACAGTGAGAAGGGAAGGACTTCCTGTTGACATCATGGCGGTTGGACTGTCCGTTGGAACTGTAAATTGTCGTTCATGTGAAGAAGCTAAAATGTTGGTGCAAGTCAGCTATGTGACATCAAAATTACATCACAGTGACATCATTCTGAGAAGACTCACGGTGACAGAGTTTCTGTAGAGACAGGAGCTTCATGGCGGCTCGATAAACAGATGGACGGATTTCGTTCAGCCCCTCTGAACAGGAAACAGGAAGTAAATACCTGGATCTTTACAGTGTTTGTGCTACAGGTCGATGTCAATGAACACATCACAGGGGAGGAGCTTACCAATGCTGTCCAGGTCCATGACGAGGTCTGGAAACTACAAACAACAGGACAGGACAGTCTCAGTGCTTTTATTCTGAAGGATCTTTGTCCCCGACCTCAGAACACACGCACACACACGCACACACACACACACACACACACACACAGCAGCAACGGAAACACACGAGGCAGAACCAGAAGAAACAAGCAGTGGAAAGAGAACCAGTAGAACCAGTAGATATAGAACCAGAGCCAGGAAAAATGGAACCAGTAGAACCAGTAGAACCAGTAGAAGCAGTAGAAGCAGACTGACCTTGCAGCGTCTCTGTATAGAAACCAAACGTCCACTTAGACCAAGATGAAGCTGAAGCTGCTGAGTCATGAATCATTCATCAGTGACTTCTCACCTGTCAGCTCACCTGCTGTCTGTGGACCAATCAGCAGCCAGCTGAGTGTGGTCATGTGACCAAGGGCTGACTCACTCAGAGGTTCATTAATAATCAATAGAATATAAGACAAGAAGACAGGATGATTGTCCAGACAGCGGGGACAGAGCAGAGGACCTCAGCAGCCGGTGCTGTTCAGGACTCCTCTCGGCCTTCACTCCTCTGTTCTCCTGAGACTGGATCACTGCTGATAACACATCACTTCAGCTAGTGCACACACACAGTCAAAGGTCTGTGTGTGTGATGGAGCTCAAACATGTTGAATGAGTCTGATCAGGACAAATGTAACAAATATAACCTACATACCCTTTGGTGATGATGGTGATGATGATGATGATGATGATTATGGTGGTGATGATGATGATGATGATGATGTAAACCAGGGCTGATGTGAGCTGGCTGAGTGGCCTGATGAGGAGACAAAGCAGCTGCTGTTGGGGCTCTGGACATTGTGTCTTTGTTGTTGTTGCTGCTCTTTGTTTGTCCTCACTGGGCCTTTGTGTGTTTGGGGGTCGTTCCAGGTCCGAACACTGGAGCTCTTCTTCTTCCTCTGCACTGAGATAAACGACGACACACGGAGCCTGTTGTGCCTCCGTCACCACATTACAGCCCGCTGCAGCTACATGCTAACATTAACAGCACAACACAAACCCCTAAGCACGTTAGCATGCGCTAATGCACACTAAAGTTAAACTCCCAAGAGACGCAGCAGCAGAGTTTGTCTGAGCCTCCATCATAAACACTGTGGACAGAATGAAAGTTCCTGCCACAACAACAACAATCTGCCAAATGTCCTTTCCCACAGTTTCCTAACCAGTGGCTCTGAGGTTTCATCATCTGCAGCATGTTTGTAAAGTAACACACAGGCTTCATCAGTCTGAGTGTAAGACCACACTCCACCATCAGCTGTCACTCTCATTTCATATGAAATTAAAAACAATGGAAGCAAATCATAATAAAACAAACACTGGATGAGGTTATGTTCAAAAGTGACCTGAGGCCCCTCCCAATGGGCGTGGCCTCTGGGCTCCACTCGGCCATCACGTAGAGTCTGTCCCCAGTCTGACCGCTGACTACAACAGAGTCACTGCTGCTGGGTGAGTGTTGGTCATGTGCTCTGTCTCTGACATCTGATTGGCACAATGTTTGTCTCACTGTCTCTGTGCTACTGTCGACGACTCGTTGTAGATGAGTCCATGAGCTGTGCTGACGTGAAAATGAAGCGCACCCTGGGGATCTGTCTGCTGGTCTGCTCTGCTCTGATTGGGCTGGGTATGTTTGACAATTCCTTAAATCTGAATCTTAACCTTATGAACACACACACACACACACTGTATGTACACATTCATATGTGTGTGTATTTATTTGGTCACATTTTGCATCATTGTTGACAACGTCTCCTGATTTTGTGTAAAGTTTTGGAACCGACACTGTCTCCATGGTGACGTCAGTGGGGGGCGGAGGCTAAAACTATCACAGTCACAGTCAAATATCCAACATGAACCTGTGGCTTTGCAGCTGCTATTATCTATGCTAAGCTAAGTTAGCTCTTTCCCTGTGTGTCCAGTCTTGGTGCTACGCTAAGCTAACCTGCTGCTGCAGTGTCATGTTTACAGACATGAAACTGACACTACATGTCTCTTCACCTTGGTCCTGGGTCATGACCTGGGTCATGACCTGGGTCAGAAAGTCTCTGACATTCAACTCATCACACACAGTATCTTAAAGGCTGGACTTATCACTATGCTCTGTTTGAGATGACTTGGAATTTTACAGTTGAAAACTCATGTCAATATTGTATATTTCAGAACGGTTTCATGTATTTTGGCATTAATTGATGTTTTACCATTGATGGTGTGGTCCTGCATGGGTCCAGATGGTTGTGTGACGTCAGACAACTGATTCTCGGAGAAGTTGGGCGAGATTTTTAATTGGAAAAACCCAAGTTCTGAACTGTCTTGAACGCAGCATTAGAGGTCCACCACTAACTGCTGCTAACTGTCACTAACAGTCGCTTACTGCTGCTGTCACAAACTGTCGCTAACAGCTGCTAACCGCTGCTAATTGCTGCTAACCGTAGCTAACTGTAGCTAACTGCTGCTAACTGTCGTTAACCATCTTCTGTGCTTTTGTTGTCACAGCTGTGAACAGCTGCAGAGATGACAGCTGCTCCCTCCACTAGAGGGCACTAACGCACAGGACAGAGGCTGTAAACACACCGGGACAGCAGCACTCTTATTATTTCTGTCGTTCGTAGCAGTAGTATTGTTGAGCAGTACTTTCAGTATCAGCAGTAATAAGTGTGTTTTCTGTTTCAGGTTCGGCCATTCGTTGTTACAGCTGTAAGGATTACACAGCCAGCTGCTCCAAACAACGAGACTGTAGCTATGACGACGCCTGTCTCACACTCACTGAGAGAGGTGCTTTTACCTGTTCACCTGTTCTTTAACCATAACCATAGAGAAAAGTGACTTGTGATTGGCCGACTGTCAGGAGCTGTGAGCTGATCCAGGTTCAGTCAGACTCTGTTTGTTCTACAGGTGGGTACACCTACCGTCAGTGTCTCAAGTACTCTGACTGCGAGTACGGTCGTCTGGCCCAGATGTTCCCCCAGGTAAACACAGAGCTCCGCCCCCTTCACATGCTCATGTTTAATTAGTCACTGATGACTCACAGCTGATCACTGATGAATTTTATTATCAATGACTTACAGGTGTCGAGCTTCACCTTCAAGTGCTGCAACTCTGATCTGTGTAACTCCGCCCCCTCCTCTGCAGCAAGCTCTCTGATTGGTCTGCTGGCCTCTGTGGTCGTCATGTGGTGGTGCGTTCACTGAACAGTGCAGTGGTCCGGTGACACTGTGGTGCCCCCTAGTGTCTGCAAACACACAACATCAATAACAGCTGCAGCTTCTCCAACTGACTGTCACTCACCACTCTCTCTCTCTCTCTCTCTCTCTTTCTCTCTCTCCTATCTTTCTCTCCCTCTCTCTCTCTCTCTCTCTCTCTCTCTCTCTCTCACTCTCCCTGTGATGTAATTAAATGTGTTTTTCTCGTCACTGTGAGGGTTCAGGAACCTGAGGGGCGGAGCTTAAATGATTCAACCTCACTGATTGGTCAAGGTTAGGACACTGTTCACACTCAGTACAGCTTGACATTTATTTTGAAAAGAGTCAACATAACTTCCTGACTGACCTTGGCTCCCATGATGCATTACTGTCGTTGTGTAAAAAAGAGCTGGAGAAACTGTCCTGAGTGTGTGCTACCTGTTAACATCAGGCAGGTGAGAGGGAAGATGCCACGCCCACAGGAGATGCAGGTGTTTTGAGTCCGTCTGTGTGAACAGGAAGTGATGAATGAGTGGGTGGAGACAGTGGGGGCCGAAGTCATTAACTGATCAATCACAAATAACAAACAGATAAGTTGGTTAACGAACTGTTCTCACTTCTTCATTAACAGAAGCTCTGGTTCCACTGGTTCCACTGGTTCCACTGGTTCCTGTGGTTTCTGTTGTTCCACTGGTTCCACTGGTTCCTGTGGTTTCTGTTGTTCCACTGGTTCCTGTGGTTTCTGTTGTTCCACTGGTTCCACTGGTTCCTGTGGGTCCTGTTGTTCCACTGGTTTCACTGGTTCCTGTGGTTTCTGTTGTTCCACTGGTTCCACTGGTTCCTGTGGGTCCTGTTGTTCCACTGGTTCCACTGGTTCCTGTGGGTCCTGTTGTTCCACTGGTTTCACTGGTTCCTGTGGGTCCTGTTTGGTGAATACACAACACAAAATGCTCCTGTTTAACTCTGACCTGAAACCAGCTTTACGCCACTGTCTGTAAATGACCACAGAAACGAATAAAGTTTTACAAAAAGAAAACAGACTGGGGTGAGTTTGATTTGCTGACCTGAAGGAGAACATCTCAGACAGCTTGTTGTTAAGTGAGAGAGAAATGAAAGTAATTGTGTCTGTGCAGAAACATGAAGTCTGATTTTTCCTGACTGAACCTGAAGGCAGCAGTGTTGTACAGCAGTGCCACCTGCAGACAGACAGGTGAACTACTGTAACTCTGACCTGCACACTGACTGATTTAAGAGGAACTACGGTCATTGAACAGCGTCAGTAGTTGTGATGGTCACATACATGAGCTGTAACGTGTCACAGGGAGGATGGAGGCTCTCTGTCCTCCACCTGCGTCTCAGTGCAGCACTTGGCCTCCGCCCCGGTGTCCCAGCTCTCGTCTCTGCGCACCGCGACACAAACGCGCTCCGTAACCTGTAATCTTTTGTTCATGATGGTTTAGACTGCACAAATATAAATGTCATAACACTGTACATGTTATGTAACATTATCCACCACTCCATGGACGGATTTTTTTTGCTGACTTCATTGAAAACAAATGCACACGGCTGAGAGGAGGGTTAGCAAAATGGTGGCAGAGTGTCCTCAGGCCTTTGTGGCCACGCACCTAAAAACTGCTATAAAATCATCATATATCAATATTTTTTTCTGCTTTTTTTGCACAGGTCTCTTAAACCACTTCAGCTCTGCTCAAAAATACCAAATAATCAATAATTTTCTGAATTTTAACCCTTTAAATGCCAGTTTGAATACATGGTGCGTCTGTGTTAAAAAAATATAAAATTGAAACATTATAAACCACATGTTTGACCTTGTGCCGATCTCACTGCTAAAACACCATATAAACATACGTTCTGTATAATGTCAGCATTTCATTTTGAACAAATCTAGTTAAATTTGACATTTTTACTGTATTTTCTCAGATTCAACTTTTTTCCATTGGAGGCTGATGCATGAAAATCTTCACATTATATTATGGAGCCCGAGCACAGTCTTTGTCTGTGCACTGATCGTGTCAGGGGTGAATAAAAGGTCAAAGTAGGATGAGACATCCTTGTTTCTTGATGGTTTATCATGTGGGTCCATGCAGAGGGAGGTGGTTCATTGTCTTTGAAGCAGACAGATAAAAGAAGCCTGAGTGACATAATGACCCTCTGCACCTGCTGCACTCAGCCATGTTGTTGATACACTTGTGGAGAAAACAGCAACAATGGCTCGTGTGTTTTTGCACCTGACTGTTCTCACTTTCACTCAGGGCTTGTGAGTGAGCAAGAGAAGGATCCCACACACACACACACACACACTTGAGCGCCCCTGGTGGTCACAGGGCTCCATAATATAATATGAAGATTTTCATGCATCAGCCTCCAATGGAAAAAAGTTGAATCTGAGAAAATACAGTAAAAATGTCAAATTTAACTAGATTTGTTCAAAATGAAATGCTGACATTATACAGAACGTACGTTTATATGGTGTTTTAGCAGTGAGATCGGCACAAGGTCAAACATGTGGTTTATAATGTAAGTCAATGGGGCTTCTTTTGCCTAAATGTCCTAAATCTTAAACTGCACAAAAACTACAAATACAATGAAATCAGTGTTATTGCTAATCTTTGACATGTCCAAGCCTCTGATCACCTGCAATGCCCAAACCACCTACTATTCATTTTATTTAAAACATCTCATTTTATATGTTTTTAACACAGACGCACCATGTATTCAAACTGGCATTGTCCAAAAAGAAACCTTCTGACAGGAAACCATGCCTGAGGCCCTAACACGGCCAAAATGAGGCCAAATGAAAGAGAGAGAAACAAAGACAAAAATGGCCACAGACGTCCCGAGGAGGACTTGAGGTTCAGATCACTGAGATATTATTACTGACAAACTAAGAAATGATCCTGAAACACTGATCAACATGTCACGGTGTTTGGATTCATACAACTGACTCTGAAGAACAAGCTCAGTTTGGGGTTAGCTGTTAAACCACATTCATTCATGCTAACAACACCGGAAATGAGAAATGACAGCGATTCAAACGAACCTGTAAAACTTCTGACTTTTCACCTGCCTGCGCTTCTCACTCTGCTGCAACTTCTTTCATTTGAAATGAACGAGCTGAAGGTGACTGATGGAAACTGTCAGAGGTCCTACCTGAGGTATGGCGGCGTAGCTGTGGCGGCGGAGACGGCGAGGCCATGTGTGAGCAATGCGGCTACCTGCGAAGATGTGTCCTGAGGTGGAGGCTGAGGTGGAGGCTGAGGTGGAGGCTGAGGACGGCGCAGCGGGCTGCCGGTGGCGGTCCGCGGTGGGTGTCTGTCGCGATGTGTCCGGTGTCACAGGAGGAGGAGGAGCCGCGAGCGAGGGAGTCAACAATACGCATGTAGCTTCCGGCGCCGCCCTTATATACGCAAGTGGGCGGGGCCTGTCGTCCTAGCGTCGGGAAAGGAGGGAGGGGTGATTGACAGCTGTGCAGTGCTCCTCCTCGTTAGCTCGCACGTAGCCACCACAACGCTCAGCAAACACGTCACCATGACAACGGGTCCGGTCCGTGGCTGTCCTCGCACTTCCGGTTGGTTTACTGAACACACCTAATAAATACTGTGAAGTGTTGTTGCCATGGTGACGGTCAGAAACTTTATTTACACACTGAACAGCTTTTAATTCAGTGCAGGCTCCGACCAATCAATGACCAATCATCAGTTATTGATTCTGCTGGACCGACGGGGTGTGTGTGCGTGCTCCTCCCCTCCGTGGTCCCTGGGGGACCCCCTCAGACCCTCAGACGTGAGGAGACCGCTGAAGGAGCTGGACCTGGGCTCGTCCGTGCAGGACTGAATCGGATCAGTTTTCAGGCTCCGCTGGTTTGGGTTGATCGATTCGCGCGCCACTAAGTGACTGAGACTTGATCGTGTTCAATAATATTATCGATCTCTGACGCTGCTGGTTGTGTTCGGCTGGTAAGTGATAAACCCGACACTACTCAAGTACCGGAGTTACCAGCTGTCGGTGCTGGATATTGATCTGTGTGTCGTCACTGACAGTGACGGGTGACGTCAAAACGTTTTCCTTTCCTTAGCTATTAAATGTCCAGTATGACGTTGTTTCCTCGGTTCCTGGGTCTGAGGAGCACAGGGTCTGAGGAGGACCGGGTCTGAGGAGGACAGGGTCTGAGGAGCACAGGGTCTGAGGAGGACCAGGTCTGAGGAGGACAGGGTCTGAGGAGGACCGGGTCTGAGGAGCACAGGGTCTGAGGAGGACAGGGTCTGAGGAGCACCGGGTCTGAGGAGCACAGGGTCTGAGGAGGACCGGGTCTGAGGAGGACAGGGTCTGAGGAGCACAGGGTCTGAGGAGGACCAGGTCTGAGGAGGACAGGGTCTGAGGAGGACCGGGTCTGAGGAGCACAGGGTCTGAGGAGGACAGGGTCTGAGGAGCACCGGGTCTGAGGAGGACAGGGTCTGAGGAGCACAGGGTCTGAGGAGGACCAGGTCTTCAGCAGGACGGCTGGGTTCATGTTAGACAGCACGTGCGTCCTGTTGTGTGTTCGTTGTGTACATTTCATCCATCCGACGTCACTTGAGCCCGGTTCAGGTCAGGACGGTCGCAGCGGCGAGCGGCGGCTGAAAACAGGCGTGTCACCGCTGCTGGTTCATGAGACCTGAGGAGTGAAGAGTGCGTTGTTGTTGTGGTTGTTGTTGTTGTTGTGGTTGTGACAGCCTGGGTTGACACTGAGAGGAGCTCTGGTCTCAGGGTGAGAGCTTATTGACACGAACCTGAAAACCTGCGATGTCACGTGACACAGTCATTTTGTAGTTCTTCAGAGCCAGCTGCTCTGAGATCAGTGACAGCTTCACTTTGCAGGGACAGCCTCTGTCTCTGACACCTGATCAATAAAGTTTCAGACTGTAAATAAAGTTTGAGCCTCTGAATGAAGCTCTTGTCTCCTTTCTTTCAGCTCAGCAGTAAACTTTTATTTTGAAGGTCATGGCCTTTCAGATTAAAGTGCCCTGTGGCTCCTCCTCCTCCTCCTCCTCCTCTTCTCTGGCAACACAGCCGATAATCAGATGATTGATCAGCTCCAGCTTCCTTAGTTCCATTAGAAACCAACAGCATCAGTTTCTTCTTCTCTGGTTTAATGTTGGTCATTGAACTGGGGGTTTTGTCTGTTTACGACAGGAAGTGATGAGTGTCTCCACTGATTTATTGATCTCCATTACTGGGTGACATCACCAAACTTTGAAGTAGCAGTGAGTATTATGGGGTGTCGAGGGTCTCAACACTGGAGCTTTGTCGGCTCTGATCACACTGAGGTTACTGATCATTGACGACCACACAGACGTTCTTGTTCCCATTTCCTGTTTCCTGTCTCTGTCTGTTAACGATGTTGACCACCTGTTGTCTGACTGGGAGGTCAAAGTTCAACAAGGGTCACACTTCATCAACTGTTTGATTATTGATCAGCTGACAGTCTTCTCCCTGTTGAAGGAGCTGATTCTTCTTCTTCTGCTTTTTTCCAGGTTTGTTGTCTTCATCATGAGTCTGAGCTCTAGTGATATAACTGAGCTCATGGAGCTGTGGGTGGAGCTAAATCTGACAGGGGCCGACCACAACCTATCCCACGTGGAGGCTGTGGTGTGTTCAGGTGGCGTCAGCCACGCCGCCTTCCTCCATGCGCTGTCTGTCCTCTATGTCTTCATCTTCCTGGTGGGCGTGGTCTCCAATGGCCTGGTGGTGTGGGTGAACCTGCGCAGTGACTGGGACCATCATGAGACTCACCTGTACGTGCTGCACCTGGCCGTGGCCGACCTGAGTGTCATGGCCACCCTGCCCATCTGGACGGCCTCGTTGCTGCAGGGTGGCCGCTGGCAGTTTGGCGACACCATCTGCAAACTCACACACCTGATCTTCAGCGTCAACCTGTTCAGCAGCATCTTCTTCCTCACCTGCATGAGCGTCGACCGCTACCTGTCCGTCACATGGTTGGCTGACGCTCCTGGTGGCAGCAGGAAGAGGCTGCTGCGGCGTCTGGTCTGTGTCCTGGTTTGGCTGCTGGCACTGGCAGCCTCCGTCCCTGACACCTACTTCCTTAAGGCAGTGAGGTCATTGCACTACGATGGCGCCGTCTGTCGACCTGTATACCCGTCGGCTGATCCGAGGGGCTGGATGGTCGGCATCCAGCTCTGCTTCATCATCCTCGGCTTCGCCGTCCCCTTCCCTGTCATCACCATCTTCTATCTTCTGCTGGCGGCGGCGATCGGGCCTGGCTCAGACCAGGGGCGGCGCCTCATCCTCACCTACATCGTGGTCTTTGTGTTGTGCTGGAGTCCTCTCCACGCCGTGCTGGTTCTGGACACCATGTCCCTGCTCGGTGTCCTGCCCTTCAGCTGCCACACAGAGAACTTCCTGGATGTGGCGTTGCACCTGACACAGTGTCTGTCTCTGCTGCACTGCTGCGTTAACCCCACCCTCTACACCCTCCTCCACAGGAAGCACCGCCCACACCTGATGAAGACTTTCGTCCTCAGGTACTCCACCAGCACCGGGCTCTCCAGGCTCATCAACGCCTCCGACGTCTCCGACACTGAGCACTCAGCGCCGACCGTGGACGAGAGCGGCCAGGTCTGAAGACACCTGCTCTACCTGGTCAGGTGGAATGGTGGCTCCGCCTCCTGGATCATCAGATCAGTGTAACCGTATTGACGGGCATATTCTATGAATATATTTGATCAGATTTTAGATTTCACTGTTTGAAGAGTTTAAATGCTCAGTGATTTTTTCTTATTGATTACTCATCAGCCCCAGAAACAATCATCTGTGTCGTAACTCAATGGTCAGTTTCTCTGTGAAGGCTGAGGCCCCGCCCTCCGTGTGTGTGTGTGTTTGAGCTCAAACTGTGAAATGTATGAAGTGCACGAGGATCCTGACAAATACACAAAAACAGCTCCTGCTCTGACACCAAGTCGTCCTTGAAGGATTCCTGGAAAGTTTTCAACGACTGCTGGAACAAGGAGTTCTGCAAACTGTGTCTGGAAAAATGCAAAGTTTTCAAGGTCCGAAGTGAACCTTCAAAAACATTCTGAGAGAAGAGACTAAACGTAGAGTGTGTGTGTGTGTGTGTGTGTGTGTGTGTGTGTAGGGGGCTGTGACCTTTGATCCTGCCTGTTTACCCTCAGGTGGTTCGCCACATTCCTCACGTGTCCATGGTGACAGGAGTCCAGACATCTGATTGGTTGAGAGCAGAGCAGAGGATCAGCTGATGAGTCTTTACTGCAGTGCAACACTGATGTCTGAAATAACACAGAGGTCGTTTTCTGTAAAAGTTCTCACGCTCCCATTCATGTGACACATTTGAGTTCAGACTGATTGGTTCACTGTCCATCTGTTACTCAGGACACTCATCAGTGAGGGAACAGCACCACCTGCTGTCACTGTGTAAAACTACAACTCATCATTCAGTATTGATTATTGACAAAGTGATGATTAAACTGTGATGAAACCACTCAGCTGTTTTCTTACATGTCATAATGATCAGTTTGGATCCTTCATTCCTGATCACTTCAGTGATCAATAACCAATATTATTTGTTGTATTGACAGAATAAGAGTCACTTGTTAAAACATTTTCAACTAAAACCTCATTGATCAAAAGAAACATAAATACTGTTCTCGTATATTTGTGGAACAGTTTGGACATGCCTGATCTAGACACTGGTTTGAGGTCATGGGTCACATGACTTGGAAGCTGTTGGAAAAAAACAAAAAAAACATCAACTTTCCTGTTTTCAAACCATTCATCAAAGAACTTGAGCCCGGCGCGGTTGAAGTACTAGATGCGCTCGGGCTGCCAGATTGACCATGGATGTATTATGAGATTGACAAGGGTTCCTGCGCTTACAGATGACGTCACGCTGTACGGCAATCGTGATTGGTTGTAGGTCCGACAAAATAAATGGTTTAGGCCAGTGTCATAGAGACAATAGAGTTGCGACAGCTTCTGATGTCGCCGCCGGAGCGGTCACGTGGTTCATGTAAGCCTCACTAGTTCTGCTGTCACGTGCTTCTATGGGAAGACTGGCGAAGCTAACGTCAAGCTAACCAACTAGCAGGCAATGGCTGACAATCGATCATAACTCCTGGCTCAAAATATATAATGACGTTGTGAACACACCGAGAAATGTCCATATCTACATAATAAAAGACCTCCGAT
This sequence comes from Caranx ignobilis, assembly GCA_021432705.1. Classification (NCBI taxonomy): domain Eukaryota; kingdom Metazoa; phylum Chordata; class Actinopteri; order Carangiformes; family Carangidae; genus Caranx; species Caranx ignobilis. Next base: position 217,986 of record JAFHLA010000035.1, on the reverse strand, counting down.
AGAAGAAACACCCTGAATGACTTAATGACTCAGGAGAGGAACGTTTGGAACTATTGAGGGCTCCATAACCCGGAAGTTGGCCAGACTTCTGTCCGCCATTTTTTTTTTTTTTTACAACGGAATCCTATGGGAGTGTCGTCACTTTGTGTATATCCATCGCTCTGGTTTAGGGTTTGTACAGATGGACAATGTTCAATCAAGTAGAGTAGAGAAAGACATAAGGCCCGTGAGAAGTGTCTGTCAGATCGATCGGAGACATGGATCTATGATAAGAATACATCCATGGCCGAAGAGCGTTTCACCGTTTTTCTCACCTGGTGCAGGTGGACGGCACGTGCACGTGTCGGTTCTCAGTCACTGCTCCCGCTGCGTCCAAGTCCGAGTGCTAACAGCGACTAGCAGCTCGTCACCAGCTAACAGCCACCAGCCAACAGCCGCCGGCTTGGAGCGAACAGAGACGTGCAAACAGAGACAACACCTGCAAACATCGTCTCAGACATGGCAGCAAACTGACCTCAATGCACCGGAAGCGGTCTGAAGCCCCGCCCCCTACACGGCCAGCTTGTCTGATTTGGCCTGAGCGACACCTCAAGGTGGACCAAGTAAAGCGCTACCTGTGGCGTCACATGGAGAAATAATAACACACTGTACACGTGTGCTAACACACACACACAACTATTTATAAGTGTGTGTGGGACCTGATCAACACAACCTTTCACTTGTTAATGAACTCATCTAACCGGTTAGCTAGCTGCAGGTTAGCCACCCAGGCTCACATGCTAATGCCCAGACTGTAGCTCTGAAATCAACACACACACAAAGCACTGATCAATGTTTGCATTGATTACTGATCCATGAGTGATGGAGGATTTTCAGACACAGTGATGAAAACAAAGTGTTGTTGTATGAGTTTAATATGACACCACTGATCAATACACTGATCAATCAATCACCCACATCCTAATAAATAGGACAGATAAAGTCAGAGGAGCGTTGCACCTGTAGCTCCGCCCCCTTAGACTGACACCACACACCTGACCCACATACACCAGTCCCACCTGGAGGAAGAGAATGTACTGATTATTGATTGATATTGATGATGATATTACCTTGTTATCTATCTGACAGTTTGCAGCAATGCACATACTCACACGCACACACAAACACACACACATTCTTCACCGAGGAGTTTCCTGGCTCAGGTGTGAGCACGAGGCTCCGCCCCCTCTGTCACCTGAACATGATGATGTAAAGGTTGTGGGCAGAGCTCTGTAAGTATTTACTGTAAGTCATGTGTGAAGTGATGCCACTGTTGTGCGACACGGTTACACTTGGCTCCGCCCCTTCTTACAGTCCATCAATCCTGAGTGTTGAGGAGATGTGATGTCACAGACAGACGAGCGCTGATGAGGCAAATGTAGCTTTTGTTCTACACACCTGGACAGCAGGGTGGGCGGAGTTTAGCCATGACCTCCAGCTACACCGTGGAAATATTTACATTCAGATGTGGCGTTCAGGTACAGGTGAGCTCCTACACCACACTCCAGTTAACTCCACCCGCCTGTTGCGCCATGTAGCTTCAATCAAGCGCCTCCACAGCCGTGGTGTGATCGTCACTGTGGGGTGGAAATGAACATGGCACAGAGGTTAGAGGTCGCTGTGGGGTCAGAGGTCACTGCTGGGCCAGCAGGGCAGAGCGGTTGGCCTTCATCTTCTCCAGACGTTTGGTCAGGTGACTGTTACTGAGCTCCAGCTCGTCCACACGGTCCAGAGCCGAGCGCAGCTGCAGAGAGGGACCAGGGGAGACCAGGTGAGACCAACACAGGTAAACCATCTGAACCTGAGCCCTGAGCTACAAAGGCAGTTCAACAAACCCAGGTGACCTCTCAGTTATCTGGATTAACTGAACCTGACACTGACTCTGAGCTGCAGCGATGAAGAAGAGGAACATCATCACTGTTAAAGATTTTTGGTTACCAGGGTGACGAGACTCCCCTCCCCTGATTGGCTTAGTACTTTCCTGACCTCACCAAGCTGCGAGACGTTGATGAGACACTCACCTCTCGCTGTAGCTTCCTCTTCTCCACCTTCAGTTCGTCCTCCATCTTCTCTGACTTCTCAGACGCCAACTTGTAGCGACTCACCTGAGCCTCCAGACGGACCACCTGACCACAGGGAGGACAGGTATGTTACTAACTGGTCCCCTCAGTGGTTCTTTAAATACAAACACATGTACATAATATGATGTTCATCTACATATAATAAATATGACGTTGTGACCTTTGACCCCGGCCACAGTGGAAATAATGACGTTACGTTACGTTTTGCTCCAAAGCGACGACTTCCTGTTCCGACTTCACCAGTTTGAACTTCAGGTCACTAATTTGTCTGTTGGCGTCTCCTGAGGAGGAGGAGGAGGAGACAGCAGAGAGTGATTGATGGTTCATTGGTCACATGATGACGAGGAGGTGAAACAAAGATGTGACAAAGAGGAGGTCTCACTCTGCAGCTCCAGGAGGGACTCTGTCCCATTCTCTAGACCAGATTCCTCCTCCTCCTCTGGACCCTGGACCCCGTCAGTCCTGCTCCTTTGTCTCTGGTCCAGCTGAGACTTGAGCAGCCTCACCTGGACACAGGTGACACAGAGGGAGGAGTCAGCCTATTGAGTGTGAGAGGGGGTGTGGGGTGTATGAGGTGTGTGTGTGTGTGTGTGTGTGTGTGTGTGTGTGGGGTCACCTGCTCCTGTAAACTCTGTCGCTCTTCAAACAGCTTGTTGAGACGCAGCTCTGAAACAAAGGGAGGTCACCTCTCAGGTCAAAGGTCATAGGTCAAAACGCACTGACACACCTGACAATAATCTGACAACAACAGCAACAACACTGATACCAATAACAACAGTGAATGACTTAATGAAGTTCAACATATTGATCATATGAAATTCTTCACCTTCATCATTTGAGCAGCTGAATCCTCAGAACTGTGATCACTGACCTCATCATCATCATCGTCAGTGAGCACACACACACACATCATATAAACAGTGTGTGATCACTGACCTCATCATCATCATCGTCAGTGAGCACACACACACACATCATATAAACAGTGTGTGATCACTGACCTCATCATCATCATCGTCAGTGAGCACACACACACACATCATATAAACAGTGTGTGATCACTGACCTCATCATCATCATCGTCAGTGAGCACACACACACACATCATATAAACAGTGTGTAAACACCGTAGTGAACACACGTTCCACTGATGTCATTTTATTTGTCTTAAGTTTTATTTATATGTATCCACATTGACAGAACTTTATCGACACTGATTGAAAAGCACATTAATAATCAATAATAATCTATGAGATCCTGCATTCCGGTTTGTGCTCCTCCTTCCTGTTGACCACGCCCACTCTGACGCTACTCATTGCCCTGACAACAGCCTTGGCTGCTGGTCGACGTTCCTCATCGTCCTCGTCGGCCTCTTCACAGCTGTCCATGTCCTGCACGTCTTCCCCCAACACGTCTTCTGTGTCGGCGTTGGACCGCGGCGATGCTTGTATCTGTAGTGATGCTTGTATCCACGGTGACGCTTGTATCCGTGGACTACCTTGGACTCTCCTGTCCTCTGGGCTCAGTATCGTCAGCTCTGGAACAACCATGGTCCTGATCTCCTCTGCAGTGTCTTCAAGGATCTGTCTGACCTTTGACCTTTGACCTACAGGACAGTTGGTCCACGTGGCTTCATGTCTCATCAGTTGATCTTCCCCAGGAATGACCACACCGGTGGTTTCACTTCTGTCTTCTGGACTCTGATGAGGTTCAGGTTCGGCAAAGTAGGACTCAACAAAGACAAACTCCTCATAGCAGCTCGCCATCTTTGAGTCCCATCCTCTTTGCCTCTCCTGTGGCGAGGACTCGGCCCCGCCCACATCAGAGTTCCACGTGGTGGAGGTGACCCTGGAGATTCTCCCTGCAGCTTCCTGACCTTGTGGTTCTCTAAAGTCCTGAACATCTTCACCGCCTTCACATCTGGAAACAGACGAGACCACAAGCACTTGGTAAGTCTGTTTCTGCAGAGACGGAGCGTCCACTGTCTCCAGGACAGACGTGTCCTTCAGTGAAGCATCCCCTGAAGGGTTAGTCTCTGATGGCTGCTCAGCTGCGTCCTTCCTCAGAGGCGGATCAGGTCCTAAAACCCACACAGATCCAGAACCAGGTCCTGGAGCGGTTCTCCAGATCTCAGATACAAAACTTGGATTCTGAACCAAGCCTCTGAGCGCGAACTGGACCAGGTTCTCCAGACCGGTCCAGGCCTCGGCCCGCCGCCTGCACACACACTGTGGTGCCCATGTCCATGATGGTGTCGTCTGGTCTTTACGTTCAGGGTGCTCTGAAGTGTCTTGACCTGCTTCCTGAAGCTGAGGGGTTTCTTCTTCCTGGATCTTCTGCTTCCTCACCTCCTCGTAGGGGCTCAGTGTTTCCATGGCGACGCCCTTGCCTGACAGAGACTGATCTAGTTCTGATGTTTTCACTTGGTTTTTAGAGCAAATCAAATCATCTTCATCCTCAGAGGCCTTGCGTTCAGTTTTCCTCAGAACCTCTGACCTGGTCTGTCGACCTCCAGAGCTCCGAACTGTGAGAAAGTTTGGATCTTCACCTCTGACCTCTGACCTCTGCCCCCCGACTGCTTTCTCTTTCTCTCTGTTAGCTGATATTTGACCGATCTGGTTGGTTCCTTGTTCCTTCCTGGAGGAAGCTGAGAACTGACACCCTGACTTCCTGTGAGATTTTTCTCCACCATGCTGCTCGTTCTGATCCAAGGTCAGATTTCCTGCCTGTGGTTTCGGTTTCTCCTCCCTCAGAGCATTTTGTTTGCTAGACGCCGTCACCTTGTCCAGGATCAGGTCTCTGATTGGTCGAGGTGGTACAAGCCTGGACCTGTGGATCTTGTCAGGTGGAGGTCTGCGACCAGGTGAAACCACCGGACCTTCACATCGACTTCCTCCTACATAACTTTGAGTTTTGCAGGTTTTGTCATTGTAGGAGCTTGAGTGGATGACACCTTTTCTTAGCTCCGCCCCCTCTGAGCTTCTTTCCCTTCTGCCCCTCAAAGCCAGATCCTCCAACCTTACTGAGACGACTGGCGTTTGTTTGGTTTCTCCATCCGGCCTGCCTGAAGGTTTTTTTTCACCTGCCCATTTTCTGGTGGGTTTATTTCCAGAGCGTTTCTGTGTTCTGTCATGGGAGTCTCTGCCCCCTTTGCCCCGCCCCCTTCCTGCTGTTAGAGTGGTGGAAATATTCAGAGATGATGACCGGTTAGAAACCCAGCTCCAACTGCAGAGCTTCAGGTGGTCCTGTGTCAGCTGCCGCCCGTCAACCTGCCCTGAAAGACCACGAAGAAGACGTTGGAGGACCAAGTTCACAGGTCATCGATTGATCAGACAGTGAGGATGATGGGAAGGCGACTCAACAACAGTGAATCACATCAAGACGACGGCTTAGCCAGTGACAGGAAGTAGATTTCACAACGCATGCACTCGTCACCGATAGGTCGACGCCTGCTTGTCATGCTCGTTAGTCAGAGGTTAGAACGTCTTCGTCTCTGATCCTGATTAAGTTCATCCAGTCGATCAGAACGCTGATCAATCAGAAATCACAGCTTTGATTTGATGAATTGATTGATTGGTTGACTGGTTAAGATGGCTCTTACCCAGCATGCTCTCCCTGCCACCTCTCTGCTGATCCTCAGCCAATCGGGAGTCACAGTCTACACCGACATCATCGTCGGCCTGATCCCGCCCCGTCTCCCCATTGATGGTGATGTCAGGTGAAACAACAACGCCGTGTTTCTGTTGGAGAGAAGATAGTCAGGTTACTGACAGGTCACGACCCAATGACCTCTGACACCAGGAGGTCAGAGGTCACGACTCATTGACCTCTGACACCAGAAGGTCAGAGGTCATGACCCATTGACCTCTGACCTCCTGGTGTCAGAGTTTTTTTTGTCATCCCTCTTAATCTAAGAGAAGACGACGTTTGTTCAGAAACAAGCTTCACTTGATGTTTTTGTCCTGATGGACAGATGAAGATGAGGAAAAAGATGATGATCAATGACATCACGCAGGTGACATCACACAGAAACTCCTCTGATACCTTCAGTAAATCACAGAGTCGTATCACTTCCTCTCTGAGTCGATCTCGCTCCATAAGAACAAGGTCGGAGATTTCCCTCTGTCTCTCTAATGCCTGAGGGAGGGAGGGAAGGAAGGAAGGAAAGAAGGAAGGAAGGAAAAAAGGAAGTAAGAAGTAAAGAGTTAGTGAAGGAGAGAAGAGAGAAAAGGAGTGAGAGGAGGTCTAGTTTCTCTTTCAGAGGCAGAACGTGTCTCATGATGTTTTAACTAACCCTTCTGATCAATTCTCTGATTGATCAGGTGATTGATGGATTATCATGAACATGAATCGGGTTTGTTTGCGGCTCGTTCTGCCTCTGGATGTAGTGCAGGTGTCGTACCGCGATCTTCTTCTCCTTCCACTGCAGCGCCTCCTGCAGGTCGGACGCCTCCCGACAGTAACTGCTGCTCTTCACACGCAGCTCAGTCACCTCCTGTGAGCAGGCCGCGAGGCGTTCAAGGACCGCAGGACACAGTCAGGGTTAGTAGACAGACGTCATCACACACCACCACAGAGGAAGAGTGAGAGTGACAGAGAGAGAGAGTGTGTGTGTGTGTGTGTGTGTCACTGACCGTCAGCAGCTCCTCAGTCTGTCTCAGAGTTTCCTTCATCTCTTTGAACTGAAACTGAAGAACACTGTGAGCCTGACGCTCACGCTCCAGCACCTGCACACACACACACACACACACACACACACACACACACAGTTATTGGCTGATGATCATTTCTTCTCCACACACACCCAGTCTAGTTGTAGTGAATGACTGGCTCCACCTGCTCCACCTTGTGGCCACTTCAACCAGACAATCATCACATGATGACTATTTCAAACAGACACTCTCAGTGTAAATCAAGGCGCTATATAAATAAAGCTCGACTTGACTTGACTTCTGACCTTGGTGGCGTCGTCATAGTGACGTCGTGCCTCCCACAGCAGCTCCTCCATGTCGCTGAGCTCCTCCCTCAGTGTCTCCACCTGGTACATCAGAGTCGACTTGTCGTTGTGAAGCTGCGCGTTAGAGACCATCGCTTTGCGGTACCGATCCTCGGCCTCGGCCAGGGAGTCCTGTAACCATGGTGACTGTATGGTTACTATGGTTACTGTGATGGGTTAGTTTCTGTTGTCTGTGACATCAGTGAGTCCTGTGAGCATGGTGATCTGTTCGAGTAAATTACACTTGACTCTCAAAGTAATCTATTACTCCAGCCATCATCTACAGCTCATTGATTTTATTTATTGATAATGAACCTGATTGACAGGCACCTTGATTTCTCTGATCGACGCCTCCGTTTCCACTGAGAACGATGTGTCACAGCTTCCTCTGCGAGAAGAAGCTCCGCCCAGAGACGCCAACGTGGCAGCTGAGAGAGTGGAGGCCGTCCTGGAGCCCTGAGGAGGAGGAGCAGGAGGAGGAGGAGGAGGAGGATCTTTATCGCCATCATCATCATCATCAACTTTGGAAGTGGTTTAAACTGGTCTGAACTGGTCTCAGCGAACTTACTTTATCCAGGAAGTCTCGGTCTGGTCTCTCCTCCACCTGGACACACAAACACACACATTGTTGACTGACTGCTTTGTTGCCACGGAGACGCTGCTAACAGAAACTGTGGGGGTGGGGTTAACAGCTCCAAACAAACTGAACTGACAGGAGGAGACAGAGACAGAGACACCCAGAGACAGAGCTCACCACTGGGCTGGCCCGGGCTGAACTGGCCCTGGACGAGGCTCTGGAGCCGGAGCCCAGGAACCCACTGTAGTCTGAGGGCTGTGTGTGTGTGTGCGTGTGTGTGTGTGTGTGTGTGTGTGTGTGCGTGTGTGTGTGTGTGTGTGCGTGTGTGCGTGCGTGTGTGAGTAGACAGAGGTTAGAAAGAGCAGAAAACAGATGTTAGTTAATCAGATCAGATCAATAAATGGATTCATTGATGAAGTGAAAACTTGACCCCCTGGACATTTTCTACACATATAATCAATCATGATCAGTTGGTGATGTGACACTGATTAGCTACTGCTCATCTATGGATCTATTGATCGACTGACTATTGATCACAGGACCAACACCAACAACGACAGGAAATGATGTCAAAGACCAACCCTGGAGCTGAGAGAGCGAGGAACCTCAGAGAACATCAGTGATGGCTACAGAACACACACACACACACACACACACACTGCTGAACTCTGGTTACCAGGGTAACCACAGGTAAATGAACCCTCTCCTGTAACTAACAATCAGAGTAATCAATAATCTAACTTGTTTAACCATTTCATGTTTAATGAGTTTTATCTTCAGTCAACTCTGTCTATTATTGATTACTGATCAGGTGATCAGTCTGATTATCTGTGTGTTACCTCTCTGACCTTTGACCTGCTTTATCCTCACACTGCACGGACCACACTGAGGGTGATATACAACATGGGATCACATGACCCTGTGCTGTGGACTCACCCTGAGGCTCCCTCTGCTGCCCACCGACATCCTCTCCTCGTCATCTGACATCTGGAAACACAGAGAAGCAAAGCACCTGAAATCTTCAGCTCGTTCATTGCACCGAGGTCAGACTGACAGGAGGCGTTTCCATGGCGAAACCTGCGCTCACTGTGGTAACTGCAGGTGTGTTCTCACCACGCGGCCGAGAACACACCTGTCTCACAGGTGACAGGAAGTGAGAGGCTGAAGTAAACAGGAAGTAAGAGGTACAGACCGAAGCGTGTCTCCGTGAGTGTCGAGAGTAGCGCTCACTGTCCTCCTGAAAGGCCACGAAGAAGAAAGACAGGAAGTGGTTAGAGAACCCAAAGAAGAACAGAAGAAGAACAAGTGTGAAGGGCGGAGACTGATGACGACTGTTGCAGGTTCTTCGTGTTCTGTCTGAGGTCAGAGAGAAGCACAAAGGATTCTGGGTACAGAGGAAGCCTGACAGTCAGAGCGCAGGGACAAGGCCAGAACACAGAGAGGCAGTACACAAGCAGTAAACAGGCAGTAAACAGGCAGTAAACAGGCAGTAAACAAGCAGTAAACAGGCAGTAAACAAGCAGTAAACAAGCAGTAAACAGGCAGTAAACAAGCAGTAAACAGGCAGCAAACAGGCAGTAAACAAGCAGTAAACAGGCAGTAAACAAGCAGTAAACAGGCAGTAAACAAGCAGCAAACAAGCAGTAAACAAACAGTAAACAGGCAGTAAACAGTCGGTAAATGAGCAGTAAACAGTCAGTAAACAGTAAATTAAACAGTAAACAGTCAGTAAATAAATCAGTAAACAGTCAGTAAACAGTCGTCTGTGATCAGCTCAGACGTGGATTAAACTGTCTGTTAATCCCAGTGTGAGTCTGTCTGAGCTCAGAACAAACACACACTGATACACAACAACAACAACAACAACAACAAACATCCTGCTGACACGACACATGAAAACCTCACAGCTCCTCATGTTGTACAGGACTTTAATGGACCCTCTGTCACTGGGTAAACTGGGTAAACTGGGTCAGATGGTTTGATTGACAGATAGTTGTTGTTTGTGTCATTGTTGACATGACGAGGTTACTGTCACTATATCTGAGCCCAGGAAGCTGATGATCATCACTCTGGAGATACGAGGTTGTCATGGGTCATATAGCTGCTGCACAGTCCTACCATCCACTGCTCAATGTGACCCCACTTATTATCCAGACCATAATACTTCTGCAGGGTGGGGGAGGGGAGAGGAGGGGGGTAAAATGGAAGAACACAATGAAAAGATAGAATCTGTTTGTTCTGATCTTCAGGGTGAGACGGGTGGGCGGGGCTTAATCCACCAGGTAACATGATTTAAGGTGGAACGGAGGAGTTAGTTACCTTGTGGCTGTGGAACAGCTACAGGAAGCAGAATGAGTGACAAGAGGAGAGACAGGAGGTCAGAGGTCAGGGGTCAGAGACGGACACAGGAACACACCTACACTGAAGCTCTGCAATGTTCACACTGCATTTTACACTGTGGTTATTATTAAGTATGACTCAGCAGCATTTAATGTCTGATTGAACATGTGGTGACTTATATAACTTTATTTAAACAAACAGGGTGAACAAACATTCATAAAGACAGCTGTTACTGAAGAGAGTTCAAATAAAGATATTTTAAATACAAGTTCATAAAGTCGGTTATTAATAAAGTTTAAAGAGTTTAAATCAGAGCCGTTAATAGAACAGTTCAAATAAAACATTGTCAGTGGAGCCAGTTGTTAATAAAGTTTAAAGAGTTTAAATCAGAGCCGTTAATAGAACAGTTCAAATAAAACATTGTCAGTGGAGCCAGTTGTTAATAAAGTTTAAAGAGTTTAAATCAGAGCCGTTAATAGAACAGTTCAAATAAAACATTGTCAGTGAAGCCAGTTGTTAATAAAGACAGTTAAAGTAACTGTTGTTAATAGCAACAGTTTAAATAAAGTTACCAGTGCCGTCAATGGATCCAAACAAGCGTGAAGCAGCAGCAGCGGTGGCGGCGGCAGCAGCTCAGACCAACTGTTACTGACTGACACTGATGATCAAAGCTGATTCACTTTTAGATCACACACACTCTGACCTTTGACCCTGGAGCTGCTCCGGGTTACACCTCTGTGCTCTGTTGGAACTACAGCTCCCATGATGCAATTCCTCAGACTGACTGCAATGCAATTCAGGGAGCCCTGATCATTCCTGAGCTGAACCTGTTGCCGTGACAACAGCCCCACACTTTCAGAATAAAAGCCCACTGACCTCCTTCTGTTGTCTCTCCAGCTCCTTCATCCTGATCTCTCGGGCCTCAGCTCTCGCCGCTCGCTTCGCTGCCAGCCGCGCCTCCGCCTGCAAATCAGCACCAATAATCAATAAACAATAAACAATAATCAATGATCTCATCTCAAACATCAAGCATTAACAAAATAAAAGTCGTGTGCAGCCTGTGGCTTCCTGTCATCACTGATCTGATCACAGGATTAAAACTTCATCAGTGACTCAGTTATCTCATCATGGATCAATTTGCTGGTCAGCAGGAATGTGGACTGTCCACCTGAAACACTCCCTCATCACCATGGCAACAATACACACATACACATGCTGACATACCTGTGATCACCTGACACACCCCGAGTTTTCACAGTCAAATCATCTCCATCTGTTATTGTTCAAGGTTTTTTGTTTGTAAACAAACTGTACATTTAACTGACTATAGACTGTCTCACATTTATATCGTGTGTTCTTCACACACACACACACACACACACACACACACACACACACACACACACACACAGATGATGCACAGATCTGGGCAGATTAATGTTTGTGCTGCTGCTCAGGATTAAAGGATGGAGGTCACTCACACTCACACACACACACACACACACACACACACATGCACGATGTAGGCGTGTGTTTCAGGGGCTGTGGGTTTTTCTGTGAGGCGTTCAGTGACACCTCATCACCTCAGACTGGTTTCACTGGCTCCATGTGACTAAACCAGTTTGACCGGGTGTGTCTTCACGTGCAGGTCTCACCTGAGCTCCTGTAACCATGACGACAGAGCTGAGGTCCAGGGTCAGAGCTCCATTAATTAACACCTGACCACCGATTTGTCCAGGGAAATAGCTGACTGACGGGTTTGAACAGACGGACAGAGACTCTAACAGGCTGACCTCACTTCCTGTCTCAGTCTCACTGCATTAATGAGCAGAGAAGAAGAAGAGCTTCACATTCCAGAGTCAGTATGTAGGTCGGACACAACAATGACTGAGGCCTGAACATAAAGAGCCTCTGTTCCACAACACCATCATCATCATCATCATCAATGACTATGATTACTGTTCATACTCATGGTTATTGTTGCTGTTGTTGCCTTTGTTCATGTTGAATTAACTGTTTTACTGAGGGAGACGTTTTTAACTTTGTTTAACTTCTTCACGTGAAGTGACCTGATGTCCTCACTTTTCATTCCGTTACCATCAATTATGTATTATTTGTTTGGGGGGGAGCTCGGAGACCCCCAGCCCCACCCCCCTAACTTCGGCCGTGTCAGTGTCAACATCAGCGGACGGTCCGGAGAACCTCCCCGCTGTGACAGCACTGAGTGCCGGTTGTTCCGCAGTGCGACTCGGTGTGACCTGACCTCCACCGCTGTAGTGACTCACCCACATCACATCTATTCAAATCAATATGACACCGATAACAGACCAATAACAGTATCGATGAACGGCCTCACCTCCCGTGCGATCTGGTGGAGGGCATCATCCTCGGCGGTCAGCTTCTCCCGGTTCGGGATCCTTTTCCTGCCCGGTCCCTGAGTGCCCATGGCTGAGGTGGATCGAACCGGGGACGATGGTCCGGCACGTGCGGGGTCAAAGGCCAGGAGCGAAATACAGCAGAAAAGTTCAAATCAGAGTGATGCAGCTTCTCTGCGGCTTCTCCCAGCTCTGGATCCGGTTCTTGTCCGGACCTCAAGTCCTCATCGTCCGTGCTGAAGCTGCCGAATGGTCCCGGGAGGTCTGGCTGACCCGCAGCCCCCGGTCCGGACGGGTTAGTGGGAGAACCGAACAGATACACACGTTTCTGTCCACGAACGGCTGTTTCACCGCCGGTCAGCTCCTCCTGCTTCTGGGTCCTGAAGTCCACATCTCCCGGGAGGTATCCACCAGAGGCCGACCGGTCCACACGGGCCTCCTCTGGTTCGGCTCACCGGGGCTTGGCGTTCAGAACCAGGATTAATGCTAAATTTATCTCCTTGCCGTAAAAACGGACGTTTTCCTGCCGCGGTTCGACGGTCAGCGGCGCCGGGAGCCGCCGCGGCCCGAGCTGCCGTTCATCCTGTGCTCGCTAGCTGCCGTTAGCTTGTTGTCAAAGTCACCACCGGCCAAACGTAACAACCACCGGTCGTCGCAGCGGGAGCCTGTTGCCGCCGCTCACATCCCTCGGTGAGGAGACACCAGTCACCGCAACGTCGGCAAAACCGCCGGTAAGCTCGTTAATCCGCCATTGTCCGCAGCCGCTGCCGCCGTTTGACACTCGTCAGGAACGAGCGGAAGTTGTTTTACCCAGGTCCGTGAAGTAAACACGGTCAGGGCGTCAGGTAAGCCGCAGGTGGGCTGGTACCGGTCCGTCAACGCGTCCCGACAGGACTCACTGCAGTGAGGCAGCGGAGGGAGGAGGCGGTCGGTGTGGTGGGAGGATGTGAGCGGCGTCAAGTCACACGTCTGCACACGGACCGGAAGTTCGCGTTTTCAAAATAAAAGGAGGATGATCAAATTGAATGAAATCTCGACAAACAATAGTAGTTTTAGTTTAGAAGCCAGGTTCAGATGCGACATTTACCATATTCACACCCATGTCCCCAAATGTCCATATATTTACCAACGACATATTCCGAAACAGATCCATGGCAGGAGCAGGCAGCAGCCGCTTGAAGTATCTCGATAATTCACAAATAAATTATTATTACTTTTTGTCTTTTTTCTCCACGTGAACGCAACACGCCTCCGCGATCATCCCCACTGCTGTTTGTTTACTCAGCAAAGAGAAACAAGACCGAAGAAATGTTTTCATGAGTTTCTATTTATTATTGATCAAATTTAGCACGAACTTAAACATTTTATTGATTATTTCACTACATTTATTTGGATTCTAATTTTTAATATTCACTCATTAAACTTCATGTGTTTAAAATATAGTTTCAGTGTTTGTGGATTTATTTTCTGTTCAAGGACCAGGGTCTTCATCCTCCTCCTCCTCCTCCTCATCATCATCATCATCACCTGCTGCCACCATGCTGGTCAGCAGAGCAACTCAAATCTAGTAATGATGTATGTGTGTGTGTGTGTGTGTGTGTGTGTGTGTGTGTGTGTGTGTGTGTGAGATTTGTTGATTCTCCATTGATCATGTTTCTGAATGAACTTCTTGTGTCGGCCCTCGTGTTCTCCTGCTCAGTACATGTTGGACTTCCACTGAGCTCCATTCGCCTCTAAAATAAACGAGAGACGACATTAACGATGAATAAATGGATTGTTTGTGTTGACACCTCGGTTACCATGACAACCACGTGCAGACCATCTCTTACTGGAGAAATCCTGAGTGGACTTCTTCTTCTGGTGAGATCCACCAACCTGCAGAGACACATCATGTTCTCATCATCATCATCATCATCACCATCATCTTCACCACCACCACCATCATCATCATCATCATGGAAACCAACCTTCTTCTTCGAGGCAGCGGCGCTCAGGGCAGCGATCTTACTCTCGATGTCAGACACCTGCAGAAAACCAGACTCATTAATAAATATAGAGCTGCTGCAATTAAAGAGCAAAAGAAGAGACTGTGGTTGGGGGCGGAGCCTGGACCGACCTACCTCGCTCTCAGCGCTCTGGACTCTGGCAGCCGTCAGCGCCACCACGTCCTCCAGCTCTGACAGCTCCGAGTCCGTGGTCCCTCCGATGTGGTTCTTAGCGCTATGCTCCAGCTTTCGGAGTTTGGACTCGAGCTCGTAGGACTGACCGGCGGCCATGTACACCTGCACAGGTGAGAAGGCACACCTGTGTGACCTGGTGGGACACGCCCACAGGCCACTGACAGAGACAAGGCTGAGTATCACAAACTAGTTCTGACCCGGGTCTTCAAACACATCACGGCCAGTTTATATGATGCAGCTGTTGCATCATGGGAGAAAGAGCAACAGGTGATGACCTCATCATTCTCAGTTATTAAGATGCATGGACATTAACGAACGAGCACTTCCTGCTGAGGGACCAGGACCAGGGCCAGGACCAGCTGGTACCCAGCCCTGCAGGGGTTGGGGCAGGGTCAAGCCAGTCCAGATGTTTGTGTCATGCTTCAAACAAGGCAGGGGGAGGGGCTTAGTGTGACCTTCACACAGATGTTAGGGGGAGGGGGGGTTGGGTGGGGGCAGTTGATGTTTGAAGCTTACATTTTCCTCAAGTTCCCTGAAAGCATCATCTGCCTGCTTTACGTCAGTGCCCACTAAGTGAGGGCGCTGGGCGGGCTCTGACAGGCCGAGCTCGACCACCGCGTTCTCTGTGGCGTTAATGGTTCTCAGCACCTCAGTGGTGAGGTCACAGAGGGCGGCGGCTGTCGATCTCTGAAAGCCACATGTAGAGGGACAGATGTTAGCAGCTGGAAAACAACACCTGGTCCTGCAGCAGCTGCCGGCCTGGAGTCTGGACATGGGCGGGTGGGGGAGTTGGGGAGGGGGAGGAGGGGGTCAGGGTCAAAGGTCAGAGCCGTCTTTGCAGTCCATCCTGTGTCAAGGAGCTTGTTAATTCTCAGATCACAGAGTGACAGCAGCACCTGAAGATTCCAGGTAACATTTCCTGAAGGAGACGTGACCCTTTGAACCACCTGAAGTCCTTCCTCAGCTGAGAGGACACTTCAGGTGCTTCTGTTTGGTCCCTGGTCTCTGGTCTCTGGTCTTTTGTCTTTTGTCTCTGGTCTTTAGTCTCTCGTCTCTCTGCTCATGAGGAGCTGTGGTGTCTACCTTTCAACGTTCAAACGGAGTCCAGATCAGACCTGGACTGGACTGAAGTGGACTGGTCCAGGCTGGTGTGGACTCTTTGCTCCTGTCCCTGTTGTCTACACTGTCAGATTATGTCAGTTTATGTCACTGGTGGGCGGAGCCTCTTGTTGGGGATAAGCTGAGCCATGCTGTGACCTCATCACAAACACACAACACCAACCTGGACTTTACTCCACACAGGTTCGGAGACCAGATCTTGGTTTCTGACCCTGACCTGGACTCTGAACCAGACCTGGTCTGACCCGTCCTACCTTCTGGGCCTCAGTTGGCATCTCGTCACTGGATGAGCTCAGGTCTTTGTCCTTCAAAGAGTCCAGCGTGACGACAGGAGCCCTGAACCCGGTCAGACCTTTACCCAGGGGGGCGGGCTTCCTGGTGGCCTCGTCGTCCGACGACGCCCCCTTATCGCTCAGGTTTCCTGCCAGCTCGCTCAGCTTCCTCCTCAGCTTCTCCTCCTCAGTGGGGGCCGAGGGGCGGCGTCCTGGAGATGGGGACATAAAGATCAGGATGGTGTCTCAGGTGTGGGTGGGTGGAGATGTCTCACTGATGATGTCACCTCATCTCCAGGCGTCATCTTCTCCTCCAGGCGGCTCAGCAGACTCTCAATGGCCGACATGCGTTTGTTCAGCTCATTGATCTGAGATCAGAGAAAAAGAAACGGTCAGTGTCATGTTTAGTCGTCATGTGACCACGGAGCACCGTGTTTGGTTGTCGTCTCTTACGGGCGGGCCTTGACCCAGGTTCTCGTGGGAGGACGCTCTGCTGTTCTTACGACGGTGGGCAGGCTGTTGGTACATGGGGGCGTACCTCTGGTACTCCTCTTCATCAGAGGTGTCCACATACTGTTGCCGAGCAACCGATGAACTGATCTTAGACAGAGAGCGAGTCCGGACCATCCTGCTGTCCCCATAGTCATCTGACCACACACAGGTGAGTGTGAACATGTAGATGTGGACAGGTGTGGACAGGTGAGAGTGGACAAATATTAAGACAAAACAACATAATGACCTGTTGTTTCATCAGAAAGACATATGATCCTGGCCCTGATCTTGATCCAGGTCCTGATCCTGACCCTGTTCCTGGCCCTGGTCCTGACCCTGGTCCTGACCCTGGTCCTGACCCGGGTCATGACCCTGTTCCTGACCCTGGTCTTCACTAAGCTCAGCTGTAGTTCCTCCAACAGGCAGCAGATGGCGCCACAATCAAACAAACAGGAGTTCATCAGAGACACAACAGGCCACAGCTGTCAGCTCACCGCTGCACAGGTACTGTGATTCCTGCAGGTACAGGTGTGCAGCATGTACTGACCAGGTCTCATGGCGTATCGGTCCAGACTCTTCCTGCGGTTGGAGCGGTGGTTGTGGGCGTCATAGTCGTAGACGTCGTTCCTGTAACATCGCTCCTCCTGCATCTGCTGCAACAGTCACAGGTGAACCCAGGTGAGCGGGTGGGTCTATCAACAGTGTGGACAGGTAGGAGACAGGCGCGTGACCTACCTGGACAGACTGTCGTCGTGAGTGGGGAAAGTAGTCCTCAGAGTCAAAGTCCATGGGATGAACCGACAGCAGACGTTTGCTCTTCCTCATCTGAAACCACAACAGGAAGTTAAACCCGCTTCACACCTGCTTCACACCTGTTCTCTGCTCACATCTTTACCACTTTGTAGCGCTGAGCCTCGGCCTCGCCGTGGTCATCCTCGTTACCGTTGTACATGTCTGCAGGTACAAGAACATCAGTTCACAGAAGTGGAACATCAGAACCTTCAGCTGTGTGCTGTTGTTTATCGTTGACTTACACTTGTGAACATCCGGCATGCTCTGAGTGTCGTCGTCACGACCACCTGAGGAGACAGACGACAGAAGACTCATGACAGTGACTGTTGATGTTTGTTTGATGTTACACCAACAGGTGCATCTCTCACCTGAGAAGAACGTTCACTGTTTACTGAACAATTGCTTTTACTTAAAGTGTCTCCTACAGGTGTGACGAGTCCTACAGGTGTGACGAGTCCTACAGGTGTGACGAGTCCTACAGGTGTGACAAGTCCTACAGGTGTGATGAGTCCTACAGGTGTGATGAGTCCTACAGGTGTGATGAGTCCTACAGGTGTGACAAGTCCTACAGGTGTGATGAGTCCTACAGGTGTGACGAGTCCTACAGGTGTGACAAGTCCTACAGGTGTGATGATGACTCACCGTCTCCGTTCAGCCTCTTGTACAGTGACCTCATGACCTTGGCGCTGCCGAAGCGTTTGAATCGGTTTCTGACGTTGTCATGGTACCAACCCAGAGTCCCCATCTTCAACACCCTGTACACAACAACAACATCAACAACAACATCAACATCATCAACAACAACATCAACATCATCAACCCGCCCCCCTCACCTGGTCATGCGGCAGTTGTCACACACCCAGCCGTGCTCCTTCTTGTTGTAGCGGCTGCAGGACTTACAGGTGAACATGTGACAGTCCAGACACTGACGTTTGCTGTTCACCAGGAACTTGAACGGCTGCAGGCAGCGGATACACAGGGAGTCGGACACTCGGCTCTGAGAGCCCAGCAGCTCCCGCTTGTTGTCCTCCTTTTCTATCCTCGTCTTCAGCTCGCTGAAACAGTCACACTTTGTCAATAAAGTTTGTACGAAACAGCTGTGTGATGACAACAGATGTGCAGCACATGTGTGTGAATGAGCTGAGTGTCTGAGGCAGCACAGAACCTGACAGTCCAGCCTGAGGGTCTGTCGTTCCCACGACTGTGGGCTCATCAAACTTTATTCATACTGAGGCCAATGGCAGCTGGTTCATGCCAACTACGTCACGTGACCACGTGACCATGTGACCATGTGACAACAGAGAAATCAAAGATGACGGAGTCTGAGTCAGGACAGAAACACAGAGCTGGTCTCATCGCAGCAGCTACGTTCAGACATCTTCTGTCCACCAGTGTTCACCGATCACGTTATTGTATTTTGTTATTGATCATCTGTGATCAGTCTGTAGGAACATAATGTTTAGTGTTTGAGAGTTTGCCCCTGGGGCTGATGGGAGTTGGAGTCTTCAGTGGAAACACAGGGAGTCTTTGTGAGCTTCCTGTTTTCTGCTGCAGACTCGTCCGTGTGACCAACACGTGATCAACTATGACAACGATGCCTTTCACACACACACACACAGGCCTCCACATGACCCAGAGTGCTGAGCCTCTCTCTCTCACACACACACACACACACACACACACACACCTGTCCAGGTGAGCTGGTACCTACCCCAGTCTCACCTCCTCCTTCTTGCGCAGGTTAAAGTCTCGCTGAATCACCTCCCACACGTGTTTGGCTTCTTCATCAGTCAGACGAGACAGATCCAGTTTCCTCTCCATGACTCTGTGGACAGGACATCGTCATCATCATCACCATCACCACCACCACCACCACCATCACTATCGACATGGCAATTGCTTTGCTTTTATTCATAAAGTTGTGAAGAAAAAATGTAAATTATATTAAACCATAATAAAAGGAGTCACAGTGATGTCATCTTGTTCAATGATGTCATAGCGATGTCATAAGATCAATATCAGGCTCATTAACTTTAACTCTTTAGCTCTGATGGACAACACTCAGGTCTAGTCCAGTAAAGTCCAGTCCAGGTTAGACCAGTACAGTACAGTCTGGTCCTGGTCCTGGTCCTGGTCCAGGTCCAGGTCCATCGCTGCTTCAACTTGACTAAGCTGCTGATTGGTGTCACCACACCCTGAAGATGGTGAGGATGATGAAGATGATGAAGAACTACTCTGACATTTGAAACTTTAAACAGATGATCGATCAGATGATTGACACTTC
The DNA here is from genome assembly GCA_021432705.1 of Caranx ignobilis. NCBI lineage: Eukaryota > Metazoa > Chordata > Actinopteri > Carangiformes > Carangidae > Caranx > Caranx ignobilis. Next base: position 198,439 of record JAFHLA010000035.1, on the reverse strand, counting down.
AGGGTGGGGGTGGTTACCCCAAAGCCTTTTCCAACACGAATACATTTTGTTCCAATTGTACAGTTAACCACTGATCAATTAACTGATCAGGTCATTGACATCTTCAAAATAAAAGCCTTTCCAGCCACTGGTCAGCTGTAGATATTAACTATCACATGACAGATTACATCATTAAAAGCAAATTATCAGATCACAACACACTGATAAAGAAACATGTCTCATTACATAACGAGGCAGAGATGAGATTGATTAGTCTGATTAGTCTGATTAGTCTGATTAGTTTGATTAGTTTAAAGTTGTTAGTTAATAAATGAAATTAAGGCAAGAACGAACTGACCGTCTTTCTTTGTGTCTCCAGGACGAAGTGATGAGACGACTCAGATTCAGCTGAGAGAGTCAGCTGATCACATGATGAACTCCTCCTGACACACACACACACACACACACACACACACACAACAACACAATACCACCACACAGCAACACACTGCTGCAGGCCACAACGCACACACACACACACACACACACACACACACACACACACTAACAGCATTAAATACAAATGTGAACTTCAAAGAGAAAAAGTTTTAATCAAGAAAATATGAAATAATAATGAGAAGAAGAAGAAGAGGAAGAGGAAGAAGAAAAAGAAGAAGAAAAGACGAGGAAGAGGAAGAAGAAAAAGAAGAAGAAAAGAAGAAGAGGAAGAAGAAAAGAAGAAGAAGAAAAAGAAAAAGAAGAGGAAGAGGAAGAAGGAAAGAAGAAGAAAAGAAGAAGAGGAAGAAGGAAAAGAAGAAGAAGAAGAAGAAGTCTCTCCCTCTCTCTGTCTCTCTCTGACCCACTTCCTGTTCAGCTGTGTCTCTCTCTCTCAGTGAGGTGACACAGGGTGTGTGTGTGTGTGTGTGTGTGTGTGGGGGGGGGGGTGAGGGGGTTCATGGATGAGTTTATTATTAATGTGTGTGAAACATGAGCTGAAACATGTGCAGCAGGTAAAAGAGACTCTGAGGCTCCTCCCCCTGCTCCAAACACTTCCTGTTTAGTCGCCATCCAACACTGACCTTTGACCTCCAATACTAATCAGTTCACCTTCAAGTCAAATCTTAAGAAAACTGAGACAGTCTCCATGACAACCTGAAAACAAAATGGCCACCAGTTCATCACGGGTCAGAGGTCAGCAGCGGCCACCCCCCCCCCCCACACTATGTAACATTTATCAGATCAGCTGATCAGTGTGATCAGGTAGGCGGACATGTCAGCTGACACATCATGTCTTCTGACTGGTGGACGTGTCTTCTGTCATGGTGGACATATCTGTCGGCGTGTTTATCGGTGGCGCTGACGACTCTTCATACACTGAGTGTGATGTGATTCAAGTCGACCTCGTTGTCCTCCTAACGCCCAGCCCCGTCTGTTTCCCATCATGCCTCAGTCCAGCTTGGTCACTCTTTGAAACACGACCCCCCCCACGTTGATGTGGTCTATTCCCGTCCTCTGACCACTCAGTATAAATAACCGTTTACAGCAGCACACGACTAAACAAGGCCAGGAGGCGTTCACTGATCCCGGTAAATATAGGAAACATGTGCGCTGCTATAAACAGCCTGAGTGTTTGAGGCTGGGAGAGTCCCTGAGAGCCAAAATAACCCCTGAGCCAGGCTCAGGAGACGTTCACAGTCACAGCGCCGTCTCGCCTCTTAGTCTTTCATGTGTGTTTTTACTGTGAGGGTCAGTGACACACAGGGACGACACGGGGTTAACAATCAGATAAAACTTTATTCACACACGACTCAAGACAAAGTTACAGTCTGAGTTTGTTCAAGTTTTCAGTTTGACAAAGACACAAAGAAAGAGTTAAAGCGTCCTCGGCCCGGACTTGGCCCGGACTCGACGGACCAGAGAAAAACATTCACCATAGAAAAGTAGAAAAAGTCAAAATACAAAATGTTTCATTTTGTACCGGTAAAAAACGTAGAGATTGCACCGCTCCGTGTCTTCCTGCCGCCGCCCGTCCACCCAACATCTGCCTCACTGTCGTCCCTCCGTCTCCTCCCAGGTGGTTCTGTCCTGGTGGCGTTTGGTCTTCTGAACATCCCTCTTACTGTCAGTCGCCCTCTCTCTGTCTTCACTGCTGCTCTTCGTCCTCGTCGTCCTGTCTGAAGTCCATGCGAGCGAGCAGAGCCTCCACCTCCTCCGTGTCCAGGCTCAGGTGCTCCATGCTCTCGTACCCGGGCTCGGGCCTCTGCAGCTGGGTGGCCTGCGCCGCCTGCTGCGCCTCCTGCTGCAGCTGCTTGGCCGTGAGGAGGAACTGAGCGACGCCGCTGCTCTGCATGCTCTGCTGCAGCTTCTCCTGCAGCTGTGAGCTGAGCTGCAGCTGCTGCTTGTACTGCTCGCCGAGCGCTCGCAGCACTGCCATCTTGTCGCTCTGCTCCTGGTCGACGCGCTGCAGCAGCTGAGACTTCCTCTCCTCCAGGATGGCGTAGAGCAGGTCGAAGCTCTCCCCCAGCCTCCTCTTCTGCAGCTCCCCGTTGTCCTGGACCAGCCTGCAGGCGTCGTCCAGCTGCGTCATGACGGTCTGGACGCAGCCGTTGCCGGCGGCCAGCAGCTCCATGGCGGCTCTCAGCTCGCTCTTCTGGCTCTGGTAGACAGCGTGCAGCGGCGACACCTCGCAGTCCTTGTGCTGCCCGAACACCTTGCACATGGAGCAGGTGGGCGTCTGGCAGGTGACGCAGTAGATGTTGATGCGCTCATCCTCGTGCTCCTTGCACTTGGGCTCCTTGGTGTCCTTGTCCTTCAGGGGGGGGTCCTGGCCGCCCCCTCTCTCCTGCTGCTGCTTGTACATGTCGATGATGTTCTCCACCAGCAGGTTCCTCTGGAGCCCGTACACGCCGTGGCGGTCCAGCACTACCTCGAAGCGGCAGGTGGGGCAGCGGAAGGTGCCCCCCGAGAAGTGGTAGGGGTTCCTGGACTCGTAGAGGTCGTTGGCGCAGCCGCGGCACAGGTTGTGTTGGCAGGGCAGGATCACCACGGGCTTGGTGAACATGTCCAGGCAGATGGGACAGCTCAGCTGCTTCTCCAGACTCTCCATGGTGCTGAGGGGACGCACCAGCCCCGTCTGAATGTCCATCCTGTCTCTGTGTCCTCTCTGTGTCTCGTCCGTGTCCTCTCTGTGCTCTGAGTTGATCTGCCTCCGTTTGAAGCCCCCACCCTTTATACCCCGGGGCAGGACCCACCCCCACCCCCCACCGCCTGTTTGTGAAAGTGATTCGGAGAAAATAGACCACCAGAATCCCCTGCTGTTGCTGCACATGCCTTACTGAGGGCCAGACGCCCCTCCCACCTTCACACCAACACCCCCCGACACCGCCTGCCCCCCCCCCCACACACCCACCCCCACCACCACATCAGACTTCCAACAACAAACTGTGAAGTTTGTTTACACAGAGAAGATGTTTGTGTTTGAATAAACATTTCAACTCTTTCACCTAAAGACGAGACGTAAACAACGAACCACGCAACATGAGAACCTGCGTGACACACAGCTGATGTGCTGCTCGACCTTTGACCCCAAATGTTCCCAGGGTGTGTGTGTGTGTGTGTGTGTTACACAACAGCAGCAGTGTGTGTAGTAAACAGTCATCATGTGCTGCAGCAGTTGGTACAACGACTTCATGGAAAACTGAGTCTCCAAGTTCAACAACATCACCATCATCATCACCATCATCATCATCATCATCATCATCATCATCATCACCACCATCATCATCATCATCATCACCACCACCATCATCATCATCATCACCACCATCATCATCACCATCATCATCATCACCACCATCATCATCATCATCACCACCACCATCACCACCATCATCATCACCATCATCATCATCATCATCACCATCATCATCATCACCACCATCATCATCACCACCATCATCATCATCATCACCACCATCATCACCACCATCATCATCATCATCACGTCTGGGGAGGGACTGATCTGTTACTGAATCAACAGCCGATTAATCACGTGACTATTCCAGAGCAAGTCTCATTAATGTCGCGGGGGGGGGTTGATAACTAAAGCTAGCTGACCACATGCTAACGGGTTTCACCTGGGCAGCAGTCAGTCGTTTCCTCTCGGAGCTGGGGGGTGGGTGGGGGGGGACTCGACGCTCCACGCGGCAGCGCGCAGAGTGCTCGTGCGTGGCGGAGACGTCAGTGAGACTCAGCTTCAGGCACGTGGAGCCGTTTCCTTTGAAATTCCGGAGGTGTCCGCACGAGGCAACCCGGGACCCGGAGTCTGGATTCCGTCGTCTCCACGTCAGTCCTCGGGTGTCTTCGGGTGTCCTCGGAGTTTCGGGCCCGGAGCTGCTTCTCTTCGATGAAGTACAAACTATGAGGTACCGTGAAGTTATTAGTGTGCGTGCTCAGTGAATGATCGGTGATGACGAAGCGATGTGACGTGACCTCAGTACGTCTCTTTTTCTCCTGTTTGCGGTTGCCTTGGTAACTGGTCTCAGAGCCGGACTCGGTCAGACTGTTAATAAGGCAGCAGAGGGTGGGGGAGGGGGGAGAGGATTGTTTGTTTGTTTTTTCTAACACCCCCCCTTTGGTCCAGAATGAAGTCCTGGACTAAGTGGACCCTAGTCCTGCTGGTCCTCCTGGCTCTGCTGGGTCACATCCTGGACCTGAAGTCCACCTCAGCTCCTTGGACCAGGTCTGCAGCAGAGTCTGGACTCATCAGAACTGAAACCCGACACCTGTCCTCTGTCAGCCAGGGAGGGGCCAGGACCAGGTTTTCGAGGACCAGGTCATCTGCTGGACTGTCAGGGGAATGGAGGAAGAGGACTGACTTCAGATCCAGGTCCAGGGACTATTACAGGAGGCGGTCTCTGGAGGTCCTGCACAGACTGTGGACTGGCAACCTGACTGTGGGGATGCTGAGTCCTCGGCTCCAGAAGGTTCTGAAAGTCCAGCTGAGCACCAACAAACACCAGGTGGTGTACCTGGGCCCGAGGGGGGCCCGCAGGTCAGCCCTGCAGCTCTACTGTGATCTGAAGCAGAGGATCAGGATCCGGACTCTGGATGGGACAGAGGAGCCCTTCTCCGGTTTGGGCTGGGATCGGCTGGTGCCTTCACTGACCCTGCAGCAGGTCCAGACGTCACAGCATCAGAGCTGTGCCGTGGTGATGTCAGCGGGAGCGCTCCTGAACTCATCACTGGGAGAGGAGATTGGTAAGACCTGAGCGGACCAGAACCGGGGGGGGGGGGGGGGGGTCAAGGTCAGACCAGTCAAACCAGTTAATCCACCATCTAGACCAGAACCAGGGTCAGTCCCTCAGGAACAGTGAGGTGATGCTGCCCTCTGCTGGAAAATCAGTTCTTTGTCCCAATTAAATACAACAGAGTAAAAAAGAAGTCGAGACAGGTTGGACAGGTGGGACAGGTGGGACAGGTTGGACAGGTGGGACAGGTGGGACAGGTTGGACAGGTGGGACTAAAGAGAATCAAACTTTAACTGCTCTTCTCCTGTTGGACTAAGATTCCCATGATGCCGTTCTTCGGTTCAACGCCGCCCCAACCAAAGGCTTCGAGAAGGACGTGGGCAACAAGACCACCATCCGCATCATCAATTCTCAGGTACAGGCTCCACCCAGCAGCCTCACCTGTAGCTCACCTGGTAGTTCAGTCACTCACCTGTGATGTCAGCAGTGATGTCACCGCTCTGTCTCTGTCAGGTGGTCTCTCGCCCTGCCCACAGGTTCAGCAGCAGTCCTCTGTTCCACGACGTCACGCTGCTGCTCTGGGATCCGGCTCCGTACTCGGCCAACCTGTCCCAGGTCTCATCACCATGACGACAGCTGGTCAATTATCATTAGTGATGCATTCAGGGGTCATCATCAAGCTGCAGCTGCTGAGGGAGAAGCATCTATCAGTCACCCATCAGTCGTCGATCACTCATCAGTCATTCAAATTCAACAATCACTGATCAATCACTAATCAATCAATCGGTTAATAGTTTGTTAGTCACTAATCAATCACTAATCAATGACTCCTCACTGAACCAGTATCAGGTCAAATGAGTTTAAGAACAAATTGATTTTTATTGGATTCACAATGAGAGGAAGTGATTAACAGCCATTATGTTAATGAGGTGATGACATCAGCACTTCACTGTGTGTGCATGTCCAGTGGTTTCAGAGTCCAGACTTCGACCTGTTCTCAGCCTACGAGCGGCGCCGCAGGCTCCGCCCCCAGCAGCCGTTCTACATCCTGCACCCAGAATTCATCTGGACTCTGTGGGATCTGATCCAGGAGCACACCCAGGACCCCATCCAGCCCAACCCCCCCTCATCAGGGTTCATAGGTGAGCAGACAGGTGTGAAGGCCACACCCACTGATGTCACCTGGGTGGTTAGAGCTGTGACGGGCTCTGAGCGCCCAGTGACAACATCAGTGTGATGTAATAAACATTAATAATTCACTGAATCAACAACACTAGTTCTAATCAAACACTGAACACGCCCCCAGCTCCGCCCCCAGCTTCTTACAGCACTTCACTGACACGTCACATCGCACACGTCAGTCACAGTTTGAAGGGGCGGGGCTAACATGACATTTAGGAGGCACTGGCCGTGCCCCTCAGTCAGTGTCAGTCATCGTGGTCATGAAGAGACGTCAGGTGGCTCGGCTGGGTCCGTCCTGTCAGACGCCACTCCGCTCGTTCCCTCGGCCTCCACCGCGCATGGTTGGCTGACTGGTGGGGCGGGGCCAAACGGGCCGCTGTCCACGACTCTACGGTTCAGGTGAACCATGGTCGACTTGGACGGCAGGGAGGTGTGGCCATTCTCTGACAGGTGATGTTCACAGTGGAACAGAATCAGGAAGCAGCGGTAGAACTGAGGAACACAGACAGGAGGGGGTTAATGTTAACAACAACAACAACAGCAACAACATTGTTACTTCCTGATCCTTGTGTTTGTTTCTGACAGGTATCCTGGTGATGATGTCACTGTGTCGTGAAGTCAGCGTGTATGAGTTCATCCCGTCTGAGCGTCGCACTGATCTCTGTCACTACCATGAGCGTTACTATGACGCTGCCTGCACACTGGGGGGGTACCACCCCCTCCTGTACGAGAAGCTGCTGATCCAGAGGCTCAATGTGGGCAAGGGGGAGGAGCTGAGGAGGAGGGGGCGGGTCACACTGAGGGGGTTCAGCTCTGTCCAGTGTGGGACGTGATCTGGGTCCGAGCGGGACTGAGCGGGACTTTAGGTTTAGTAAATCTGCCTCGCGCTGCCTTCAGGAGCCGCTGGGACATATAACCTCGTAAACCAGGAGGTCAACAGTTTCCATGGTGACATAGTTTTAACCTCTGCTTCATGGAGCTCATCTGATCTGATTAATCACTTATTAACAGAAAGTTATTGAACCGATCAGACAAGTTAAAAACTTTACAGACACATTTTGATTTTCTGATGTTTTAAACAAACCAATTCACCACAGGGATCAGGGGTCAGAGGTCAGAGTCTACCGATGTATGATCGTGTCAGAAGATTTTTGTTTGGTGAAAATCTGAGTTTCTACTCAAACTAATAAAATCAGCAGATCTGGAGCAGCTCTGTGTGTGTGTGTGTGTGTCTGCTTTCACCTGTTGTTGTCACCTGCAGCCCCTACGTTAGCAGCTACGTTAGCGGCTACTTTAGCGTCTACGTTAGCAGCTACTTTAGCGTCTACGTTAGCAGCTACGTTAGCGGCTACTTTAGCATCTACGTTAGCAGCTACTTTAGCGTCTACGTTAGCAGCTACATTAGCGGCTACTTAAGCGTCTACGTTAGCAGCTACGTTAGCAGCTACTTTAGCCCCTACGTTAGCAGCTACGTTCACGGCTACTTTAGCAGCTACTTTAGCCCCTACGTTAGCAGCTACGTTCGCGGCTACTTTAGCAGCTACGTTAGCGGCTACGTTCGCGGCTATGTTCGCGGCTACGTTCGCGGCTATGTTCGCGGCTACTTTAGCGGCTACGTTCGCGGCTACGTTAGCAGCGACGTTAGCAGCTACGTTCGCGGCTACGTTAGCAGCGACGTTAGCAGCGACGTTAGCTGACCACAGAAACAGAAATGTCTGGTTCGGACAGAAACAGTATTTGTGTGAAATCACGGTACATCAGTTCATTTACTCATTAATCCCTCGCTAACTTTAATTCTTAGTGATTATTATCTTAAAAAGTTCCTCCGTTAATCTTTAGAAAAGTCTAAACTGTCTGTTCTTCAGTGCCTCACTTTAACACCTGAGTTGACTCACCTGTTTGTTCATGAGGATGTAGATAACGGGGTTGATCACGGTGCTGCTCTTGGCGAGGATCGATGGGATCACACTGGCCACGGGGCTGATGAGTCCCGGCCGTCCGAAGGTGGCCAACATGGCGACGACGCCGTACGGCATCCAGCAGAGCAGGTAACACACCACGGTGGTGATGACCATGAAGAGGATGTGAAACTCTCTGCGACGAGCCGCCGTCCGCCTGATTTGACCCACCTGACAGACAAAACACAGGGCCGACACAAGTTGACATCCTGACAGACAGAACATAGGGCAGACAGAAGATGACATCCTGACAGACAGAACTCCAGCAACAAGTCAGACCTGGACCTGGACCTGGACCTGGACCTGGACCTGGACCTGGACCTGGACCTGGACCAGGGGTCAGGCGGTGCGTTCAGGGACCCACCTGTTTGACGGCGTGCAGCAGGCGTCCATAGCAGTAGACCATGATGAGGACAGGGAGTCCGAGACAGAAGACGAACAGACACACAATGTAGGAGTGAGACAGCAACGACCTGTCTGTCCACGTCACCGAGCAGCTCGTCCCCGCCCCCTCCAGGCCGTAGCTGCTCCAGCCCAGCAGGGGGGGGACCGTCCACACCACCGAGTACAGCCATGACCCCCCCACTGCCAGCAGGGGCCGCCGGTAGTCCGGGGCCCGCTTGTTGTACACCAGGAGGGTGGAGTACCGGTCGTAGGACAGGACGGACAGGGAGATCAGGGACACGATACCTGGACACAGGAAACAGGAAGTGGTCAAAAGACAGGAGACAGTAAGTGACCCAGTGAAGACCTGAGCCACAGCAGACACACAAAGCATCAGGGTTAGAGTCAAAGACCCGGGTGTGGACCAGCTCAGTCAGGTGATCCTGATCCTGCTCATGAAGCAGAACTGATCCAAGACTTTGACCTTTGACTTTTAAATCCCCCACTGTCAGGTCTTATTACATCATCACACAGCTGCACCCTGATTCGCTCCAGCAGCTCTGAGGAATCAGCACCTGGTCTCAAGACCTGGACCTCAGAACCCAGAACTTCACACCAGACCAGAAACCAGACTCCAGGTCCAGGTCCAGGTCCAGGTGTGCGGGAGCAGCAGGACTTACCAAAGCAGGAGTTGATGAAGCCGTACCACATGCAGCCGTGGCGTCCGTACAGCCAGCGGCTGCGGAGGCTGGAGGCGAAGCTGAGCGTGGTGCCGCAGACGCAGACCAACATGTCACTGATGCTGATGTTGAGCAGCAGCATGTTGACAGGGGTCCGCAGAGTCTTGAACCTGCAGAACAGGACCAGGACCAGCAGGTTGTTCAGGAAGCCCAGCACCATGATGGAGCCCAGGAACACCGACACGACGCGGTGGCCACTGCGCGACAGCCGCTCCTGCGGCGCGTCACTCCAGGGCTGCTCCAGAGCGGCGAGCGGCGAACTCAGATTGAACGGAAACATGAAGCTGCCGCGGCGGTCGCGCCGCTTCTCTCAGTGCACGCGTCAAAGTGATGATGCGCTCGAGTTTTACGCGCGGCCAACAACTGAAACTTAAAAAAGGAAGACAGAGTGGTGCTGGAGCAACTTCACATGCTGCGGGACCTGGACTCGGACTCTACCTGACCGCCGCACTCTGCTCCATCCTGAACAGTGAGACAATAATCCAGAGACTGAGACGGATCCGGTCTCTCTCTGTCCCCCCTCTCTGAGTCCAGACTGGACTGATGCGCCTCTGCGCGTTAAATACTCCACACTGAAGGAGGAGCGGCAATCCATCCAACACACACACACACACACACACACACACACACACACACACACACACACTCTCACTCACTCACTCACACACACACACACACACACACACACACACACACTCTCACTCACTCACTCACACACACACACACACACACACACACACACACACACACACTCTCACTCACTCACTCATACACTCACACACACACACCATATGTCACAATGAATGACGTAATGTGGCTTTTCACATTAAGAGTCAAAGAAAACATTTGAACCGCGTCAAGTTTCAGTTTGAGGAGAAGCTGCGGGTGATGCGTTCACGTGCTGGAGATACAGTCAGGAAAACATGGTTGTTTATCTGTGCAGCCGGGTTATCTTTAATATTCTGACGATTTTAGTTGGACCTGTTCATTTTGTTGATTTGACTAATGCGTCTGGATGACGGTGTTACGTCATGCTAAGCTAACGGCTAACAATTGACTGCAGCTTCAGGTGTCGTTACCGTCAACAACACCTGTGCTAATAAAGTTTCAAGCTGATCACCTGTTAAAAGTACTTCAGGTAGAACCACCCTGACCTTTGACCTCCAGTCCCGACATTACTCTCCCCACTTTTTTTGTGGGGGGGGGTCAGCTGGTCCAGATGCTGCAGGAGGTGACAGCTGAGCCTCCAGATGGAGCTGCACAGGAGGCCCCAGGACACTTCAGGGACTTCACACAGGGTTGGACATTTCAGTTGTGGCTCTGCTGTGGTGTGTGTGTGTGTGTGTGTGTGTGTGTTGCTGATGTTCCCTCGAGCCAAACAGCTGACCTCCTCATGTAACAGAGATTTGAGTTTCACATCCTTAGGTTTCTCTGTGTGTGTATATATATATATATATATATATATATATATATGTATATATAGCCTGTGTGTGTCTGTCTGTGTGTGTGTGTGTGTGTGTGGGGGGGGGGGTTGCTGCTGGCTACGAAACGCTGTCATTTATTTTCACACGCACTCGACCAATGAGATTATTTTTACTTTTTGCCTCCAGAGCAGAAACGTCAGTGATGGACTCTAATGACTGTTGCTTAGCAACCAGATCTGCTCCTCACCTGTGTCCACTGATCAGTGCTGGGTGTCTTCAGCCCGAGGCCGCTGACATCACCTCCTCACAGAGGGAGGAGGAGGGGGGGCTGTGCTCCAGGTGAGAAATAGACCTGTCTCTGTGACATCAGTCCCTTCCTGTAGGTCAGGTGACAGGTCAGGTGACAGGTCAGGTGTTCAGTCTGACAGGTGACAGGTCAGGTGTTCAGTCTGACAGGTGACAGGTCAGGTGTTCAGTCTGACAGGTGACCACACAGACGGGTGAAGAAATGAGCAGATGAGTTGAATGAGCCACACTCACCTGTGGTGATGATGATGATGGTGATGATGATGATGATGATGATGATGATGATGATCCAGTGTGCCAGGGTCACCTGACAGGAAGCAACATGTTGATTATCTGTTTAAACATACACATGTTAAACTAAATCAAAGACCAATGAACTGATCATGTCCATTGATCCTGAACTGATTGATCACCTGAAGTTCTGATGTTTCCTCTGAGGACGGCTGGAAAAGAACCAGAACCAGAACTGGAGACCAGGATCTGCGTGGACCTGATTCTGAGTGTGGCTTTTCAGAATAAAAGCTGAGCCCAGAGTGAGTGAAGGTCAGAGGGACGAAGGCCCCGGGCTTCATCATCATCATCATCATCATCATCATCAGCTGTGAGTCTAAATCCAGATGTTGTGAGCAGCTGGGCGTCGGCCTCACACTCTGCAGGAAGTGTGAAAACATCCGCAGGCTGATCTGAGAGCAGTTCGACTTTGACTCAGTCTGAGGTCACACACTTGACTGATATTGATTATTGATCAGTGGTTATCGGCTCAGTCTGATGTTGCCCTTTTGTTGTGATTCATTTTTCGTTTTTACTGAAACCACATGACGATGATGAAACTGTCACTCACACAGGACGCCACAGCAGAGGTGAAGTCAAACACCTGGGCCCTGGACCACGAAGCAGGTTCAACAGACCCAGAGCATCTTCAGTTAACTGAACAATCGTGATCAGGCTGCTTTTCTACCTGACGATCTCAATCTGGAACATAACGGACCAGGTTCAGCATGAGTTACCATGGAGATGTATCCCAGTAAGAAGTGAACCGCCGTCGTAGTACAGAAAACCCAGAGTTAACCCTGCGGTGTCCTCGCTAAGCTCAGATCCTGCTTCGCAGCACAGGCCCCTGGGTCCACCTGAGTCAGTGTCATTAAACCTTCACCTGTTGCATGTGCTCAAACATGAACATGTGATGTTCCACTTCCTGTCACATCAACATCTTCACTGTCTCCAGCCGCGAAGTGTCCTCACACACACACACGTACCAGAAACTGAGCCCAAAACCAAACAGTGGACTTTATGAACCATTCCACCCACCAAGTGACTGTGTGTGTGTGTGTGTGAGCTCTGAACAGGCCTGTGGTGTCAGTGTCCGTCAGTGTCCGCCCCTCAGCCAGCTCCCAGCAGGATGTCCTCATGTGTCTCTGGTGTTAAGTTTGTCCCTGCAGCCAAACGTTAACACCGACATCACTGAGACTCTGACATCATCACCACGACCACAACCCACAACGTGCTGGTCTGAGTTCAGCTGTTGGTGGACTGAACCCAGGTCCAGGTCCAGGTCCAGGTCCTGGTGACTCTCCTGCAGTTTGTGGTCGAACTCAGTCACACACTGATACTCACACTGAGGCTTTTATTGTGAAAGGACAAGAACATGATTGTTGGGCTACAGACATCTGTTATCCAGTATTTTCTACAGGTCCACAAATGCATCACTTCCACATGTTTGGTATCTCTATGACGTTGTCATGGGGGGGGGGGCAGTGCATGTGTCCTCTGTGACTTCAAAATAAAGTGTCTCTGCATAAATACCATGAGTTCAAAGAATCAGTCTTTTGTCCTGGGGGGTCAGGACTGAGCTACTTCCAGTCTGGTCTCTGTGGAAGGCGGAGCTTCAAGGACCTCACCTGAGACAAACAGGTCCTGGAAGACAACACACACCTGGGTCAGACTCTACAGGAGCTGTGTGGAGTTGATATGTGATGTGTACAGTTCGTGTAGAGATGTGTTCGTGTGTCGCACTGCCCCTGAAGGCAGCACCTGTATCTGTCCCACAGGTGTCTCTACACCTACCTTGTCATAAATCACTTTAACGATCAATGAACAGCTCGGACACGTGGCCACCTCCTCCCCGCTCTGCAGTTCCTCCTACACACACACACACACACACACACACACACACACACACACACACGGTTAAGCAGCCGCAGCCTGTTGAGACCACAACAACGTTAACCGTTAGCATGTAGCGGACTCACCTTGGTGATAGCGAACCTGTCTCCGCAGGGACACGGGAAGTAAAATGTCTCCGTGTCTTCGTCAAACTCAAAATCCTCGATCTCGATTTCGTCGTGAAAGACCGACATTTTACCGAAGACGCGAGCTCACAACTCCACACACACACTCCTCATCACAGGGATTTGGTGCGACGCGTTCTGATGACGTATCAAACTTGTCGTCGCAAACCAATGACGATTCACTATTCTCGAAACTTTATAGAGCGTAACAAAATGGTCCCGCAGCAGCTGGGAAAGATTAACCTGTGATGTGTGTGTGTGTGTGTGTGTGTGTGTGTGTGTGTGTGTGCGTGCGGGTAATTCTACAATTAAAATACTGTGCACAATCTCAAAATACTACTGTGGCTCTTGGGCCCTCGTGTGGCGACTCAGAGAACTGCAACCCACTGCACAGTCTGGACTACTGTACAGTAGTATATGGCAGTGTACAGTAGTATATAGTAGTGTACAGTGGTATATGGCAGTGTACAGTAGTATATAGTAGTGTACAGTAGTATACAGTAGTATATAGTAGTGTACAGTGGTATATGGCAGTGTGTATAAGAGCATATGTTGATGTTCTATCAAACAGCAGCAGTTTTCTTCCTCTGTTTGTGAATAAAGCATCAGTCTAATTATGAAGTACAACTGTGTACAACTTCTGTGTACTACTTTATACACAAATATACACACACCTATAAACTAGTCTCAGGTGATACAAGAGAGAAAAGACTCCGCTGTTTGAACGTGGCTGTGGAGGAGGCTGCAGTTCTCAGGAATCACCAGCAGAGGGCAGCAGAGACGCTGTGACAGGACGCTGCAGCTGTGATTAACTGTCCTCGTGCTCACAGTTGTTAAGTAAAAAGAGATCAAGTTCACCACCATGTTTGTCTGACTGATTGATTGATTGATTGATTGATTGGTTGGTTGGTTGGTTGGTTGGTTGATTGATTGATTGATTGATTGATTGTAGGTCTGTCATTGTCTGTGGACTTTCAGCATCCTCATGGAGGCTGTGCGGTTGTCATGACAACCGCACAGCCTCCTCGTTTCCTTCTACGTGATGGAACAAAGCTGGGAAGCCACGCGGTGAGAGAGAGCCGCTGGGCACCGACGTCCGGTCTGTTTGAACCACTTCCTGCCACAGCGGCTCAATGATGCTGTTGTTCCTGGCGACCAAGCACCCTCCTCCGGGCTGGTGGAGGAGGGGAGGGGAGGGGAAGGGGTGGTGGTGTTGGGGGGGGGGGGGGGTGTCCGTCCTTAACGTGAACAGTTTCTTCCGAGTCCCCGCGGTGCTGGCAGCCCCCACAGGATGCTCTATGCCCCGGGAGCCTCCCCCTCCTAACGGGGCGGGAGGCGGCGAGGTAAAGAGCCGGATTCCCGGGACCCGAGGCTCTGAGCCACGCCGCCATGGACCCGAGTGTTTGCGCTTTGGAGCTGCTGGGGGTCTTGTTCTCGGCGGGGGCCTGGATCTGCTCGCTGGCCACCACCCTCATGTCCACCTGGCTCACCCTGTCCACCGAGCTGCTGCCGACCGAGAGCTACGAGTTGGGGCTGTGGGAGACCTGCGTGGTGCAGGACCTGGGGGGTCTGGAGTGCCGACCCTACGACAGCCTGCTGGGTCTGCCCCCCGACATCAAGCTGGCCCGGATCCTGATGTGCGTGACCCTGGGGGCCGGGCTGCTCGGACTGCTGCTGGCCATCCCGGGGCTGCACCTGGTCAACAGCTGCCCGGGTCAGGGGGACGACCTGCGGGGCAAGAGGGCCCTGAAGACGGCCGCGGGGGTGCTGTGCCTGGTGGCCGGGGTCATGGGTCTCATCCCGGTCTCCTACATCGCCCACCTCACGGTGCTCCGGTTCTTCGACGAGTCGGTGCCGGACGTGGTCCCGCGCTGGGAGTTCGGGGACGCGCTGTTCTGCGGCTGGACGGCCGGAGTCCTGCACCTGGTGGCGGGGACGCTGCTGCTCATTTCCTGTCTGTGCGTGCAGGTGGGTCCGGGCACGGGGAGGGGGCGGCATCCGGGCCCCCCCAAAATCAGGACCAGGTCCGTGTACGTCTGAGACTCTACACAAGCAGACAGCTGATCTGTCGGGTCCAGGGTCCGGACCCTGGACCTCAGGTCGAACCTCTGCTGGACTTGAATCCTCATCAACACATGAAGGTTTTCTTCATCAAGGTAAAATCAAAACTTCCTCTTCATCAGCAGCTCTGTTACCATGACGACGTCTCATCATGTGACTGAACGTGTCTGACCTGAGGTCTGGAGCAGGTGTGACCTCTGACCCCAACTTATCAGATGTACCATCCCTCAGACATCAACTGGCTGTCTGAACACAGTGATTATTGGTTATTACTGACTAGTCAATAATCGATCATGGTGGTGACATCAGGAAACCGCAGTTAAAACAACTCTAGTTTCATGTTCAATCAGATTGTTCAGAATTATTATTGATTATCATTATCAGATGATTGTAAACAAACAGCTTGTTAATAAAGATGCAGAATAAAAACTGATGTGACTCTGTGTTCAGTGTGTGAATCAGTGCTGTTCAGTGATCAATGATCAGTGATCAGCTCTGATAAGCCCCATGTTTGACTGGTGGTATGTTTCCTGCCTGTCACTTCCTGTCTCATGTCTGATTGGCCAGCCGCTCCTCTGGATCAATGAGAGCAGCTGTTGTTCTGCCGCAACAATACACTCATTATCATCTTCAACATCTGGATGCACATCAGTCCACCAACACATCATGTGACCACAACAAGTGATGCCACGGCAACGCATCATGTAACCATAATATAGTGTAACCTAATATAATGTAGTGTATCATAGAATATTATAGGATGTCAGTGTTCAGTCTCATATCTGTGCTGCAAGTGAACAGAAGGAACTGGAGGCCTGAAGAGGTTCACACACACACACACACACACACACACACACACACACACACACACACAGCAGATGAAAGTGTTGGAGCAGCGGGACACTCCACCCGCCGCCTTCTCTTTAATTGCTCTTTTCCGTTTTGGACAATGGAGCCGTGGTTTTGATATAAACCGGTGAGTCTGTGGACGAGCGTCATGTGGTCCCAGCAGGAAGTGTAGCCCTCACCCTCACATTGTTTCAGGACGCTCTCATCATGAAACCAAACAGGCAAACACTGCCACACTCTGCCAACACAGACAAAACCCTCAGGTCCGGTTCCTCCTGGTTCCCCACAGGCCTCAGAAACTCACAGTGCGTTGGCCGGGCTGACGGAGCAGCCTCGTGACACACGCTGGTGAGCAGGAGCAGAGGGACAGAGGTGACCAGGTGTGATGCGCAGCCAACCAAACATGTATTCTAATGAGGCTGACAGCAGGTTAGCTGACATTTGCATATGCACTGTAGCCACTGGTAATGAAGACAAATGTGAAAACATCATGAAGCATCAAGTGTGTCCACAGAGGGTCTGGGACAGAGGATAGGCCTCACACTGGTCCACTGGTCCAGGACCCTGACATGGAGAAAGCAGCTCAGACCTCATTGTTGAGTCGGAGGAAGGAAAGAATCGGTGTTATCTGCAGCAGAGCCTGAGTCCATCTAAGAAAAACAGCCACTGGGAACACAAGAAGTCATAAATCCCAAGTTCCATAAACACATCAGGGTTCAGATAAAGCAGCCGAGCTCAGATCAGAAGCCACACCTCCCTGATCACCAATAATCACCTCTTATCTTCATTTGCCTGGTCAACCCACAAGCAGCTTCCTGCTACCTCTAAGCTCCGCCCACTCACTGTCACCTTCAGTGTCAACAACATCACCTGTCAAACCTGAGGTGGCTGATGGGAAATCTCCGTCCAGGGTTAAAGCAGTAAATTCACTTCAGACTCACATTTGACTTGAATCTCCTGCTCATGCTTTTATTTTGAAGAACGAAAGAAAACTTGTTTTAAAAACTACAACACATTCAACCTTATTCACTTTGTGTGTGTGTGTGTGTGTGTGTGTGAGTGTGAGTGTGAGTGTGCGTGCACAAGCGACACTGGTCACATTGTTCCCAGCATTGTAACAGTCGGAACAAAAGATCCAGTTTTCATCTGAGTCCAACAGCAACAGAGGACAGGAAGTCATTCAGCAGATCAGATGGGACAGTGTGTGTGTGTGTGTGTGTGTGTGTGTGTGTGTGGGCGCGCGCGTCTTGTTTTTCAATATCACATGAATAAACTCTTACTGAAGTAAAAGAGGTGTGTGAGTCCGTTTGGGTTGACGGGTGTTTACTGCCCCCAGCTGGTCACAGGGGGGAACTGAAACAGACCCTCGTGGTGATGATGACGATGATGAAGATGATGTCGTTTTACTTACAAACTTGACTTTTGTGAAGATAAAAAAACTGTCACAGAGGTCAGAGGTCACACGTCAGATCAGTGACACTCTCACAATCAGGAACCACTGAGGGCGCTGACATCACTATCTCTAAATCGTGTCTCAACGGCGGCGAGAGGGGGAGCCAGCAGGGTCTTAAACCCCCCCTGTAAAAGGCAGGAGTTCAGAGAAGAGAGGAGGAGAGGAAAGTGAAGGAGAGGAGAGTGAAGGAGAGGAGGAGAGGAGAGTGAAGGAGAGGAGGAGTGGAGGAGTGGAGAGTGAAGGAGAGGAGGAGAGGAGAGTGAAGGAGAGGAGGAGTGGAGAGTGAAGGAGAGGAGGAGAGAGGAGGAGTGGAGAGGTGGGAGAGAAAAGAAACAGACAGTGAGAGCTGATGCTGCCACTGGTGTCAACACATCCATGGAGATTTCAAAATAAAACACAACTGCAGAGTTTTCACAATAAAGTTTGTCGAGCAGAGCTTCTGCAAACAGAGGCGGTAATGTAGCAGAGTGGGTGTGGCCTCCATCAGTCCATCACTCACCTATCCCCCACCCGCCCACTCTGCTGTCTCCCCTGGTAACTGTCAATCAGCCTCTTGTAGAAGCGGTGCCACGACTGCAGCGTCTTCCGGGACCAGATCCAGAAGCCAGATGTGATCCCCACAGTCAGGGTCATCAGGTACTTGATCATGAACACGGTGAAGTCCGGTGTCACCAACGCCACATCTCCACTGGGACACGGCACGCCAAAGCGTTTGCATGTCTTCGCCCACCACGTTGTCTCCCACTGCGACCGCAGAGCATACTCGTACATGTAGCAGGTGATGAGGACTGTGGCGGGCACTGTGGACAGGACGGCGAACACACCGATCCGCACCATCAGCTTCTCCAGCTTCTCCGTCGTGGCGCCGTCGAGCTTCATGACGCTGCGGATGCGGAAGAGCGAAGCGAAGCCCGAGAGCAGGAAGCAGGTGCCAACAAGGAGGTAGACGACCAGCGGCACCAGGACGAAGCCCCACAAGTCGTCCACGCTATAGATCCCCACGTAGCAGACACCAGTGAGCAGGTCGCCCTCCACCCGTCCCATGACCAGGACGATGATGGTCTTCACCGCCGGGACCATCCAGGCCACCAAGTGAAAGTATCGCGCGTTGGCCTCGATGGCCTCACGACCCCACTTCATCCCAGCTGACAGGTACCAGGTGAGGGTCAGGACCACCCACCAGACTGAGCTGGACATGCTGAAGAAGTAGAGGACCATGAAGAGGATGGTGCAGCCCTGGTTCTTGGTGCCCTGAGTCACTGTCCTGTAGCCGTCCTCCTTCAACTTGTCCACACATACCACTGTGTCCTCCAGCAGGAAGCCCACCACGTAGACCAGCGCCACCATGAAAGAGCAGCTGGACAGGAAGACGATAGGTCTCTCTGGGTACTGGAGCTGCCTCCTGTCCACCAGATATGTGAGCACAGTGAAGAGTGAGCTCACGCAGCACAAGATAGCCGCAACACCGACCCAGAGCCGGCCGCGCTTTACCTCTTCTTCATGGAAAAACATCAGCCCGTCTGGGTCGGAGGCCTCGCATGGGGCCCCGCAGTCCCTCACCCCCAGGAACTGGCAGCTTAGGTAGGTGGGCACCTGAAGCTGCAGGGGGCAGGTGAAGGGCCTTCTGGGCTGAGGCGGGGTCACAGGCAGGCCGGGTCGGGTCGGGCCAGACATGGGTTCATCAGTGTCAGTTGTGTTCTGACCCACGCAGATCTCTCCTGCTCCGTGGACCGGGAGGTTCTGGCAGTGAAGCCTCTCCGGCCACTGGAAGCCAAATCTGTTCATGAGTGGCTCGCAGCCCTGACGCGCCCGTTCGCACAGGGACCTGCAGGGTGGGATGGCCTGATCCAGGACCGTGCAGACTGGAGCGTACATGGAACACAGGAAGAACTTCAGGTCCGCTGAGCACTGGACTTTGACCAGGGGGTAGAACTGGTGGACTTCCAGCCCAGCGTCCTCCTGGTTGGTGTGGCCCAGCAGGTTGGGCAGGATGGTCTGGTTGTAGGCCAGCCCCGTGCACAGGGGGATGGAGATGGACTGGCAAAGTCCATGGTCTGGGACTAAGACCCCCTCCTCAGGCTGACTGAGGCCAGGCCAGAGGAGGAGGAGCATGGAGACCAGGAAAACCAAGGAGTTCCACGCGCCCACCATGATTGACCAGGAGGTGAAGAAGAGGAGGAGGAGGAACCCAAGGTCTGGAGTCAGGATTCAAACATCAGCTCTTAAGAAACCACAAGATTCAAAGTCTGTGGTCCTGGTCCATGTCCCGGTCCTGATGAGCAGGGCTGTGGTCCTGGTCCAGGTCCCGGTCCTGATGAGCAGGTCTGTGGTTGTGGTTGTGGTCCTGGTCCTGGTCCTGGTCCAGGTCTCCTCTCTCTCACTCACTCTCACTCCGGTCTCTCTCTCACTCACTCAGAGAGGATATGCTCCCCCTCTCTCTCTGTCAAGATGGTGGAGTGACACCTCTGGGTGTGTGTGTGTGGGTGTGTGTGTGTGGGTGTGTGGGGGGGGGGGGGGGGTTTCCAGTCAGAGGCTCTGTTCTTGGCTGTCTCACCGATGATTGGTTGGGGTGGTGAAGGAGGGTGGGGCCAGAGCCCTCAATGCTGCTGTATAAGACTGTATGTATGAAGTACTGAAGAACATGTCACTATTTAAAATAAACCTCCTCTGATTTCTTTAGTAATACGATTTTCAAAATAAAAGTCCACATGGTTCATTACTCAACATCTTTGCATCAACACATTGTGAAGTTTCAAAATAAGAGCAGAAAAAAGTAGAAAGAACACACACACACACACCATTAGTATGTAATGTTCTGTCACATGCTAACGAGCTCGTTAACCTACATCCTGACGTTATAACGAATAGCTCGTTCTACTTGTGCCAATATACTGAAAGAAAGGTGATTAGTTCTTGATGAGCAACAATGTCTGTTACCTTCCCTGACAACTGTGTTAGACCTACATCAGCAGCATGTGGTCTACAACATGGCTCCATTGTCTGACCCTATGTGTAACACATGCCTTACCTTCATTGACCTGGTGGATCAGTGAGCGGCAGGGGTCACCATAGATCCACAGGAGTCATCTGCAGGTGGGAGGCTCTCAGGGATTTGGAAATATCTTGTTGATTCAGAAAATCAATCACTCTGAAAAACAGTCTGTGAATGCGACACACCTCTGTACCAGACAACGACTGTGTTTGACCTTTAAATGAAGTTACTACGTTGAGCTTCGTGCAGAAAGTCGAGGACAAGTGAAGACAGAAGTTTGTGGAAAGAAAACAACGAAGAAGAAGAAAACAAAGAGCAGACAGAGGTTCAGGTTCGGACTTCAAAGGCTGCTGAGCTGTGATTTATTAATGATGACATTTGTTTGAGCGGCGCGAATGAATTTTCTGTCATCAAACGGAAAACATGTCGTTGAATATGCACAAAGACCGAACTCCATCTCTTTTATCTCACAAATCAATCAAGCGTTTTCCTGTCAGTCAACGCGATCTCGCCGTTTCTGCCAATCTTGTCATTCTATAAATATTCATACATGAACATGATGAAAACAAGTGGACGACCAGAAGCTTCGCTGTCAACAGACATCAAGTGTTTGTCAGCTGCAGGTCAACAACAAACCGCCAATTACACCGAAGCCACTGTTTACCATGTTAGCATATTGGCTAACTAGCACGCTATGACTTGGTTGTACAAGTGAACAACATGGAAGGATGTTGTGTTTCTCCAGCTTCTCATTGGTCCTCACTCACAACCAGTATTTCTCAGCCAATGAGGTTGTTGTATTTTTACACATGAAGCTTAAATAGTGCTAAGCTTAAAGTGCTAAGCTTAAATAGTCTAAACATACACCTGAGTGGGCGGAGCCTCTTTAACCCACCTGCCTGCTGGCAACAGATGCAGCATGACAGTCACAAACAAGAAAATACTAAATCACAACTGCTGCACCAGGACATGAACAAATCCTGGATCCACTTAGGTGCTAACAAGAGGCTAACAAGAGGCTAATCCATCAGTAATGTTGTACAAGTCAGACTTGATCTGAAGTGAAGAAACTTTTCAAAGTGGTGACTGAAAACACTTTAATCTTCACATGAGACCAGAAAATAACAGGTTCAGTCATTATTTATGAGCAGTATCTGGGGATCTCCTCAGAGGGAAACATAATATAATCCTTATTAATCTGCTGCTGCTAACACATGCTAAATAATGCTAACGAATGCTAGCAGGGGACGGGCAGGGGTAAACTGTTCAGACTGAAGGGAACATTTTCTATTTAAAGGGACTTGGAGCAGGATTTGTGACAAATTAAACATGCATTTTAATTTTTATTTTAATGCTAATGGATGATGAAGCGTTCAAAACCAAAAACAATGAGCCCACCCACGTGTCTCTCCACTGCCTTGAACAGGCTGCGTGCTGTATAATGCACTGCAATTTGGAGTCTGACCCTCCTGCGCAGTTCTGCGGACGAGACATGAGGTGACGCTGAGTGCTCATTCTCGATGGCTTTCGACTTGGATACGGGAAGAAGACAAGCGCGGGAGTAATGGACTGTGCTTACGGTAAACAAAAGACCCACCACCACACAAAGTCCACTGAAGAGTCCCACAAAGAAGAAAATGAAAGTTTTATCAGCAGCATCTCCTCAATCGAAATGCATTACCCGCAACAGCCGTCGTGTATTAAGTCTTATTTCTTGATCCTGCCCAAGTCCCTTTAAATCAACAATAAGTCTGATGAAGAATCTGCACATAGCTTCATGCTAACATCCATAAAAATCAGGTCACAATCACAGGTAAATGACATCACCTGCTGTTAAAGCTCTGACAATCTCACAGCGAGGGAAGGTGGGCATTTTTAAACTAGAGCTGAGTTACACTGTGAAACATCCACTGATACTTTTCAACTTAACGTGTGCTGAAGATTTTTAGAGTTACTGCAGTTTTCATTCCCTCATATGTTTAACAGGTGTCTTGGTTTGTCCCTTCAGACTCTACATCCCTGGAACAATATGAAGCATCATGCTTTTACTTTGAAGGCTGGTTTGACTTATGTTGTTTCTCACAGCTTGATGCTAAGATGCTAACAGTTCTTCAGCTTTGGCTTGTTTCTGTTTGATTGCCCATCTGCTCATCGTCTCAGGTGCTTCATCACCAGCACTTGGCGACAGGCAGCAGGGAGGGTTTGATCCTCCGGCCCAGGTTGTAGATGTCCCTGACCTCTGTCTCCAGGTGAACACCTGGAACCTTGAAGATTGACACAGCTGAAAGACACAGAGGAAGAGTCACACTGTGTAGCTGCGCTGGCTAGCTGCATGCTAACTTTGTAAGGGAAGGTAAGCCTGAACAGCTGCTAACATTAGCATGTGTCAGTGAAAATTATTACGTTACCACATATGGCCATAGTAGCATGTTAGCTAATGTATAGCTTTGTTAGCATACAACTACATTAGCAGGTAGTCATGTTACCATGTTAGCGTTGCTTACTGTCTCTGAGGTGCATGATGGGAGGAGGCAGAGTGCTGAAGTACGGGTGCTGCAGAGAGGCCTGAGCTGAGATCCGGTCTTCAGGGACTTCCCTCAACATCCTCTGGACCAGGTCCTCGGTCTTGTAGGGTAGTTGGTTCAACCTGAAGACCAGAGCAACGCAAACTGACTGATCGACCTCTTAGCATTCGGCTCTTTTAGCGTGTATGTGGTCTTGTTAGCACAAGCAGAGTGTGGCGGGGCTCTGTGCTGACAAACTCTATTGAATGACAGGAGGCTAAATGCTAACACACATTAACAACAGTTAGCTCTGCTTGCTAACACTTAAGCATCCATTGTGCTGAGCCACACTTAGCTTACCTTTTCCAAACGGTCCTGAACTGTTTGGGCTCGGACTGATGAAACCACTCTGGGGACAAACCAGCTAACTGTTAGTGAACGTGCTAACATGCTAAACTGTGCAAGTAGACAAGTAGAGGGTGGGTTAAACTCACCTGGTTTGTAATTGGGCAGCAAGCTGACCCCAGGCCAGTTGTCCTCAGAGGGGACGCCCAGCACCTGCAGAGAACCACAACACAGACAGAGCTGATGGTACTGCAAGTAGAAGTAGTAGTAGTAGTAGTAGTAGTGGTGGTAGCAGGAGTACTCCAACTTCTAGCTGTACCGTCCAGATCCTCTGCAGCTGGTCGAAGATGTCGGTGACTCCGGGGAAGGCCGGCGCCCCCTGCAGCATCTCGATGAAGATACACCCTGCCCCCCTGATTCAAACACACCAACTTTATTGATCTGACTGAGAGCAGCAGCAGCAACAGCAGAACAGAGGACGCTCACCACATGTCCAGGGCCGTGGAGTACTGCGTGGATCCGAGAAGAACGTCGGGGGGCGGTACCACAGGGTCACCACCTCAGAGGAGAACGTCTGGCTGGGGATGGACTTGGACCGAGCCAGTCCTGAGCTCAGAACCAGAACCAACAGCTTTAACTGACTGTAGAATGACTAAACAAATAAAGTTGAACTGACGTGTTGTGTGGTGGGCGGGGCTCTGCGTGGTGGGCGGGGCTCACCAAAGTCGGCCAGCTTGAGCTCTCCCAGGTAGCTGATGAGCAGGTTCTGAGGCTTCAGGTCTCTGTGGAGGATCCTCCTGCTGTGGATGTAGCTGAGGCCTCGCAGCAGCTGGAACATGAACACCTGAAACCACACAGGTGAGGTCACCTTCACCTGAGACCACACCCCCAAGGCTTCATGATACATCACAGGTGGAGGACATACTGCTGCTGACCCCGCCCATAGCAACTCCTCCTCCTACAGCAGGTAACACAGCGTACCTGATGACGTCACAGTGCAGTAACCACGGTGATCACACCATCAGTGTGGAGGGGGTGTGTCTTACCCGGACGTTGTGTGAGTGCAGACCTCCAGGGTGTTGGGTCATGTACTGGGCCAGATCCGTCTGCTGCAGCAGCAACACATGAAGAAGAAGAGAGGTCATCACCTGACCTTTGACCCCCCTCCCTCTCCCCTTTGGTAACACAGACATGTCTCTCACCACGTATTCAAAGACCAAGGTGAGTGAGTCTCTGGTGTGGATGATGTCATGGAGGACCACAATGTTGGCGTGTTTCAGACCTTTGAGCAGGGACGCTGCGCACGCACACACACACGCACACACACACACACACACATGAATCCAGGTTGTATGTGCGTGTGTGACATCAATCGGATGAGTGATCTGATTGGTCACCTTCTCTGATGGCGGTGAATGGGACACCCTCCTCTGTCTTCATACGAATCACCTTCAGAGCCACGAGCTGCCCGTTGATCCTTGACAAGAGAAGAAGAAGACGAAGAAGAAGAAGGAGAAGGAGGAGGAGGAGGAGGAGGAGGAGACAAACAATGAGAAGATACAGAGAAAGAAGAGGCCCACAGTGACCTCACAGCAGTCACATGTATGTGGTGTGTTCACTGACCTGCTGATGCCCTTGTACACGGAGGCATACGCTCCCTCTCCCAGTTTCTCCAGACTGACGTAGGACTGAGCCGTCCCGAACCGCAGACCTGCTTTCTGATCACAGCACACGCCTGTTACATGTCACACATCACATGATGTCCGTGTCATACGTCACGTCTCCTCACGTCAGGTCACAGGTTCCTGCATCTCATCCTGTCTCATATCAGGTCACATCACATGCAAATGTATAAATCTAGTGTCATAAGTGTTGAAGTGTGTCGGTCAGCTGACCCAGGTGCAGTGGTCGTCGAAGCCCTGCCCCCCCAGCGGGTCACTGTTGCTGCGTCCTCGTTGAACTCTGACCCGTGGAACCTGCAGCGTGTGGAACCAGTGAGGATGAGGCTCCGAGCCGGATCGTTCCACATCCAGCTGAGACACACACACACACACACACACACACACACACACACACACACACAGGCATCATCCTTCATAAAACAGATTCTCACTTCTGTTCGACTGTTACACTGATCAATGAACAAGATCAATAACACATTCAATATAAACATGTAGAAAATGATCAGACATGTTGAACACACTGTAAAAAACACAGAGCAGCAGCGACGCTGTAAAAAATTACGCGTCAGCTTCGTACCTCGGCCGGAGGGAGAGAAGTCGAACTTCTGCTTTTCCTGAAGCTGAACTCCTCCATCTTCACCTCCTCCTCTTCCTCGCCATCTTCTTCTTCATCTTCATCTCTCTCCCCCTTCTCCTCTTCCTCCTCTTCCTCACCACAACAGCACCTCCTCACCCACCACCCGGCCTCCCTCACCCACCGAGACATGTCCTCCATCTTCTCTTCTTCTTATAATCCACTCCTCTTCCCACTCACTCTCTCCCTCCATCTCATATGACTCACATGGTCAAGACGAGCAAACAGGGTCCCATGATCACCCCCCCCCCCCCCCCCCCACACACACACACACAGACACACAAGCACTTCAGAACAAAGCTGTCCATTCAACACTGCCTGTGTGTTGGACTGACAGCTTTGTGTCTTTGCTGCCCCCCAGTGGTCACTCATATAAATACATGTTATGTGAGAGTGTATGTGTGCGACAAAGGTGAGTCAACACTGGACACCTGAGGACTTTTCTCTGCCTTTAATTAACGACACTTCAACACGTGGACTCAGCAGTCGTCGACCTCTCAGCTCCTGCTCTCTGCAGCACTGAGGATGGCGGCGGCGCTGTCCTTCGCCTCCTGCAGCAAGGTGTCCGCTCGCTTCTGAGTCTGCAGCACAAAACAACAACAACAACAACAACAACAACAGCTGATGAGTGAGTTCACAGAGAAACCACACGAAGACAGTGAAACACTCACCATGACCCTGAACACCTCGTCAGTCACATCTCGCAGGTTGATCACCACGTTGTAGTACGCTCCAAACATGGCTGCCTCCAGAGCTTTAGCTGCCACCTGGACACCAGCAGGTAGGACAAGTTAGTTCAACACACTCACCTGAGCAGGTGCAGACTCACCTGAGCAGCAGGTGCAGACTCACCTGAGCAGCAGGTGCAGACTCACCTGAGCAGGTGCAGACTCACCTGAGCAGCAGGTGCAGACTCACCTGAGCAGGTACAGACTCACCTGAGCAGGTGCAGACTCACCTGAGCAGGTGCAGACTCACCTGAGCAGCAGGTACAGACTCACCTGAGCAGGTACAGACTCACCTGAGCAGGTACAGACTCACCTGAGTGTCAGACTTGCAGGCAATGTTTCCGTGGACGACCATCTGTTTCAGAGACGGCCACAGGATGCTGATCTTCTCTGCCAGGGCCAACGGGACACCCACAGCTCTCTGCAGCCCCACCTGCATCGCAGCCTCTCTCCTGACAGGACACACACACACACACACACATCAGCACACACCTGGGACTGCACACACACACACACACACACACCTGCAGCATCAGACCAGAGTGAGACATCACCTCCGAATCTCCTCTGTCGTCGTCTTTGGCATCTTCAGCGCCGCCTGCAACACACACACACACACACACACACACACACACACACACACACACACACACAGGTGAGTCCTCGGCTGAGTCCAGATGTTGGTGGTGGGCGTGTCCTTCTCACCATGTAGCTGTTGAAGGCGGACGAGTCGGCGTCGACCATCAGCAGCAGCTGGTTCATGGCGTCATGGAACGGAGGGATCAGTCTCCTCATGTCGGCGTCCAGCTTCTCAAACTGACGCTTCCCGTACGTCATCTGCCCCACCATGGCCCCCAGCGCCGCCCCCTGCACAACACACACACACACACACACACTCACAGAGACGTTCAGAGGCGCAGAGGTCTCACTCTGTGTAGACACTGTTACCATGGCAGCGATGGCAGCAGAGACAGATCCGCCTCCTGGAGCGGCGGTCCGAGCTCCGACGCTCTGGACGAACTGGTGCAGGGACAGAGACACCAGGCGGCCGTCCTCCTCTGACCTCACCATGTACCTGCACAGGTAAGAACGGTAACACAGCTCAGAACCACAGACCTGCACATCTGGTCCAGATGTGAGGAGGAGGAGGAGGAGGAGGAGGAGGAGGAGGAGGAGGGACTCACTCTATGATCCTCTCCTTCGGGTTGAACGGACCAAGCGAATCGAGGCCCAGTTTACTGACGACCTGCCGACAGAGACAGAGACACACACACACACACACACACACACACACACACACACACACACACGATGACGTCCTGTTTGAAGACCAGTCTGATGTTTCTCTGAGTTTCATGAGGAGCTGCTGACCAGTCGCACTCTGTGCTCCTCCTCCATAACAAACAGCTGCTCTTTGCTGACGTAGAAGTCTGCAGCGTCCAGCAGAGCCTTGAGGGGGATCAGACCCACGATCTGAGAGCCCACCACCGGGAGCTTCAGGGCCTGAACACACACACACACACACACACAGCTGTCAGTGAGTCCTGATTGATTTGTGAGCTCCTGATGATCACGTGTGTGACCTCTGACCTCGGCGTCCCTGCAGACCTCCTGGTACACGGTGTGGAGGGGGGTCAGCTCGTAGTCCAGGATGTTGGTGGACACCTGAGCCAGGTTGGCCTCGTCCAGGTACCAGCCCATGGCCTGCACCTTCCTCAGCAGGCCGGGCTGCAGACAGATGCTGGTTAGAGCTCAGGAGAGTGAATAAGAAGGAGACAGAGGGACTCAGACTCCCAGCATGCACCTGGTCTTTCCCTCGGCCCTGCTCCCTGATGTCCAGAGCGATGCGGTGCGCCTGCTCCTTGGTGGCGATCAGGTTCACGTTGTAGGCGATGAGGAATTTACGAGCTCCCGTCACCGTGGCGCCCCAGGAAGGCACGAAGAGGGTGGGGCCAAAGTCGGGGGCCCACTCTGGACGCTTGAGCTGCAGGAGAGAGAGAGGGACACGTTCAGGTGTGTGACTGACTTGTCAGTGTATCGCAGCCTGTGATTGGCTGAGGGCGTCACCTTGTCAGGTAGAGCTTCGTACTCGCCAGCTCTCACAGAGGGGAGGGTCGTCCTGCTCTCAGTCCGAGCTGCTGCACCGTACAGGTAAACTGGGGGGGGGGGGGGCAGTGACTCACTCACTCTTGACCTCTGGTCTAAGTCTGGATTAATCTCCCAGAATGCAGCAGGGCCGTCTCACCTGGCACGTGCAGCATCTCTGCCAGTCTCTGTCCGAACAGGTTGGCACAGCGGACGCAGTCGTCCATGGAGACGTTCTGGACGGGGATGAAGGGACAGACGTCCAGCGCTCCTGTCCGAGGGTGCTCACCTGGTGGACAGGTAACACACAGCTTAGACTCCGCCCTCGTGCACCACCCCCCGCCCCACTTCCGTCTCTGAGCACAGCAGACCTGAGTGTTTGCTCATGTCGATGAGGCTGAAGGCCCGGCGCGCTGCGTTCAGGGCCGCCTCCACCACAGCCTCCGGAGAACCCACAAAGGTGTAGACGGTTCTGTTGGTGGAGGCCCCGGGGTCCACGTCCAGCAGGCTGCAGCCCGGGGAGCTGGAGATGGCTGCAGCGATGGCATCGATGACCTGACACACACACACACACACACACACACACACACACACACACACAGGCTGAGGTCTAACATGTGTTTAATGATTGTTCAGTTCTCTCCACTGACAAAACAAACAGGTCAAAGATCCGATCCAGCTGACTGACTGACTGACTGACTGACTGACTGCAACATCATGCAACACACACACACACACACACACACACACACACACACACACAGCCTTCATCACCATTCATCATCAGTCCTCAGACTTCAGCTGTTTAAAGCTCCAACACCAAACCTGAACACATCACCAGCCAGAAGGACAAATGAGAGAGAGAGAGAGAGAGAGAGAGAGACAGGTGAGAGAGAGAGAGAGAGAGAGAGACAGGTGAGAGAGAGATGAAGCAGCTGACCAACCTCTTTGTCTCGCCCTTCAGAGAAGTTGGGGACACACTCCACCAGCTGAGCCATGATGATGAAGTCTGCTGCTGCTGCTGCTCACTGACTGACTGACCGCTCAGTCTGCAGGTCCAACCTAACCCCTCCACACACACACACACACACACACACACACACACACACACACACACCACTGACACATCAATCATTAACAGCTCTGGATGGATCATTGCCTCACACTCTGATCAAACAGTAACTTACCTGTGTGTGTGACACTGATCTATTGATGTGGTTTCTGTTTGGTTGGAGAGGTCAGAGGTCAAAGGGTCAAAGGTCAGGGCCTGACAAACCAACCCCTCTCAGTGTGTGTGTGTGTTTCCACAGACGACTACAAGGAGGGAACATGAAAATAAACATCGTGTATTTTTACATGTAGAGAAATAACCTGATGAAGATTCACCTTCATCATCCTCACAGGGCTCTGGCTCCTGATTGGTCCACACACAGATCTACCTGAACTGGAGCACAGGTGTAAACCATTAACAGGATCAAACTACTTAAGTAGAAAATGCTTCTCACAATCAATCAATATATTTATGGGTATATGAGCCGATCAAAGTGTCAAAGTGGTTCCAGCTCTGACATTCACATACGTGGGAGCTGCGTTCAGAGTCATAAACAGCAGGAGTGTTTATGATGCGAAGGCACTGCTCGCTCTCACACTTCCTCCACTGCAGCTGCTCAACATGGACGTGTGGCTCCTGCTCGCCGTCGCTCTGGGTGAGAAGACAAGAAAAACTTCATGTTGTCGTTGTTTCTGATGTGTGTTAGCTGTTAGCTTCAATATTAGCCTGATCCTTGGTCCGCTACCTGAGAAACGACACAGGAATGACACCTGAGTGATGTCATCACGGAGACAAACAACTGTCAACAGTTGACACGACCTCTGGACCTTTAACACTGCCACCGATCGTTAGCATGCTAACCTGCTCAGCTAAAACAATGAACATGAAGAAGGTTTATCTGCTGCTGAACGTGTTAGCATGTTAGCATGTTAGCATCAAACTTGTTATTGTGATAACTATGTGTTTTTTCACAGCTGTGATACAGTTCAGCCCCTCCACAACCACTACAACCACTGAACCTGCAACCACTGGACCTGCAACCACTGGACCTGCAACACCTGGACCTGCAACCACTGGACCTGCAACCACTGGACCTGCAACACCTGGACCTGCAACCACTGGACCTGCAACCACTGGACCTGCAACACCTGGACCTGCAACCACTGGACCTGCAACCACTGGACCTACAACACCTGTACCTGCAACCACTGAACCTGCAACACCTGGACCTGCAACACCTGGACCTGCAACCACTGGACCTGCAACCACTGGACCTACAACACCTGTACCTGCAACCACTGAACCTACAACACCTGGACCTACAACACCTGTACCTGCAACCACTGGACTTACAACCACTGGACCTACAACGCCTGTACCTGCAACCACTGGACCTACAACACCTGTACCTGCAACCACTGGACCTACAACACCTGGACTTACAACCACTGGACCCACTCAGATTACTACTACTACTCCAACTACCATTCCTCTGACTGGGACACCTTCCATGTCCACTGAGACGACTTCCACGTCCCCCACTGAGACGACTTCCACGTCCCCCACTGAGACAACTTCCACTACCACCTCCATTACTACCACAGCTGTCATTCAACCCACTGAGACAATTACGACTGAACCCACTGCAACGACTGCTCTGTCCACTCCCACCACTACTGAGGCCAACACCATTCCCACCACCCCGACTCCAGACCCCACCACCTCCCAGCCTGCAGAAACCACCTCCCAGCCTGCAGAAACCACCACCCAGCCTGGAGAACCCCCCACCACCACCCAGCCTGCAGAAACCCCCACCACCACTGAGGCTCCAGATGCCACCACCACCCAGCCTGCAGAAACCACCACCACCCAGCCTGGAGAACCCCCCACCACCACCCAGCCTGCAGTCCCCACCACCACTGAGGCTCCAGATGCCACCACCACCCAGCCTGCAGAAACCACCACCACCCAGCCTGGAGAATCCCCCACCACCACCCAGCCTGGAGAAACCACCACCACCACCCAGCCTGCAGAAACCACCACCCAGCCTGCAGAAACCACCACCCAGCCTGCAGAAACCACCACCCAGCCTGGAGAAACCACCACCACCACCCAGCCTGCAGAAACCACCACCACCCAGCCTGGAGAAACCACCACCACCACCCAGCCTGCAGAAACCACCACCACCACCCAGCCTGCAGAAACCACCACCACCCAGCCTGGAGAAACCACCACCACCACCCAGCCTGCAGAAACCACCACCCAGCCTGGAGAAACCACCACCACCACCCAGCCTGCAGAAACCACCACCACCCAGCCTGGAGAAACCACCACCACCACCACCCAGCCTGCAGAAACCCCCACCACCCAGCCTGCAGAAACCACCACCCAGCCTGCAGAAACCACCACCCAGCCTGGAGAAACCACCACCCAGCCTGCAGAAACCCCCACCACCACCCAGCCTGCAGAAACCACCACCCAGCCTGGAGAAACCACCTCCCAGCCTGCAGAAACCACCACCCAGCCTGGAGAAACCACCTCCCAGCCTGCAGAAACCACCACCACCACCACGTCTCCAGCCCCCCCCACCATAACCACCACGTCCCCAGCCCCCCCCACCACCACCACCACCACGTCTCCAGCCCCCCCACCACCACCACTGCTACTCCTCCTACCACCACCCCTCTAGTGTGTCTCAATGGTGGGGTGTTACAGGGCGGTGTGTGTGTCTGTCAGGACCAGTGGACTGGACCGACCTGTTTCATAGGTGAGTCTGGTTTCTGGTCTGATTCTGTGACCTGATTGGTCCAGGTGTTGTCCACCTCCTGTCCTCACTGGCTCATCTCACCTCATTTCTTGATGAACGCAGAGAACTTCTGCAAAGCTCAACCGTTGGAGGGTCGTCATTTTCTGTCTACACCCATCGGCTGGTTCGCTTATTCTGTGGAGGTCTGTCCCCCGGGAAGCATCAGTGGTAGGTTTCATCCATCCAGACGTCCAACATCTGTCCAACATCGGTCCAACATCTGTCCGTCCCATAATCGGTGTCTTCTTCCCATGCAGCTGGAAAACCACAGGCTTCGACCAGATGTTCCAACGCGACTGGATCAGCGGCATTCGAGCTTCCACTGCGCATCCTCAACTGTGAGGAGACGCTCGGCAACATCCAGCAGAACGTAAGAGACGCATAGTGCAATTTACAGGGGGGGGGGGGGGGGGTACAAATAAAGAGGCTGCCTGTGTGTGTGTGTGTGTGTTCATGTCTTCCCACTGTAACGCTGAAGACGAGGACAGCACTGTCAGACTAACGTACCTGAAGCACACACCTGTGCTGTACTGGCTTTCCTTTACACCCTGGCCTCATGAAAATGTTGACCCCCCCCCGCGCCCCCGAGACGCGCCGGAAAATAAGAACGGCTGAAAGTTTACTTCCTGGAAACAATGACACGTTTCCTCTCTCAGCTCACAGACGCCGCCGATCTGGAGGCGCTGGCGTCCAGCACTCAGCTCCTGACGTCCAGACCCGAGGAGCTGACGGCCGAGAACGTCACCACGGCGGCTCAGATCGCCAACACGCTGCTGCTGTCTCCCAACGCCACAGAGGTAAGACCTGACCCCGCCCTCTTTTAGTGGGACACATTTAGCCGTGACACCACAGCTTCCTGTTTGTGCCTCAGGAAGTCCGAGTGGCGGTGGTGGCCACGGTCAGCCAACTGCTCAGCGCTCCGGACGACACGGAGGAGAACAACGCCACGCTGCGGTAAGCGCCACTGTGACCTCGATGATGATGGTTGTCATGGTGACAGTGGTGACGATGAGGATGATGAAGACGGCCGTGTGTTTCTGTGTGTTGCAGTCTGACCCTGACTCTGGACCAGCTCTCCGTCAACCTCAGCTCCACCCTCAACACGTCTCAGGCTCAGGTGGTTCAACCAAATCTGGTGGTCCAGTCCGCCCAGGTCGTGGCCACCGACACCCGGGGGGTCCAGTTCACCTCCCTCACAGGTAAGACCTGGGCGCCCCCCCCCACCACCGAGGCACCTGGTTTCTGTCAGACTCCACAGACGTTTTATGGTTCTAACAGCTGCGTTCAGAGCACGTGACCTGGTCGGACTCTGGACTCGCCTCCGTTTACAGCTGTTTACACACCTATCACACCTGTGTGTGTGTGTGCGTGTGGGGGGGGGGGTGGAATCAGCTGGATGTCCAGGCCCCTCCCCGTTGCCGTGGCGCTGGAGATTCTGCTGACTCATGTGTCGCCTTGCTGCTTTCAGGAGCGTCGGGGAGTTTCGTCGCCAGTCGGATTCAGCTCAACACCAACGCGTCTGCGGTGGAGGTGGGACACGGATTCACGGCCGACGCCCTGGTCTTCGTCCGGCTCCCTCCAGGTCAGAGCTGTCCGTCATCCCGTGTCATGCAACTAGTTCAGCTGCGGTAGATGTGTGACTTCCTGTGGTGTGTGCAGGCAGCGTCAGCGGGCGTCAGGAGGCGTCCCCCGTCTCTCTGGGCTTCGTCCTCTACCAGAACGACAACTTCTTCAGGTCCAGACGCTACAGGAGCCGCCGCGCCACCGTGCGCATCCTGTCAGCAACGGTCAGAGGTCGTGGCCGCCGCGTGGTGCCGCAGCATGTGGAGCTTCAGTTCAGACCGGCGGTGAGTCCACTGAACACTTCCTGTTTGTGTTACGTCATGGGCGGAGCCTAACGTGTCGGCGTGCTGCTGTCTCAGCTGCCCAATGGGACGTCTCTGCACGACTTCGCCTGCGTGTTCTGGGACTACGGCGTGGGCGACTGGAGCACCGCTGGCTGCTCCAAAGGAAATGCCTCCGGCGGCGTCCTCACCTGCTTCTGTAACCACACCACCAACTTCGCCGCTCTCTGGGTGAGAGACACCACACACGACTGAAGCAGAGCATGATGGGAAACGACAGGTGGTACTACAGAGCAGTGAAGGAAACGTTGTGCCTCTGTCTCTGTCTGTCTCTCTCTGTCTTTGTCTCTGCCTCTGTCTGTCTCTCTCTGCCTCTGTCTGTCTCTCTCTGTCTTTGTCTCTGCCTCTGTCTGTCTCTCTCTGCCTCTGTCTGTCTCTCTCTGTCTTTGTCTCTGCCTCTGTCTGTCTCTCTCTGCCTCTGTCTGTCTCTCTCTGTCTTTGTCTCTGTCTCTGTCTTTGTCTCTGCCTCTGTCTGTCTCTCTCTGTCTTTGTCTCTGTCTGTCCCTCTCTGTGTCAGTCCTTCAGGGAGAACTATCAGTACTCTAAGGCCCTGGACGGGATCTCCATCACTGGTCTGTCTCTGTCTCTGCTGGGTCTGGTCGTCACCATCATCTACCACATTAAAGACAAGTAAGACACTTTAGGACACGGTGTCTTTATGGACACATGGAGGTCCAGTCTCCGTCTGTAGAATAAAACCGGTCTGGATCTTGTTGTGGTCAGCTTCCAGTGGCGGTCTTGTCAGAACCAGAACGCCAGGATGACCCTGCTCAGTGTCTACGTCAGCCTGCTGGCCTTCATCATCACCTTCCTCTCCGGGGTTCAGAACTACCAACGCGCCGACGAGGAGCCGACCGCGAGTCAGGCCAACGATGTCCCGGAGTCTGACGAGTACGTGGCGGCGGACAGAGGCCCGTGCACGGCGGTGGCCGCTCTTCTTCACTTCTTCCTGTTGGCCACCTTCACGTGGAACGCCGTGTACGGCACGCAACTGCTGTGGACCACACGGACCTCGCTGCCGCCACGCTGCAGCGGGATCAGCGCCGCCGTGGGCTGGGGTACGAGGTCTGGGGGGAGGGGCGATGGTGACGGTGTGTGTGTGTGTGTGTGTGTGTGTGTGAAGTCATTCTGACAACATGAAGCTTGAAACTCACTGTCACAGTAAAAGTTGGTACTTCCTGTTTAAACTCACCCTGCCCTGTCTCAGGAGCTCCTGCTGTCGTCATGGCAATCACCCTGGGCGCTACCTACCGGCCCGCCAACCCTCTGGGATACAGACAGGAGGAATTGTGGGTCGTGTTTTTATTGTCTTTAGATCAACAGTAGATTTTGGAGTTTGGTGTTTGAACAGACCTCAGACTCCGCCCCCTCGCTCAGTGTCATGTGACGTGTCGTCCTGCAGCTGTTGGCTCTCCGGTCTGGACCGGAACAAACGCTTCAGCTTCGGGCGCCCGTTGTTCTGGGGCTTCGTTCTGCCCGTGGGTTTGATCCTGGTCTACAACACGGTGCTGCTGGTCCTCTACACTCTGACCACCCACAGGTAGCAGGAAGTGTGTGTGTGTGTGTGTGTGTGTGTGTGTGTGTGTGTGTGTGTGTGTGTGTGTGTGTGTGTGTTCACTGTGGTGAACACTGACCTGAGTTGTGTCATCGTTAGGGTGAAGAAGTTCCTCACCTGCTTCTCTCTGGCTGTGATTCTGGGGGTGTCCTGGTCTCTGGGCTACCTGGTCCTCGTCACCACGGGAACAGCACACCTGGTCTTCAGCATCTTGTTCTGCCTCTGCACAACCACACAGGTACGTGTTTTTCCCTCCTGCAACAAGGTTATTATCATGAACGAAAACGAACGAGATGATTAAAGCTGAAACTGAAAAACACGTTCGTTCGCTGAAATAAATGAAAACGATGATTCAAAGAAAAAACAGAGACGAACTCAAACGTTTTTGTGTCTTTAGTCTTTTCATTTCATCAGAAGTCAGAATGTCCAACGCAGATCTTTCTGAGTTCTGAGTGCAATTGAACGCAGCATAACCCCAGAAGCAGTATCACACACACTGTTGTTGTGGACGGCTGGTTGTCCAACAGGACATGGTCCTGGGCTCTTTGTCAGGTTCAGGACTCAGAAAGAACAACGTATGAAAACAGTGAGACGGAGCGAACGGAGCAGAGCTGCTCAGTAAAACCGACTGAACCAGAGAGAACAAAGTCAGAGCGAAATAAAACTAAACTATCGTGAAAAATCCAGAACTATGTTCTTGTCCTGCACCACAGAAGAAGAGTCAGACCCACCTTCCACATCCTGCTTGTGTCTCCTCAGGGTCTTCAGATCTTCGTCCTCTTCACGGCCAGGAAGGCCTCGTTCAAAGCCTCCGTCTCCAGGGCCATGTGGGCCGCGACCGCGACCAGCTACAGGCTGCACCGGATGTGGACCGAGAGCAAAAGCTCCGAGTCCTACACGGGCCTGGTTGTGGACAGGACGGCCACCAGCAGCATGTAGCAGCCGCTTCCCAGCATGCACCTGTGGTGAGGAGTGAACACGAGACAAGGTTGTGTTATTGTGCTCAGGAAGGTGGTTCACACTCATCATCACTAGCAGCCTGCAGACACCAGGTGGCAGCGTTGAGTCAGTTTACGCTCAGGACTCTGTTTTTGTTTTTCTTGTTTCAGAGTTTTTATATTTTTATAGACTTTTCAATCAAAAACTAATCAAAGTGATCAGTTCATGTTTTTCTGTAAATGAGACGATGAGCTCCAATAAAGTCTGACCTCTGTTAGTGTGACCTCTGACCTCTGTCAGTGTGACCTCTGTCAGTCTGACCTCTGACCTCTGTCAGCGTGACCTCTGTTAGTGTGACCTCTGTCAGTGTGACCTCTGACCTCTGTCAGTGTGACCTCTGTCAGTGTGACCTCTGACCTCTGTCAGTGTGACCTCTGTCAGTGTGACCTCTGTCAGCGTGACCTCTGATCTTTGCTGGAGAAAAGCTGATGAGGCTCTTTTAGCCTTTAACGAGCACATGATGCCGTCAGGACCAGGACCAGGACCAGGACCAGGACCAGGACCAGGACCAGGACCAGGACCAGGTCCAGGACCAGGACCAGGACCAGACTGTGAGTCCAGAGCTGGAGGAGCCGTCCTGTCGTGCAGCTGCTCACTGATCTACACTCATGACTTATTAAAACCCGTCCAGGACTGAGGACCAGGTCCAACGTGGGGAGCAGCTGACCAGGCGTCTTCAGCTTCCTCCGGAGACCAGGACCAGGTCCATCGTCAGTCCTGGTCTCAGATTCAGCTCTCTGACCTTTGATGGGTGGAACCAACAGCGGGTGGGCGGGGTTTCAATCAACCTCATCAGATGCGTTTCCTGGGACACTGTCAGGAGAGACACCAGATAAAAACCAGATAAATCCAGTTGTGTAACCTCTGGGTCCAGATGTGGTGGTTTGGCTCCTCTCTGTTGCCGTAGCAGCTGAACAGCAGTGCGCTGTCACAGTTAAATATGAAAGCGTTTTATATCTGTTCCTTTGGCAGCGTGTGTCTCTTTCCCAGCTGAGCGGACCGACTGACTCATCCTCCGCTGTCTCCAGCTTCGGCTGCAGCTGGACAAGGACCAGGACCGGGACCTGGACCAGCTGGATCAGGTCCAGGTCCCGGTCCTCCGGGTCAGGCTTTATTTTCTTCTCTAATGAGGAAAAACTCTTTGTTATGTTGCTCAACTCAGGGAAACACCAGAGGGAGAATCCCCCCATCACAAACCACACACTGCATCCTCAACAACACAGGGTTACCACGGCAACGAGGCCGCAGCATCCAAGAACGAGGATGAGGAAAGACGGAGAGGAAGAGGAATGAGACAAACAACTGCAGTTGCAGCTGTAGCACAGCTAATGCAGCTAACAGTGCTAACAGTGCTAACAGTGCTAACAGTGCTACCTCATGGTAACACTGCTAACATACTGACATAGCTAACACAGCTAACAGCTAACAGCTAACAGGTCCTGGTCTGCAGCCTGTTATGTAACCCTCCTGATGTGTGTGACCCTCTGCTGCTGAGGGGGGGGTGGTTTCCTCTGTGTGTGTTTGGGGGGGGGGGGGGGTAGCATGTGGAGTCTGGATCAGATCAGACCTCCTCTGACTGGAACCAGATGTTGAAATGTGTGGTTAGTGACTTCATGAGTCTTGTACAGGGGTTTTCCTCCACCGCTGGGGTCCGGTCTGATCTGGTCCTGGGCCCAGGTTCAAGAACCAGATCCAGCTCACGGGGGAAAACAGTTTCTCAACAAGACAGTTGCTGCAGTGGAACATCGTGTTTACAGCACAGAAACCTGCTGAACGCCTCATTCACAGCTCAGTGGAGCTTTATTGTGGAGGGCTCAGAGACAGGAAGTGCAGCTGTTGCTCTGATCAGCGACGTGTGTGGAAATCTACATGCATGTTCCCATGAGAGAGAGTGTGTGTGTGTGTGTTCTAACCTGACTCTGAACTCTCAGCCAATCAGCTCTGCAGCTCAGACCTGCCAGGACCAATCAGGAGCAGCGTTGTCCAGGCCGACTCGGGCTTGGTGAGTGCGGTGGCGGTTTGGAGCCAGGCCTCTAATCTAATAGTCTCTGTAACCACGGCGATGAGAGCCACAGATTGGAAACACGTGGAGGGAGTTCTTCGACCAGGGTGCGTTCACTGACATGCTCCAGTGGAGGAGTCCACAGCCTCGACCCGACCTGACAACAACAACAACAACCACACACACTCTCTGGTGAGACCATCAGCTGCCGTCATCAGCGCCACACACACACGCTTCAGGGAGTTCACATGACGACATGACGTGTTCAGAGGCGGGTTGAAAGTTTCCAGATCATTTTGCAACTCTAGAGCAGAAAAACAACCACAACGAGACACTGGCCCACAGCTGGAGGTCTGCTCAGTGTTCAACTGGGTGTCTTGAATGCACCACCTCACCTCCAACGATTGAAGTCTCCCTTGCTGTTCACCAAGGACGACGACGACATGACATCACAGCAAGTCTTACAGTGTCCCAGGGGGACATGGACCTGGACCTGGACCTGGACCTGGACAGCTCCTTCCTGGATGATGTCAGCGGTCTGATGGACGCCAGGTCCCAGCTCAAGGACGGCCGTATCCTCAGGTTCTCTCTACACATGCACTTCATCCTGGTCCATGAGCTGTGCGACAACTTGTCAACACAGTCCCTAAATGCCACATTTTAACTACAGTCCCTGAACGCCTCACAGTGTCTGGGTCTTGTCCCTATGGTGGACATGAACACTGTATTTTCCATGTGACTGTGAATGCCTCATGTCAATCAGTGTCATCACACCTCATGAAATCCCTGAATGCTTCATTTTAACTACAGTCCCTGAACGCATCCTGTCAAGCTGAGTCCCTGAAGGAATCACATTTAGCAGACCCTGAAGGCATCATGATGACGACTGTCCTCGAGTGGACAACTGACTCATGATAAATAACTACGATCTGATAATCTAACCCTGACCCTGAACGCCTCATGATAGTCATTGTCCACGAATTATATAGGTTACCCGCAGTCCCTGAACGCCTCACAGCTGAGTGAGAGGATGAAGTTTTATTTTTCGAGTCTCTGGCAATAAAACAGAGCAAGGCACATAAATCTTCTGGTTCTTCTCTGTTCTTTAAATCTCTGTGGGAATCTGGCTCCGCCCCTTTCGCCATGTATGACATAACCCCCCCCCGCCACCACCCCCAGTTGGACCAGTAAAGATGCTCTGACTGAACATTGGCCCCTCGTCGGCTTCACCAACGCGTCTGTGAAACACATCAACACATCACCACAACAACATCATCAATCTGAGCCGCCAGTTGCCTGACAACCAGTTACCCCCCCCCCATCCCCACCCCCTCCACTGTCCAGCCAGGTCCCTACAGGAGGGGAATCCCAGACCAGATGCTGGGGGGGCGGCTCACCTGTCCAAGCGACCACTTCAGGGACCGCATGTCCAAACAGATGCCTGTGGTCAGAAGAGGGGGCGGAGCTCCTGGACTGATGCCGGCGGTGTTACAACAGGATCCATGCTGGATCAAACCAGGGACATGTGAGTCCTGGTCCTGGTCCTGGTCCTGGTCCAACACTGAGAAAACACTGAAAGTGAACGTCTCATGTCTCGCGGACCTTTAGCAACAACATGAGCAAACTAGACTCTCATTACCCACAATCCCTCAGGGCGGCCTCTTCCAGGAACCAGGTGAGTGATTCCAGGTGACTCTGGCAACGCTGTCACCCACAGCAACAAGCCAGGAAGTCAATCAGCATGTGGACTTCATCCAGCTGTCCTCAGAGACCAGAACCTGGACCTGTGTCAGGTTTCAGACCTGACAGGAGATCAGAGGGAATCCAGATCCAGACCTGGGCCCTCCATCCAGGGTCACTGATCCCACGGTCTGTGAGGAACCTGAACGCCTCACACCCACTGTGTCATGTTCCAGGTCCAGATGAAATCCAGACCTGCAGACCCCAGACCTGCTACAGTCCGTCTCCACTGTCTCTGTCTCTCACACACACACACACACACACCTGGTATTTACGAGGTGTTTCAGAGGGAGAATCTGGTTTTGATTTTGAACAAACAACAAAAACAACGTGCCCCCCCCCCCCCCCCCCCTCCTTCCGGCAGGAGCAGAATCACCACAGGACCAGGACTGAACAGGTCTTGTACTGGGGGGTCCAGACGGTCTCAGCTCCAGGGGGAGTGTTCACGTGTTGGTGTTATGTAAGCGTGTGTGAGGTCACGGCCTCGGCTCAGAGCCACGCTCTTATTCTGACGACATTTCCTGCTCTTATTTTGTTAACTCTCCTCTGTGGTGAATAAACCGTCACGTTCCTCGTCACATTTTTCCCCTTAGCTGCAGTTATCCCTCGGTTACCACGGTGACAGGACATACAGCCCATATCTCCGCCCTGTGGTTTCAGAGCGGCGTCTGGAAAAGTGATGTCATCTGTCACATCACCACAGGAGGAGGGGGGGGGGGGGGGTCCCCTGAAATAACGATGATGCTGAAGTGAGCTTCCAAGTCGGCACTTAACGGGAAAGTTAAGGGGAAATTAACTTTGTGTGCAGCGCGTCTCTTTGTGACTCTTCTTGATGTGAAGACGTGAACTTCACTTCACAGACACTGAGTAAATGTCTCTGGACCCGGACCTGGTCTAATGACCTGGACCTGGTCTAATGACCTGGACCTGGTCTAATCAGGTCTAGGTATAAAACCAAAACGGTGAAACCCCCCCTTGATAAAAGTTTGACAAACGCCATTGTGGACAAAGTTCATGTCTCACCTAAAATGTCTCAGATGTCTTCACATCAAACAGCAGACCATCAGTGGACCAGCAGTCACACTGCACATTAAGTTACACACACACACACACACACGCATGCGCGCGAGCTGGTGAATTCAGGGCCAGTGATGAACACGATGCATGTTGTGTTTGTGGAGCAGCAGAGTAATGATTATTGATCAGAAGATCAGCTGTCATGTTCACGTTGTGACCAATAAAACACACAAATCAACAAACTAGCGTGTGTGTGTGTGTGTGTGTGTGTGTGTGTGTGTGTGTGTCACGGTGTTTGTTTACCTGCTGTGTGGACGATAGCTACGACGGCGTTAGCATGTTTACGACCAGGCTAATGCTAACTCCTCCACCTCCTCCTTCGTCGTCTTCTCCTCCTCCTCCTCCTCCTCCTCCTTCGGCGGCCTCCTGCAGCCTCCTCGGGGTTATAATCAGAGCAGCAGAGACTTCAGAGGGTTTTTACACAGATCGCAGATCCTCCACTTCTCTGTTTGGAGCGATTCATCCGAAAGTCGGAAGTAGGTGTGCGGCCGCCATGACACCGGAAGTAGCTTTTTTTTTTTTTTTTTTTTTTTTTTTAACTTTATTGAGGAACATAGTTTGCGACATACCAGTGACCCTGGATGTATTACGATACGAATACAGATGACTTGACCTGTCTGAGAGGAGCCTCCGCCTCCGCTGCTGTTATGACGTGGATGACCGGTGTTGTTCAGGACAAGATGGCCGCCATCATCCCACCACGTCCCCCGGAGAGTCCGTCTCTGACTCCGATCACAGAGCCAGCCTTGAACTGTCTTCAGCCACATATTTTAGCAGATGGACTTGCCACTGCGGACACTGAGTCCAGTCCGATCTGTTGGCTGATTGATTACACTGGTCAACACCAAATTTATTGTTGAAGTTGTTTTAGCTGATTTCGGATCATTTTGATGCGCTGAATCCAAAAATCACATGGGTTTTGCTCCATCAGGTCAACTTTCTGAACTGAGCTACATATTTGTTTTTTGACGTTTCTGTTTACATGTGCGGGGATTTTCACGTCATATGATGCAAAATTCTTTTATATTTCTCGCAATAAACGAATTCTGAAGATTTTCATGTGCCAACTTATGACTGATTGTTTTTTTTAATATGTCAAGTGAATGAAATGGCTTCAACTAGAAAATAAAAATAAGCCTGACGTATTCTGCTACATCTGCGGTGAACACATTGTTCCTAACAGGAATCTAGTCACAACTTTCATAAAGCATGCGCACCATGCTTATCTTAGTATTAAACCTGGTGACCAGGATAAAGCCTGGGCGCCACACATGGTTTGCAAGTCATGCACCGAGTATCTGCGTCAGTGGAGCAAAGGCAAGAAGAGCTGTCAGAAGTGTGGAAGTCCCATGGTTTGGATGGAGCCGACAAACCATGTCACTGACTGCTGCTTCTGCGCTATTCATGTGACTGGGATCAACAGAAAGACCCGAAGCAGCCTCAAGTGGCCTGATCTTGAACCAGCACGTCGTCCTGTAGCTCACTGTGATGAAACTCCAGTACCTGTCTTTGGAGAACTTCCTGACATCAGTGAGGAAGACTCCTCCAGTTTTCCAGAAGATGAAGATGAAGAGAAAGAAAAAGAAGAAGAAGAAGTGGCTCTTAATGATGATGCTCCACATCCTTTTTCCCAAAAGGAGCTAAATGATCTAGTTCGCAGCAGATCTAGTTTTTCCTTTGAAGAGAAGGATGTGGTGTTCTGTACAGATGTTGCTCATCTTCTGCCACAGTGCAGCCACCATGATGACAGATGACTCTGAGGAGAGACATCCCTGCTGCTGAGCATTCACCTGGTTCAAAGAAATGGAAGTTCATGCCCTGAACTTTGCACAATGATGACGTAACCTTCAATTTCCATGCACTTACCTTTATCAATGTCTGTTATTCAATTTACAGAAACTGAAGTTTGGAACATTTAATTAATACATTCTGTTAGAAAACGGTTTCTTTTCTCCTAAAACCTTTTTTGGATGAGAAATATTAACAAAAATCAACTGATAATGTCACAAAAATGTGATCAATTTAGTCAGAAGATCGATTTTCAAAATCAAATTAGCATTAAAACTTGACCTGAACAATGGATGTTACTTTTGGATTCAGCTGAAAAGACACAGACAACTTACAGATTTTTTTCGTAACCCAGTGTTATTTAACTGACAGATCACAGATGAGTTGATGGTGTTTTATCCGATCACCACAGGGGGGTGTCCTGATTGTCACTGTGAGGACAGACACATCGTTGTCCCATTGTCTCCCTGCTCAGCAGTCATGAATGTCAACATGGCCTGGTTTTACATGACTTCACTGCCTGGTGCAAAAGCTCCTTCCTGAACATCAGTGTCTCTAAAACCAAAGAGATGATCATTGATTTCAGAAAGCTGCCCCCCCCCCCCCCCCCCCCCAGGCTGTTGGGGGGGTGCATCAGTACAAGTACTTGGGGACAGTAGTTGATGATGCACTGACATTTGATGCCAACACTGATGCACCAGTGCATGTATGTCTGTTGGAAACTGAGGAGTTTCAACGTGGACAGAAGTTTTATGAAGATGTTTTATTCTTGTTTTATCGAGTTTGTGACTTTTTGTCTTTCTGCTGGTTTGGGTGTCTTACTCTGAAGAACGTGAGGAGGTTGAATGACATAGTGAGAGTGTGTAGTAAAATCGCTGACTGCACTCAGCCTCTCTCTTCAGAGTATAACCTGCTGCCGTCCGGGCAAAGATTGGCCCTGATGAGGGGCACAACAAACAGACTGAAGAGCTTGTTTGTCCCCACCACCACTGTATTTGTCAACAGCATCATGTGATACCTGCCCTGACCTTGACCTTGCTGCTTAATGTCCCAACCTGACAAACTGTGGCCAGATTCCTCCAGATGAGAGAGGGCATGGTGGAGCATGTAGAGGACTGCATCATTCACTCCAGTGTGTTCTTTGTATGCAAACTGCAGGGGTCGAGTTTGTCTTTGACCTCAAGCCTCAGTAGGCGTAGAAGCA
This sequence comes from Caranx ignobilis, assembly GCA_021432705.1. NCBI lineage: Eukaryota > Metazoa > Chordata > Actinopteri > Carangiformes > Carangidae > Caranx > Caranx ignobilis. The sequence goes on along the minus strand of JAFHLA010000035.1, from coordinate 153,470 downwards.
GCCGCTCCAAGGTCTTCATGATGTGTGAAGTCAGGGCCACCGGTCTGTAGTCATTTAGTTCAGCCGGACACTTTCTTTTTGGTACCGGCACTATGCAGGATGTTTTCCACAGAGCCGGCACCCGCCCCAGCTGTAGACTCAGGTTGAAGATCCTGTGGAGAGGTTGACACAGTTGGGCAGCACAGTCTTTAAGCATCCTTGGACACACACCATCTGGGCCAGCTGCCTTCCCAGAGCAAAGTCTCCTGAGCTCCATCCTCACCCCTGTCTCTGTGACAGACAAGGGTGGAGGAGCAGGTGTGAGAAGGGGAGTAGCTGCAGCAGTGGAGATGAACCCAGGTGAAGGAGGAGGTGGAGGAGCTGTGGTGGAGATGCTCACATGTTGAGGAGGAGGAGAAGAAGATGTGGCCTCAGCTCTTTCCACATCATGATAGTTTTCTATTATAGTATTCTTCTAATGCGCAATCAAAGATCCTCTATAGAGAAGATGGTTCACTTCACGTTCCTCCATTTATTGTCCAGTGTAATGAAACACATCTTTCTGCATCATCAAAGTATCAGTTACTGGTTTAAGTTACCGTTTCTCCTCAGGCCTTTTATTCAGCAAAGTTTGTCTATAATTGAATCATTATCAGTTCATCAATAAAACACAATAGATTGGTTTCAAATCTTCTGATTGGTGGATGTTTAGTGGGAGTTACGTCACTGCTGAAAACAGTTTCATGAGACAGAAACAGAGTTTGGTCTTGGTTTAATATTAAATGATGTGATTCAACAGATTCAAACTGTGTCCAGTGTTGTTGTGTTTAGGCCACGCCCCCTCAGGAAACAGGAAGTGTGGAGAAACAGACTCACAGATTAAAAAAGGAACCAAAACTTTTTCTTTATTATTGAAAAATCAATATAGAAAGAATCATATATATATAAAAAAAACATCAACAGCCTTGTGCAGCTCGTGGCCCCCCTTGGGTCAGGAGCCGGGACACAGTCGGGGCCCCGGCTGAAGGAGAAGGTCACAGGTCACCGAGCTACCTGTGGAGGAGTCAGAAAATGCCCTGCATCGCTTTGGAGAGTGGACCCCGCCTCCACAGTAGAGTGCTAATAGAACGGTACATAGACAACTACAGAACAGTTAGCATGTTAGCTAGTAGTTTCAATCCAGCATCTGGTTAGCTAGCCAGATGTTTGACAGAGGTGAATGAACTTTATGAACCATGAATGCCCCCTGGGGACAGTTAGCCTGATCACCATGGAAACAGTTGACTGTTGCTTAAACCCCTGCTAACCTAGCTAGCCCTTCTTTGATCGTGACTGACACGCCCACAAGGAGGTGGGGTCAGAGGTCGTTTATGGTTTGGTGTAGAATAAGAAGAGGATGAAGAAGGAGAGGAGAAGAAGAGGAAAAGAGAAGAACAGGAAGAGAAGAAGAAGAAGAAGAAAGTAGAAGTAGAAGAAGAAAAGGACGGTCCAGTGAAGCGTGGTGAGGAAGATGTTTCTGTAGAAACGTATCGGAGGCGTCCGCGCTCTCCTTACACACATAAATACATCTGTGCTGTGCAAACTGCAAGTGAAGACGCCGGAGCTGCTTCAGCCTGAAGCTCTGGACATCAGGACGTCCGAGTGTCTCCAACATGAACCTGCAAACATCTGCCAACATCTGGTCAGCTCCAGCTTCTCCAACAGACTCACGTGGAGCAAAGTGAAGTCTCTGATGTTTCCAGAGCAACAGACGAAGCCACGAATCAGAGGAGAGGATCATCTATAAAAATCATAACATGATGACGATGACGATGGAGACTCAACGAGAGGAAGAAGAAAAAGAAGAAGATCCAGCATGTGAAACAGGATGTTGTTTGTCACCAAGTGAAAACATCATCATCATCACCATCATCATCATCATCATCATCATCACTCTGAGTCGTGGGAAGAAACAGAATCAAAGATCTTTGATAAATAAAATCTCACATGTAATGAATCAGTCGTCCAGGGAGCCAGCTTCCCTTCATCGACACAATAACATCTGGAGTGTGTGTGACCCCCCCCCCTCCCAACAGGTGTCCTTATGCCCCACCCCAACCCCCCCAGCAGGTGTCTTGTAGCTCCGCCCCCTCTTGGCGTGTTGCTGTTATGTGTTTTAAATGTTCTCGTTACAGTTTTGTCCTGTACATGTTTTTACAGCGCCGGGAAAAGGCTCCGCCCCCTCCTCCTCCTCCTCGTCATCCCAGCCATAGCACCTCCCTTGACCCCCCCCCCCGGTCTGGTTCACCACTTCCCGGGGATGGGTGTCCCACACTCGTACCAGGAGACGTAGTTGACGTGTGAGGGTCCTCCGATCTGTCCAAAGTGGACGGGCTCCTGACGCACAGCTCTGTAGAAACCTGGAGCACAGAGGGAGACGTCAGCACCTGACCTCTGACCTGAGCTGAGCTGCTAACCTTTGACCTCTGACCTGACCGGCCTCACCTGGTCTGGAGGGGAGCTGGTCGGCCCTCAGCTGGCGTCCTGTCCTCCCGTCCAGGAAAGAGTCCACAAACTGACAGTGGTCTTCTCCGAAGCCGCTCTGGTCTCCCAAGTTGTAGAATTTACCTGGACAGGAAGTGACAGATGGTTGTCATCACCTGTCGGGCTCTCTGAGCACCGATTGGATGATCTGGTGTCTCCACTTACCGTTGAGGGAGTCGCTCAGGTAGATCTTGTACCTGAGCGAGTTGCAGAGCTGGACGCCCACAAACTTACGGTACCAGGTTCTCTTCACATACTGTTTCCCATGACAGTCAGAGTATGAGTCCGTCTTAAAGGGGAACTGAGTCCAGATGGCGTCTTTACCTGTGGACACAGGACAGGTGAGGACAGGTGAGCACAGGTGAGGACAGGTGAGGACAGGTGAGAGCAGGTGAGCACAGGTGAGGACAGGTGAGGACAGGTGAGGACAGGTGAGCACAGGTGAGGACAGGTGAGGACAGGAGAGGACAGGTGAGGACAGGTGTGAACAGGTGTGTGACTCACCTGAGACGTTCTCGCTCACCCGGGGGTCGGCTGAAGACAGAACAGACATGACCACATGTTACTGCCATTTAATGACAAAGTTTTATTCTGAAAATATTCAGGAAATAACGTGCAGTCGTCTGGCTTTTGTTCAGACAGCACCTTTCAAAATAAAAGCCGGGTGTACCTGACTCGGTGTTGAAGGACACCGGCTCACTGGGAGGTCCCTCCCCCAGCTCGTTCTTCGGCTTCACCTTGAACTCATAACTACAACACACACAGGTCACAACAGGTCAACGGGCGCCGTGGCAACCAGGGCGTCACAGTGAGACTACTTCCTGTGGTCAGAGTGTCACAGTAAAAGAAGTGAGAACATTGTTACAGCTGCTGCGACAGGATGAGGACTCAGATAACTTCCTGTCGTTGCAGCTGTGCTGTATCCATGGAAACGTCAGGTCAGCTCTTAGCTATGTGGACGCTGGCGTCTATGAGCTCGTTAGAACCTCAGTGAGCGTGACGGACAGGCGGCGGGCATCTGCTGCACAGCCTCAGTGTGTTTAGACAGCTGGGGGGGGGGGGGGTACCTGCTCTCTGGTTTGAGGTTCTCCACGGCCGTGTGGGTCTGGTTCGTGGTCAGGATGGAGACCTGCTCGCCATCAGGACCTTTGGCGGTTGAGATGACCTCGTACTCTGCGGACACATGGGGACGTGAGGTCATGTGATGTGGACATCACATGTCTGAGGGGTGTGGCCTCCTGGCATCTTCCTACCTGTGGTGTCGTTGTCCGTCTTCTCCCAGTCCAGGATGATGAAGGAGGGGCAGCCCTCCACCGTTACCACAGTGAGGTTGGAGGGCGCCGCCCTGGGCGGAGCTGTCACGTTGGTCTCGCCAGGTTCGTCCTCAGGGAAGTAGTTGAGGGAGGAGGTGATGGAGCAGGGCTCGTCCGGCCCCTTCCCCGTCTGGTAAATGACGTGAGGCGCTGTGGGGGGAGGAGTGGTTTAACCTCCTGTTCAGTGACAGTGACCGTGGTGGCGGCAGCGGCGGCGGCGGCGGCGGCCCTACTCACCCACAAAGCGTTTCTTGCCCATGGCGTCGATGTCAGACGTGGGCTGGGACTTGAACAGGTCCGAGTCCTCCCAGGTCTCCTGTCGAGAAGCTGAGGACAGGGTCACATGTCAGAGGGTCACATGACACTCCACTACAATCACCTGGACGGAGGGGCGGGGCCTTCGTACCAGCTGTGGTGGGCGGCAAGGTCGTGCTCTGTCTCCGCTCTGGTTTGGTGGGTTTGGCCGAGGCCGGGGGGGCTCTGGGCTTCAGGACCGGCAGCTTGTCCGTCTGCTTCAGGTTGTTCACCTTATCTGGAGGTGAATAGAGAAAAGATGATGTCACTAGTCGTCAGGCGGAGCAGCGCTGTGATTGGACGGTCAGATGCTCACCTGTGTCTCCAGGCTTCCCCACCTGGTTGGGTCTCTTGTTGAGGGGAATGGACGGACGAACCGGAGACCCTGGAGCACACACACCGACATGACGTGACACACATGTACCATCAGACAACACACACACATTTTTCTCTCAATCAGGCCCCTGGAACTGTGTGTGAGTGTGTGAGTGTGTGAGTGTGTGCATGCAGGCTGTGGTTATCCTGTTGCCATGGTTACAGCAGGAGGAGAAGCGACATCAACAATGGTCCTGAACAGTCCTGAGGTAAAAAGCACTAGATGCTTCAAAGGGCGTCAGCAGGAGCAGGACAGGAAGCTGAAGCTCACGCCTGGAGCTGAAGCTCACGCCTGGAGCTGAAGCTCACGTCTGAAGCTCACGTCTGAAGCTGAAGCTCACGTCTGGAGCTGAAGCTCATGCCTGAAGCTGAAGCTCACACCTGGAGCTGAAGCTCACGTCTGAAGCTCACGTCTGAAGCTGAAGCTCACGCCTGGAGCTGAAGCTCACGTCTGAAGCTGAAGCTCACGCCTGGAGCTGAAGCTCACGTCTAAAGCTCACGTCTAAAGCTCACGTCTGAAGCTGAAGCTCATGTCTGAAGCTGAAGCTCACATCTGAAGTTGAAGCTCACACCTGAAGCTGAAGCTCACGTCTGAAGCTCACGTCTGAAGCTGAAGCTCACATCTGAAGTTGAAGCTCACACCTGAAGCTGAAGCTCACGTCTGAAGCTGAAGCTCACACCTGAAGCTGAAGCTCACACCTGAAGCTGAAGCTCACGTCTGAAGCTGAAGCTCACACCTGAAGCTGAAGCTCACACCTGGAGCTGAAGCTCACACCTGAAGCTCAAGTCTGAAGCTGAAGCTCACACCTGGAGCTGAAGCTCACATCTGGAGCTGAAGCTCACATCTGGAGTTCACACTGCTGGCGATACTGCAGTCAAGCATGAAGCGGAGGCTGAAGCTTGTGGATCCGGCGGCCCGGTCCAGTTGGTGCAAAGCTGAGGAGCTAACGGCGATGTTGAGCTGAGGCCTGAAGCCTCCTGGTCCTGCTGATGGCCCGCCTCAGGAGGTCTAGCAGCCACAGCATGCAGGTTGCAGCAGCAGGGCTCTGCTGGTACCAACCGTAGAGCCGGTCCTGGCCGGTGGGATCGGAGCGAGAGAACACGTCGGGGCGGAGAGACGTCTGGTCGTCCAGCAGAGAGTTGTTGACTGAAGCAGGAGAAGCAGCAAGTTAACGTCACCATGGCAACATCCTGTCCACCTGGACCTGGACAAACAGCTGATCCGAGCTGGATCCCGTGGTCTCCCTGGTTTCCCTCCTACCTATGTGCCTCGAGCCCATTTCCATGGTAACAGCTGGTCAGTGTTAATGTGTAATGTGACGCTAATTAGCTTTAGCTCAGGAGCCTGATGTGAGGTCAAAGGCGAGGAGGGTGACACCAGGTGTGAACATAATCGTCATGACAACAGGTGAGGTCACGTATTCAGGGACAGACACTGAGAGACAGTGAGGTCACCCCCCGACCCTCCCTCCCTCCACCACATGGACACAGTGATGTCACCAGGTCAAATAACCAAGCTCCAGTTGATTATTTGTAGACCCTGCAGAAGCTGGACCAGAGACCAGAGACCAAAGACACATGTGGACACAGAGGACGGACACATCAACAACTGATGGACAGATGGACGTATTAATACACAGGATGGATGGAGACAAAGACCAGCAGCTGCAGTGGGGTTAATACACACACAGAGACGTCTTTGTTTACCCAGTCGGGGTCTGGACCATAAGACAGGTCTGGGGGGGGCCAGGCCCCGGGGCCGCAGTCCGTCTGCTGTGGGGAGAGAGGGGAGCATTACGGAGGGACAGAGGAGGACGTCACTATGAGAAACCAGGACAGAGACAGAGACAACCTGGAAGTCAAATATGTTCACTGTCAGGATCACTGAGGGTGTGACCTCTGACCTCTGACCTCATCAGGCCAGGTCAGAGCTTCACCTGAGCTGCAGAGGACAGGTGTGAGGAGGAAACACCTGAGGAGCAGCTGATCACACACTCGTATTATGTGTGATCAATTAATGTGATTGATTGACAGCCCTAACTGTTCATGAGTCTGAATCCACTGCTTTGATTGGACGGCCCAGAGATCAGCTGATTGATCAGCTGATTGATCAGCTGATTGATCAGCCGTGTCGCATTTGACTTGAACTGGAAACAAACCTGCTGTTAAACAAGATTAGTAGAAAATAAAAGATGCCCCCCTGCCCCTGGTGGACAAGTGAGACAAGTGAGACAAGTGAGACAGGTACCAGGAGGACTTCCCCTGAGAATCCCGGAGGTGGGGGCCGAGGGGCTGGGTCTAGAGGAGGAGTGGGGGAGTCTGAAGCCGTTAGAGAGGGGGGAGAGGGGGTTTCTGGAGGCCGGCCTCATGGATCTGCTGAGCGGGGCAGCTGCAGGGTGGAGGGGTGGAAGGGCAGCGACGGGGGCAGATTTCTGCCTCCTTGACCTAAAGGACAAGAGACAGTTACACTGTGTTTCCTCGGTGACGGAGGAGCAGTGAAGCAGCAGCCCTGAGCGTGAGGTGAGGTTAGTGATGGACGCTGATGGAGGGGGCAGGGGGATGGAGGGACAGGTGGACAGGTGGACAGGTGGACAGATGGATCAGCACTCACAGTCTCACACACCACAGTCATTCAAGCTGCCGACCGACTCTGCTCAAACAGCCATGACTGGCAAACTGTGTTCGCCGCCGCCGCCGCCACATGCAGACACCATGTTGGATGAAATGAGAGCAGGTGTCGGAGCGAGCAGCCAATCCTGTGGGTGGAGACCGAGCTGCGTTCAACAGCACACACACACACAGCAAGACCACAGCATCATTTTTACCCCAGCTGTTCGCCCTGGCCCTCTCATTGGCCAGAGCTGATCTCAGCAGCGATGACGCGTCCTGTGATTGGCTGACAGCTGTGAGGGAGAGAGAGGGTTTAACAGCACAGAGAGAGAGAGAGAGAGATAGAGAGATAGAGAGAGAGAGAGAGAGAGAGAGAGAGAGAGAGAGAGGGTCACAGTGTGTAGATGTGTGTAGATCACACTGTTACATCTGTGGAGGTGTGTTCAAGTCACATGTACAAGTCTGTACACGTCAACATCAATGAGGAAGTGAACTACAACCATGGATCCATGACTACAACTCCCAAGGTGCATTTCACTCAGTGAGAAATGATGAGAGAGAAAGTTAAAGAAGAGAAACAGACGTCACAGTCAAACTGGACATCTCAGATCGCCATGGTAACACGAGGCTGGACAGAAAACATGGAGGCCAGGCTGGCGTTGCTGTGGCAACACCTGCTACCTCCATCACAACCAACAGGAACGAGAGAAGAAGCCGCCGCCTCTTTTTTAAGTTTCATCAAAGATGAGGCAGCAGCTTCGTTAGCTTTATTAGCATCAGTGCTAAACGAGCTGTCGCACTAACAGGTGCTCCACACACACCTGACAAGATGGCTGCACAACCAAAGACACACAGAGACGTAGAAAAGGTTTGAAAACCTCAGCGTCTGTTTGTCCTCAAACATCTCTGTGCTGTGTTCACTGACATCACGGCGTGTCAAACACTGACACGGCTGAACTCTGCGAGCGTCTGATCAATACCTCAGACGTGTTCGAGTGAGTGGTGGAGGCTCATTTCACAGGTGTAGGTGTGTGAGTGACAGATGGGGGTGGGGCCTTTGTGAAGGAGGGCGGAGTTACCAGCAGGGTTAGCAGGTTTCTCAGGTGCATTAGTCGGCGCCTTCTGCCCCTGAAGTCTGTCGCCATGGGAGACGAGCTTAGTGAGGAGGGGGTGGAGGAGGGCTGGTGCTGGGGGAGGGAGGAGGAGGAAGAAGTGGAGGAAGAGGAGGAGGAGGAGGAGGGGGTAGAGGAGGAGGAGGAGGAGGAGGAGGAGGAAGAGGAGGAGGTGGAGGAGGAGGAGGAGAGGAGGAGGAAGAGGAGGGGGGAGGTGGAGGGGGAGGAGGACGGTCCACTGGGCGGCTGGAGGTGTTTCTAACAGAGTCTCCATCATCTGGGGCGAGAGAGGAGAGAGGGAGTGTGATCATCACACACACACAAACACACACACTCCATCATCTCCATGGTGATGGATGAGGAGTCACAGTCTCCACATGCATGTCTCTGAACTTCCTGTCCACTCAGGTCCATCAGGACTCTCTGGGACCTGGTCCAGACACAGAGGAGACATGACTCTGAGGACTCAGCAGAACGACTTGTGTTGTCTGTCCCTGGTGGGACGGTCCAACAACGTCTGCGTCTGAACTGACCAACATGCAGACTGATCTAAGACAGACAGAGGACAGGTGGAGGACAGAGAGACAGAGGACAGAGAGAGAGAGGACAGGTGGAGGACAGAGAGACAGAGGACAGTTGGAGGACAGAGAGATAGAGACAGAGGACAGGTGGAGGACAGAGAGACAGAGGACAAAGAGAGAGGACAGGTCGAGGACACAGACAGAGGGCAGGTGGAGGACAGAGAGAGGACAGGTGGAGAACACAAAGAGAGGACAGGTGGAGGACAGAGAGATAGAGACAGAGGACATTTGGAGGACAGCAGATGATTTCAGGGAGAGAAGAAGAAGAAGACACTGAGGTGAAGCGTCATGGCCGACAGGTGAGCTGCAGCAGCAAGGGACTCAAACCGCCGCCCCTCTGTGGGCGGAGCTAAGTGAACTTACTGGTATCACCTGACGTCACCTCCCGAGATCGACCTTCTAACTGGGTAGGAGCATGCTGACATGCAGCCAATCACAAGAGCTGCCCCTCACAGACCCCGCCCCCTCCCTCCCCAGGTGCGTGGCTGAGCTGAAGCAGGTAAAGATGTCTGTGAAAAGATCAGTTACCCAGAGACACTGGGGGCCAGTGAGGGTGGGCGGAGCCAGGCACAGGGGCAGTTTCCTGCCGGCCTTCAGGTGGCGCTGTGGGACAGAATACACCATTTATAAGAGCAGAAGAAGAAGAAGGAGAAGAAGAACCACAGACACTCCGCCGCCGCTTCTTCCTCTGTGGATATTAGAGCTCAGGTTTAGTTTCAGCCCTGTGTGTGTGTGTGTGTGTGTGTGTGTGTGTGCAGGCAGTCACCGAAGGGTGTGCGTGGAGCTCCAGGAAAACTGGGAGTTTTGAGTGGAGGGGGGAGCCGAGGCTGCGTCCGGTTATGCAGAGCTGTGATTGGTTGACAGGAGATCAGCATCAGGTCACATGGTACGTTACTTTATGTGTGTGTGTGTGTGTGTGAGACACAGGACTCACCTGGACGAGGCGGGAACAGGGCGTGAGGTCCGTGAGGTTTCTGGAAGACAGAATCAACCAGTCAGAGCCTGAGACCGGAGGACGCCTGACAGTCAAAGCCACAGAGGCTGATGGGAAATGTAGTGAAGACGAACCTACCATTGGTTTGGCCAGAGGGTTCCGCAGCTTGAACGGCTTCTGTGGAGTTTTACCTGTGGATTCACACAAGGTGAACCAGTCAAGGGTCAGAACCAGAACCAGGACCAGGACCAGAACCAGGACTAGGTGTTACTCCACCACAGACTGAGTATGAATGGTCTTACTGCCCATGTTGGTGTTGTGGATAACCGGTTTGCTCCAGCTGCCGCTGCGGTCGTCCTTGTTGGACCGGACTCCAAACTCGTACGGCGTGTTGGGCTTCAGGTTGTCGATGACAGTGTCGCTGGTCGGGCAGGTCTGGTAGTTCCACTTCCTGTTCCTCTCCCTGTAGCGGATGGTGTAAAACCTGGAGACCAAGGATCAGATATCAGAGGAATATGGCCGCCATGTATGTCCACATGATGACGGGCAGGTCACACGACTGATCACGTGACATCAGAGCGTCTCACCCGTCCTCCAGACACTCGTTCATGATGTTCCCCTCGTACGGCGTCTTCAGGTAGTTCCCCCAGGACAGCAGCACGGCCGTGGGGCTGACCGAGCCGATCACCAGGTGCAGCGGCTTCTCCAGGTTCACCTTACCTGTGCACAGGTGAGCACAGAGTAAGCGCTGGGGGCGGGGCATACGGGAGCTAACAGGAAGCAGTGGGCGTACCTGTGCAGTGCTTTTTCATATCGTTGACCGGGATCGGCTGCACAGCCACCAGGTACTTGGGCTCTGCATCTGAAAGCAAACACAGACTCAGGACCAGGTCGGAGCAGGTGAGTGATCATGTGATTGATCGCCTGGATGAAGACTTTGACCTTTGACCTTCACTGCTGTGGTGTTTACAGTCAACAGAGGCCTCAGTGATTTATCAGCACTCTGCTCAGGTGATGGACGACAGTTAACGCAGCAACAACAGACTCTCTATCCCCTCACCTGGGTCACAGTGAAACACGCCCCGCCCCCTGTTGACCTCATCTGTCAATCAGCGGTCCCTCCTGTGTTTACCTGAACCTCCTCTCTGCACTTGAACATCTCCATTTCTCATGTGGAGGAGAAAAATGAAACTCCTGCACTAAGGCTTTTAAACTGAAAGGTAAACACCACATCAAGTGTTTCAGCTCTGACAGGTCAGCCCCACCCCCCGCCTGTGATTGACAGCTGGCCTTGGGGCAGGAGCAGCGGAGACGAGAGACGAGCGAGGGAAATGGAAACATGATTAAATTAAGCTGAAGCTCAAACATTCTCCTGAAACTGTTTACATCTGTTTGTCATTTCTCATCGGGGTTTAATTTACCCACCGAGTGTAAATGCAGCATTTCCCAGCAGCACTTGAACACAGCACCAAATAAGGAAGATGATGGGGAAGTCATGTTTGTGTTGAAATAAAACGAGCAGCAGACGTTTGGGATGTTGCTGACGTGTCCAAAACCTTCAGACGCACTTCGACCTCTTTAATGTGTAAACAAACCCACATTCTCCCAAGTGGACACAGAAGAAGAAGAAGGTTATGAACTATCCTGGACACGTTGTCCAGGAAACCACCTCGCTAGCACGGAGCTAACACATGCTGTGTGACATCCACAAGTGTCTCCTCTTATCAGCTTCACAGTTCTCACATTAAAGTCCAAACACATTTCAACATGTTCACACACACACACACACACTGAAGTGGTGCGGTGGTGTTGAAGGATGACTCTCAGCAGGTTTCCTGATGACACGCTGCCTTGAACGCACCGCGGCTCTCAGGGTTCCCTCATGGTGACGGGATAAAGATTCTTGGCTGAGCTTCAGAAACAGGATCAGAACCACCTGCTGCTGCACGACTCGGATCATGTTCTGGTTTTCCCCAAAACTACGTCTGCTGGTTCCCACGGCTCAGATGTGTGTGTGTGTGTGTGTGTGTGTGTGTGTGCGCGTATGGATGCCCAGTCAGGACAAATGGAGACGAGCTGCAGCGATCAGTGCATCGATCATCTTACCCATCTCGGTCTCGTAGGGCCGCCCGTCCTCCGGCAGCTGGATGAACTGTTTGGAGAACATGCTGCTGCCGTAGCCCAGGATGTAACCCTCCAACTTCACATCTGGACTCGGACGCACAAACTTCATGACGATGGTGTCACCGGTGGCGTTGATCCGGACCTTCATGTTGTGACGGCGAACTGAGGAAGAGGAGGAAGAGACGTTCAAGCACAGCAGAACGACAAGAACATGAAGGAACAGTCTGAGGAGCCTTCAGTCTGTTTGTTCAGTGAAGGTTCAGGTCCTGCAGGAACCTGAAGAGCTTTGTCTCCAGGCCTCACACACACAATCAGCTCTGATTAAAGCTCAGAGCTGTGTGTGTGTGTCTGTGTGTGTGTGTCTGTGTGTGTGTGTGTGTGTGTGTGTGTGTGTGTGGACATGTGGAGGCATGCAGCTCGTTCTTGGCAGCCTCACTCGGCCTGTTCAAGTGTTTCCACCAACAGCTTGATTGACAGGAGGATAAACATCAAAGACTCCACCCTCACACCAATCAGAGAACTACACAACAGGAAGTGACCGTCACTACCAGCTCGTATTGATTATTGATTACTGATCGTAGACAGGCCTCAGCATGAAGGTCATCAGTGACTCCACAGAGTCTGGATGAGGCCGGACGTCTGTGTCCTTGTATGGAGAGAGCAGCAGAGGGGTGTGTGTGTGTGTGTGTGTGTGTGTGTGTGTGTGTGTGTGTTCCTGTAAACAGTGGCTCTCATTACGTCCAACTGTAAAACACTGTGATGGAAACTAAACACAGACGAACTCTCAGTCGGCGGCTCTTCTGCTTCTACACAGGAGCTGAGAGGCGTTTAAGGACCTACTTGACAGTCAGAGAGAACACAACCTTTCCCTCTGGCACCTCCACACACACACACACACACACAGAGGCAACAGCTGTTTGTGTAGCAGCGCACTGTGATTACATGCTGCTGTGTGGACAGTGAATGCCTCTTTCTCCTCCTCCTCCTCCGTCCAGGTGATCACAGCCTGCAGCCTTAACGAGCTCTGACCTGAGACATCTGGAGGTCGTCATGATGACACAGGAACCTCACAGCTGTTACCATAACAACAGAGCACATTCTGATGTGAGCTGGTTTATTTGATTCTTCGCATCATTAGAGTTCAGTCAGAGCTGATCTCTCTCTCTCTGTTGTTCTTGGCTGTCTCTCGCCCTCTGAGCTAATCCTTTCCTCCGTCACCTGGAGCGTCGCTGAACACGGGGATTTTATCACCTTACATAACTTCACACGCTCAGTGAGGCCCAGCGATCACAGGTCACATCATGAATAAGCCCCACCCCCACCTGTGGGCGGCCACACACATCCATGTTGACGGGACTCGAACGCACCATCAAACACCGACGAGAACAAAGAACTGAGTCAGCAGGACGGTGTGAGACACGCACGGGGATCAGAGACCTCACACACACACACACACACACACACACACACACACAGTATGTGTTCAGTGTGTGTGTGTGTGAGACTCTGATCATGTTTGAATGTTTCAGCTTTTTCTTGTTGTTCACTTCCTGTTTTCATCTTTTTTCTTTGCTGCTTTTTCTTCTTCTGCTCCGAAGTTTCCATGTTCAGTCGACTGAGTCCTGCCCAGTGTACGCAGTACTCTGCAGTACTCTGCAGTACTCTGCAGGATTTAACAGCAGTACTTTGCAGTACTCTGCAGTATTTAACAGCAGTATCTTTGCAGTACTCTGCAGTATTTAACAGCAATATCCAGCAATATCTTTGCAGTACTTTGCAATACTCAGCTGCAGTATCTTTGCAGTACTCTGCAGTACTCTGCAGCAATATCTTTGCAGTACTTTGCAGTACTCAGCAGCAGTATCTTTGCAGTACTCTGCAGTACTCTGCAGCAATATCTTTGCAGTACTCTGCAGTACTCAGCAGCAGTATCTTTGCAGTACTCTGCAGTACTCAGCAGCAGTACTCTGCAGTACTCAGCAGCAGTATCTTTGCAGTACTCAGCAGCAGTACTCTGCAGTACTCTGCAGCAGTATCTTTGCAGTACTCAGCAGCAGTACTCTGCAGTACTCAGCAGCAGTACTCTGCAGTACTCAGCAGCAGTACTCTGCAGTACTCTACAGTACTCAGCAGCAGTATCTTTGCAGTACTCAGCAGCAGTACTCTGCAGTACTCAGCAGCAGTACTCTGCAGTACTCAGAAGCAGTACTCTGCAGTACTCAGCAGCAGTATCTTTGCAGTACTCAGCAGCAGTACTCTGCAGTACTCAGCAGCAGTATCTTTGCAGTACTCAGCAGCAGTACTCTGCAGTACTCAGCAGCAGTACTCTGCAGTACTCTACAGTACTCAGCAGCAGTATCTTTGCAGTACTCAGCAGCAGTACTCTGCAGTACTCAGAAGCAGTACTCTGCAGTACTCAGCAGCAGTACTCTGCAGTACTCAGCAGCAGTATCTTTCTCAGTGTCGGTCACTTGCCTCTGATGTTCTGCGTGTCCGTCCCGTGCAGGAGAAGCGAGGCTCCGAGCAGCAGGAGGGCGACGGCCCGGGGGAGGAGAACGTCCGTCATGACCTCAGAGCTTCAGGAGATGAGGATGATGAGGATGAAGAAGAAGAAGATGAAGAAGATGAAGACGATGGAGAAGAAGAAGATGAAGAGGAGCCACCAGGAGCTGGACAACTTCACTAAGCGTCTCCGTCTCAGGACTTGTTCAGCAGGGGGACGTCCTCGCTGTGGAGACGAGGACCACCAAACACACCATCTATAGCCTGGGCAGGTGGGCGGGGCCTGCTGACATCACTAACCCCCTACAGCCAACCAAACCCTATGGAGAGCTCCAGTACTGTACACTCCCTCTCCTCCTCCTCCTCCTCCTCCTCCCTCCTCCCTCCTCCTCCCTCTGGACCTCAAACATGGTTTTCTCTCCCTCCCTGCTTTCTTCATCACACCCCCCCCTCCTCCTCCCCTCCTCCCCCCCGCCCCTCTGCCCCTCCCTCCTGCCTCAGTTGTTCTGTAGAAACAACAGAACAAGTCGAGTCTCACCATCTGTTCATGTTTATCAGTTTGACCTCAGTCACAGTCAGAGACGTGTTCACACTGCAGGACAGAGGACAACGGCTCCGTCTCACCCTGCGTCTCACTCTGCGTCTCACCCTGCGTCTCACCCTGCGTCTCCGTCTCACTCTGATGCAATAGTTTGAAGAGCGAGCAGCAGCTGCACACACACACACACACTGCTGGGTAATCACAGTGTGTGTGTCACAGTGTTTGGGTCATTGAGGTTTTTCCACATTTTTCCAGAAACATGAAATCAGAGCCCCCCCCCCCCCAAAAAAAAGAAACAACACACACACACCACTGCTGCTGGACCAGAGCATGATGGGAAGAATAAAACACCATAACATCTCTCTCTCTCACACACACACACACACACACACACATGTGCATGCTGGGAGCTGCACCAGAGCCAGAACCACTGACTTGTTTTCTCCAGGCTGGAGAGAAGAGGTGGGTGGGTGGGGGGGGGTGATGTTGATGCTGGTGATGGTGATGAAGAGGAGGAAGTCCTGGACTCAGGTCTGTGGGCGGAGTCACTCCAACACGTGCCGTCACATGCGACAGGAAGACGACGCAGCCAAACCGCAGCTAAAAACAGAACGACATAACATTTCCCATCAGGCTCCTGCGTTCATGGTATCCATGGTAACAAACAGTGTGACCTCTCACAAACTCTGTGACCTCTGACCTTCACCCTGTTTATTTCCTATTAGCGCTTCACAGGCTGCGGCCCAGGTGAGGTCAGAGGTCACACTCAGCAGCCAATGAGAACACAGGTTCCTGGTCACATGACGTGAAGCTGCAGTGGCTCTGAAGTCTAACAACTGAAAACAACAAGTTTCCATCACACACTGCTGGACAGAGTCAACCCCCCCCCCCCCCCCCCCCCCCCGCCCGTGTTCATAAAGCCTGTTTGTTGGCGTGCAGCGGCTCCGCTCCTCGTCCTGTAAAACTTAAACGCTGCCACATCAAACGGCTGACGGCTGAATAAAGTTTTTACAAACACGCTGCTCGCTCTGCTAATTAGGCTAATGAGGCTAACGCTGCCAACCAGGCTAACGAGCTGCCATCAACAGAAAACAGGTCAATTTACAAACAACACACACAGAGGAAGGCTGGGGGGCGTCGCAGAGTCAGGCTCCTTCGCTCACTAACGAGCCAACGCACGTTGGTTTGTTCAGGTGCTCGTTTAAATGTTCATCAGGATGTTTCTGAGTGGGAGTCGTAACCATGGTGACTACGATGCGGCCCAGGTTGTACTGCGGCGTGGCTAGCTCATTGCAAATGACCTGATCCCAGGATGCCTGTGCTCAGCCAATCAGAGGAGTGGGTGGTTCCTTGTGGGCGGGGAGAGTGGGCGGTTACCACGGTGACTCAAACCAGATACATCTAATGTTTGTGTGCAGCTGTGACTTCACTTCCTGGGAGAGAGGAGGATTTTATTTTGAAATCTCAGCTTCTTCTTCTTTTTTGTTTTTACAGTGCAGCTCAGTCCTCAGCTGATTGGTCCAGCTGTTCCCAGGAACAGGGAGCTCTTAAAGAATCATACGTCCCTCCTTGCCAGAGCGCTGGCGTTGCCGCGGCGTGCCAGAGCCCACGCGGCACCTGCATCACATCAGGGTGATGAGCGCTGAAAACCCAGCTCTGCTTATATAACCTCCTCCTTCCTGCTGCACAAAGCTGCCTTTGTCTGCCCCAGGCCTGCAGCCGCCCCCAGGCTAACAGGCTAACAGGCTAACACAGCTCCACAACACAGCAGGGAACCATTGCACACAGTCAGGGCCAGAGGTCAGAGGTCAGGGTCAGGGTCAGTCCATTGTTTGAATCATGTGGACAAAAATCACTGGGGCAGTTAATTGTGCAGTTTACAGGGTTATTAATGTGAAAGGAGCCGTTAAATTGATGCGTTTAATGACCCCTGACTGATTAGCTTCATCTGGACTCAATCTCACAGTTAATGAGTGTAGTTTTTCTTCTTTTTTTTAACGTCTTTAAACACAACTCACATGCTACATCTCATTTAACTAATGAAAATAAACAACACTTAGCTACAGCACTTAGCTTTGGCGCTAATGCTCCTGTCAACAAAACCAGGACACTGACTGAATCAGTGACCAGCTCACTAGCTCAGTGCTAGCTGCTGTAGCCACAGCAGCACTGGGACTACTAGCTGTTAGCAGCTAGCCAGCTAGCTCCAAACTAACGAGCATTAAGAGGACGTGTTGACATCCGTCCCCTGCAGACAGCTTCTTCTCTCCACCTGCTGAAAACAACTTCTTCATTTCACTCCATGACTTAAATGTCAGGAAGTATCATCTTCCCACCCCCCGCCCCCCTCCCCACCCCTCTCCCTCCCCCTCCGGCTCTCAGGTGGCTGCTGGGTAATGAGGTAATTACCACAGTGATTGTTTGGTATTTCTTTCCGAACACCTTGAACGAATTCCCAGAGACTCGTGTGCAGGACTGCAGGACGAGAGCCAAAGAGTGTGCAGAGCCTCAGATGCCTGTCGGAGTGTGTGTGTGTGTGTGTGTGTGTGTGTGTGTGTGTGTGTGTGTGTGTGTGTGTGTGTGTGTTTGAGATGAAACTGGCAGACGAGACAGAAAGAGGAAAGTTTAAAAACACAAAGAGGGCTTTAGTCCTCGACGGTGCAACGTTCAGGAGCTGCTGGGAAACTAGACAACAGGCGAGGGGCAGATGACTGATGAAGAGTTGCAGTTTGACCTTTGACCTCCAGCTCAGAGACAATGTTCACATCAATGTCCAATGTGAGCCACAGTCTGAACGTCCGAGTCATTAAAGGTGATTTAAAGCCCTCTGGTTCTCACTGCGGAGCCATAAATCAGCGAGGCCTCGAGCTGCTGCCGCTCTCAGGAACACGTAGGTCAATGATGCGTTCACACATCTCCTGACACAAAAACCGCCCTCTTCAAAATAAAGGTCCTAAATTAAAGCCCAGCTGTTCGACCTCACAAGTGTGTCTTGACATCACTTCCTGTCAAGAGTCTGTCCACCAGCCTCTACAAGATGGCGTCTGCTCGAAAGGCACCCAGACACAGGAAGCAGCCTCTGATGTAACTGTTGTTTGGACTGGATGGACAGGTTGTCACTGAGCTGCCTCAGGTGCGTCCACCTGTCTGACCTCTGCCTTTAAGGTGGAAATGACACAAGGAGAATCTGAACTGAGTTTCTTAAGATGGACGACACATCAGAGAGGAGAACCCCCCCCCCCCTCCCTCCCCGCCCCCAGCTGATGCAGTGATTTGGAAAGTGTTTGCAGATGTCGCCTGTGCGGGCCAACGCCACCATGTCAGCTCCCCCACTTGGACTGTCTCAGAGCTGGAAAGCGGAGCGGAGAGGAGGACGGCTGATTTTCCATGCCAGCTTACATGAAGGGAAAGATCGTGAGGCCGGGGAGCAGCGAACGCCACCTCACAGAGTTCACACCCTGTCGTCCTTCTCTTCTTCTCTTGGTGCTGAGAGACACAGAGAAGAAGACCAGTCCGTCCAGAACCGGAGGAAATCCCCCAGAACTCCACAGACCTGATCCTCTGAAACTCCCTCCACTGCTCTCCAGCACCAACCGACACCAACAGACCGCCACCGGCCTCAAGCCCCGCCCACAACCTGCACACACACACAGCTGATGAACGTGACCACAACTGTGAAAGATAAAAACCATAATCAATAATCAGCTTTATTCCTGCGATGTGACTTTCTCTGTAGGCGCAGTGATGTAACACTGTGACCTCTGACCTCAGTCTGAGGTGACGTCAGCAGAAGAAGAGAAATGTCTTCGTGGCTTCTTGTCTGTGTTTGTTCTCTTCTCATGGAGCCGTTACGCAACAGAACCGAGCCGAGCTCTGACAGGAAGCAGGAAACAATCAGAGGGCACTCGTCCTCGCCGACCGCTGTGTTTCACATTAACGCTGCAGCGGCCAGCACCAGATACTTTCCACTGGCTGTAAGAGCCCGGCTCAGAGGCACCTGTCCGCCAGCACCACCGTACACATCAGGACCACCTCCACCCTCCTCACCCTCCTCCTCCTCGCCCTCCCTCCTGGAAATGATGCATTATCACATCGTTGGCTGCGTCAGGACTTTCACACTCAGCGGCGGAGCAGCCAGCTCACGTACCAGACGTGAAACACTCAGCAGAGCTAAAGTGATTCACAGAGTCCCAGGGCATTCTGGGAACTGTAGGGAGTCCTCGGTGCAGTATAACCAGACCCGAGGGGTCAAAGGTCAAAAGGCCTCCAGTGTGTGCCAGTTAAAAACAAACGGACTGATTCAGTGACATCACTTCTCCTGCTGATGATGTCATCATCTCTGATGTCCCTCCACAATAAAGCTCCAGAGAAACTTCACACAGCTGATCACTGATCGTTTCCTCTCCGATCAGCTGCCAATCATCTGGTCCTCCTCGCATCCAACTCTGATCTTACATAACTGTGTCCATGGTGAGGATCCCAAACAGCAGCTGAGCATTGTGGGTAATAAAAGAGAGAGAGAGGAAACACCTGAGTGCCAGAGTGCTCGCTCAAGCGGAAAGGTGATGAAGCCACTCATTACTGGGCCAAACTTCCAAAACAAAACACACACTCGTCCTCGCTACAGTTACATAACAGAGATGATAACGGTATCCCACAATCCCTCAGTGTCTGAGCCGAGCCGGGACTTCAGCTTCCAGATGAGGATGGACCTGATCCAGGGTCAGAGTCAGGAACAGCTGCAGAAGGAAACGGCCTATATGATGTGGAGGGAACTGATCCTGGACCAGACTCAGACTCAGATCTGTCAGTGTGGACACACTTTATGTAACGAGGGCTCTGGATCTGGATCTGGGTCAGATCCTGGAACGGATCCTGGTCCTGTCGTTGGGGTCATCAAGTCCTCACAGAGGACAGTGTCAGCTGAAGGGGCTTTTATTTTGACTCCTCCTCCTCGGCCTCCAAAGTAAAAGCATGGAGACGACTTCCTGTCAGGTGCTGCAGCCTGTACCAGGTAACAGAGGAGGAGGAAGAGGAAGAAGGAGGAAGAGTAAGTTTGATGTTTTCACACTTGTGACACAAAGCAGCTGAGAGTCAGCGTGTTGAAAGTTTAGCCTGTGGAAACATCACCATCATCATCGCTATGGAAATAAACAGCAAACAGGACAAGGTAACATCCACTCATCCAGAGGAAACATGACGACCTGTCATCATCGTTGCATAACATGAACGTGACCAACCCCCCACCCACACACACACACACACACACACACCCACACACACACACACACACAAACTGAGTGTTCAAAGCTTTTAATTTGAAAAAAGCAGGTTCATCTCTTCCTGTAGTCTGGGTCTGTAGTTGGTGTGTGTGTGTGTGTGTGTGTGTGTTTTGAGCTTCAGGGCCACCCTACCTGTCTGGTCTTTGTCAGGTACAGCCCCCCACCCCAAACACACACACACATTCCTTCCTGCCGCTCTGTCGTCACTTTGTCTCATCCTGTTTGACTCTTGTCTCCGTGTTGGTCGACAGCTCAGATCCTTCATCACCACTGAGCTCATTACACACACACACACACACACACACACACACACACACACATACACACACACACACACACACACACACACACACACACACACACACACACACACACACACACACACACACACACACACACACACACACACACACACCCCTGAGGGACCACCGTGGACCGTCAGCCTCTGGCCCACATGTTGTCTCTGTCTCCACCAATACCAACAGATCCAGTCACATCAATCAATACTATCAATACTGATGATCAATAATTCAACTTCAACTGGTTTTAATGAAGAGAAAAAGAAAAGAAGAAGAAGAAGAGGAGGAAGATGAAGAAGAGGAGGGGGGGGGGGGGGGCAACCTCTGTCTCACATCTGAGTGATGAAACCTTGTCATTCAAACCTTTATTTACACTCCCTCTGCTGTCATCAGGTCGTCATGACGATGAGTCTGACTGACAGCTGCAGAGACCCGTCTTGTGCATTTGTTAAACTCACATTCCTCAGTAAATAGCCAGCCCCCTCCCCCCCAGCCCCCCCGGCTCGTTTCCATGAAACAGACCACAGAGTAAAAAACACTGTGATTTTATTTTAGAAAAATGTGAGCGTGCACGTGGACACGTGCACGCTCACAGCTCGGTTTTTCTTCTTCTCACTCTAATTAAACGCACAGCTTAGAAAACACAATACAAAATACCACACATGTCAAACTGCTGCTGGGCAGGGGGCGGGGGGCAGGGGGGGCGGAGGGGGGGGGCTAAACATACAACAACAAATGAGCTGTTTCTAGAAAAAAAACAAAGACAATGGAGTCGTTACAGACGAGTTATTGATCACTGTGTTTGACGAGTTATTAGTGAATCAAACTGGACTCCACCACACGTGTGCACGCCGATCAGTTGCTGTGATGTCAGAGCTGAAGCTGACACGTGTGCGACACGTAGGTGAACACTGCGGCGCTGATGCAGAAATGTAAACATTGGTGTGAGTCATTCACTGATCGAGTGGGCGGAGTCACAGGGTTCAACGATTCTACGCAGCAGAGAGCAGCGAAGGCACTGATGGGGCGGAGTCACGGCTGCAGGAGGAAATGAGCAGGGGTTAGAGGGTTGAGTGAAGTGGGCGGGGCTCCACGAGCTCCCAGGTTTTGTCCGTACAGTGGCGGCGGCAGCGAGCAGGAGGGGGCGGAGGCTACAGGTGAAGCCATGAAATCCATCAGTGTAAGACAGAGGTTCTGAGCAGGAACAACAGCACAGCAGCAAAACAGGAAGTCAGGTGACCACACAGGTGTGCACAGTCAGGAAGAGACAAGAGGTGAAGGTCAGAGGACAGGTGACCCACAGAGGTCAAAGTTCAGTTCAGTCCCAGAAAAAAGGAAACCCGTCGACAGAGCGGGAAGAGTCCTGAGAAAATAAACTCCCAGCAGGCTTAGCTTCTCATCACCTTCACCTCTGCTCAGACGCAGACAGGTGAAGACAGACTCCTCCTCCCTCCTTGAGTCAAAGACGAAGGCAGGTTTCTACGGAGACAGGCAGGTGTTAGCACAGGTGCAGTCGAACATCTGATCGATCAGCTGTTATTGATCATTATTGAGGAATTTCACTTGAGCTAAAATGCTTCAACATCCAATCAGAGAGCTTCATGATGGGACGTGTAGCGAGGTGGTTAATGAGCTGTTCCTACCTGGACGTTTCCATGGTGATTACGTGGTGGAGCTGCCCCTCCTCTCCAGGAACCTGCTCCACACAACAACACGGCGCTGGGTTAGTTCATGTGTGTGTGTGTGTGTGTGTGTGTGAGTGTGTGTGTGTGTGTGTGTGTGTGTGAGTGTGTGTGTGAGTGTGTGTGTGTGTGTGTGTGTCACTCACACTTGAGTCTGTCGTACAAACTCTGCAAAGTGTTGATCCCTAGAGCACAACTCGATTATCCTGAGACGCTCCTGGATCTCCTGCAGAGGTCAGAGGTCACAGAGAGAGGACAGCAGGTCAGAGGAAGTTCACTATAGATGATCTGAATCAAACTTTATTTATAAATCATTAAACTCAGACTGTTGCTGTGGCCTCAGAGTCATCATCATGGGAAACGAGCCCGGCACGCGGCTGAGGTCAGAGGTCAGCGGTCAGCAGCATGTGACGCTGTGCGTGGGTGAAGCCTCTCACCTCTTTGGTCAGCGTGCTGTTCTGGTAGATGTGTCGGATCTCCTCGCTGCTCACGTCCCTGTAGCCGTCCACGCCCACAGAGCTGCTGTACTCGGGCAGCTCGGGGTCACGGCGGCGGTAGAACTGCGGCGCCTCGTCGTCATAGCGGCGGTAGTACTGGGCAGTGACGGGGTCGCTCTCGTACATCGGGTTGAACTTGGTGGCACGCTCCAGCGTTGGCACGCTGTCGCCTCGTCTGAGGAGGAGAGTTCACGGTCACTCGCCTTAAACAAAGCAGCAGGCGAACCACTGACGGCGGTGGCAGGAGTGTGTCTCACCTGAGCGGGTCCTCCGTGTCCTCCCCATCATACTGCTCCCGCAGCGTCCTCGCCAGGAAGAAGATGATGCCGGCCGCCACCATGAGGAAGCCAGCCACAGATGCGATGGCGATGCCGACGACCAGCGGCTCGGAGACGTACTCCTCGCAGTGCTCCCCACGGTACCACCAGTTCTCCCCAACACGACACCTGCAAGACAGAGTCACAGGTTCGATTCCTGGGCCTCACAACTCAGTCGACAGTCTCACCTGAACAAGGTTCACACTTAAATCATCTACCCTATCCTCATGTGCGTGTGGGGGAGGCTTTTATTTTGAAAGTGATGGTGCATTCGAGGACAATAGGACAGTTCAGATTTGAGTGGAAACAGGAAGTCATCAACAGTGAATGTCTGAGAAACAAAGAAGCCCCTCCCACCTGCAGATGGCACCCTTCCCGGGGATGATGTCACATTTGCCATCATTCAGGCAGAAGTCGTGTTGAACGTCACACACACTCTGACACGGCAGACCGTCCACGCTCAGGTAGCCGGCGTCACACACACACTCAGCCTCGCCCGACCACCTGTTCACCATACACCTGGAGAACTCGTTGCAAGCTTGGAACTTACAGGGGTCGGCCCGGTCGCCTGGAGGGGGAGGGACAAACACACTGTGACATCATCGAGTGACAGATCATCTGTTTTAAACCTGAAGAAATACTCGAGCCCGGACGCAGCTTCAGTGACAGGTGACAGGTGACAGGTGAGAGCAGCAGCGTGGAGCTCAGCGTCGACGCCCACGTGCTGGTGCAATGGAAAAGGTCGTCTGAGCGCGGTGATTATGGCATGCACAGTGAGTCAGGGCGGGGATTAGGTGATGAGGCGGTCACGAGCTGCTCTGATTGGCTCAGACAGATTACAGAGCCGCAGCTCAGCACAGGTGAACACAACTCACCTGAGCCATTCCCCCACATCCTGCCCCTCAGCACCTGTCAGAATAAAAGTCCTCTCTGCAGGTGTCACAACTGGAACACCTGCGTGCTGTCTTCACCTGGAATCAACTGATGGTCGTCATGGTTACTCCAGTCATTACTGGGTAATAACGTAAGAACATGTTCTCAGGTGCAGTGATTAACCTCCCCTGAGCTGCTGATGGTGATTCATCACAGTGAGTCAGAGTGTGTGTGTGTGAGTGTGTGTGTGCTCACGTTCCTCACAGACAGATTATCTCAGTATTAGAACAGAAACTCTGTCAGAGCTGATGCTGATACACTGAGGATTCACCTGAGCCGCACAACAGGAAGTGTCTCATCAACACAACGCAACAGCCTACAGACACACACACAGGTCAAACATCTGGAGACTGGAGATGACCATGGCGACCGCATGACGACCGCAAGACGACCGCATGACAACCGCATGACGACCGCATGACGACCGCATGACGACCGCATGATGTTGTGTCATTCAGTCATGAACAAGTGTGTAACCAGGTGTGTGTCACTGTTTCAGAGACACACACACAAACTGTGTCTCTCCTCTGGTCACACTTCACCTGATTCCACATCCAGTGAGTATTTGTCGATGGCCAGATTCATGGTCTGGTAGGCAGTGTTGGCGAAGTCCTCCAGGATCAGGTAGACCACATTGGTGACACCTCTGGGGACCGGTTTACCAAACCTCATTCTGCTGTTGACCACGATGCTGCCATTCCTGAAGTTGAGGATCTCCAGGTTCTGGAAGTTGTTGAGGTTGGACTGCAGGTACGGGACGAGCTGCGGAGGGAAACACAAGGACAGGTGTAAAGAAGGTTCTGACTGAATGTGGAGGTTTTAATCTCTGAGACCAGATCCTGAGTTCACACCAGTTGTAGGAACCGTTGCTCCAGGGCCTTGTACTCAGGGGAGCTCTTGTTGAAGAGGTCCATGGAGAACGCCATGTTAGTCACCCTCAGGCTGAAGAACACAGTCAGGGCCCGGCCGGGGCGTGTTGGCAATGCAAAAGCATCCAAATCTGACCCTTGAACCCCACTGGAGAAGCCACTGGTGTCTCCTTCAGTCGCCATGCCGCCGTACTGGAAGACGTCAAAGCTAACATCGATGCTTGGGACATCAGAGAAGTTCTGCTCAAAGATCTGGACCTCTGTGGAAGGACTGTCATCTGTGACTTCCTCAGGAGAGGATGAAGTCTGAAGGATATCTGTGTGGACTTCCTCTGGAGAACTTCCTGTTGGTACCAAGTCTTCATCCTGCTCCAGGTCACCTGGCAGCCTCTCTGCACCATCTTCGTGGTTCAGATGCTCGTGGTGAACCAGCTCTTCGTCTTCTGGCACGGAGTCTGATACACGAGTGAATGGTGAGTCCTTCTCAGGTGAGAGCGCCATGCTGCCACCCTGGTCTGAGCCCACGGACGGAGGATCCGGGGCAGCAGTCGTTGCGGTGACAACCATGACTTCATCCACCACTAAGTCTGAGTCCTCCATCACTGGCACGGTTACCACTGTGGGATCAGTGGTGTCAATGTGCTGCTCTTCCAAAATCTCCACCTTGTCCTGATCCGAGGGTTCTGGCATCGGCACTTTGTCGGTGAGGACCTCGAGCTGTGGCGGCTGCTCCGTGATCGTATCGGAGCTGGGCTCTGTGACTGTGACCGCCTGGACCTCCACAAACGTCGGCAACTCTTCGGCCGAGAACACGTCAGTGTCAGACGCCTCAGGCCCTTCAGCCTCCTCCCTCTCCAGTGTATCTACTGCTAGCGCGGTCGTAACACCTGGAGGCTCCGCCTCTGCTGCTTCACTTACATCCACAGCTGAAGTGGAGCCACTGGGTTCTGCAGCAGGGGCCTCATGACCTGTGGCGGGGGCCAGATTCAAATGTGGTTTAGTCAGGGGGTAGTGGTCATAGAGACCGGAGTCTTCAACCGTTTGCACCGAGAGTTCAACAGTCAGCGTTGCTTTGGGTGAGAAAACAGGGGCTTGGGTTGTGGTTGAGTATCGCGGGTCGGTGCTGATGTGTGGCGTGACCAGGACCTGGTCCAGAAAAGGTTCCTCAAAGTCTCCACCAATCAAGTCGTCAGAGGCAGCAGCCGTAGAAGAAGGAGCACCGATGAACTCTACTCCCGTTGCACCCAGGTCGTCTCTCTCAGCGGTCGGCGGCTCAACAACAACAACCGCCTCCTCGTCCTGGTCTTCATCCTCCTCATCCGTCTCCTCCAGATCAGGTGGCGGCAGCACCTCCAGGGTGCCATCCCCCTTGCTGTAAAAGCCGGCGCCATCAGATGTCGCCTCGGGCTGCCAGGACCACAGATCAGCTCCCTGGCTGTCTCCAGAGAAACCAGAGCCAGATCCTTCATCCAACATGCCCTCAGAGTCTGGCTGAGGCTTCAGCGGTGGAAAGGGGACTGCAGGGGAGCCCCCGGGGCCGGCGGCGTGGTCCCCTCGGGGGCCGTCGTCTTCAGCACCGGCAGCATTATTGAGGAGAAATCCCTCGTCCTCAATGTTTCCACCATCTGTAAAGCAGAAAACACATGGAGAGGTTTAGGTCCCTGATCTCCCTCCCCCAAGAGCAGAGGCCTGACAGGACCAGGTCTGAGTCCAGTAATACCACCTTAACTCCATGGATTACCTGCACATGGTGGGGTTTCTGTTCAAAGTCACTCTTCGCTGTCCAGTGTAAATATAACATCATGACTCTTAGAGATGAGTTCGACATGAACCCTCCTGCTGTGCTGCAGGTCAAACTGACCCGTGTTAAAGTTTAGAAATCTTTAAAAAATAGTTACAGGTCATTTTTCAGCATGAAACTTCTTGACTTCTTCACTGAGTGGAAACTCAACAGTGGGGGGCAAATCATATGAACATAGAATGATTCTTTGCATGGGGGTCAACATAGAAACTCGTTCTCCAGATGACTGCTGCAGAAGACAGCTCTGTTGTGGGAGAAGTGGGAGGAGCTGGATGAAATGTATTTACATGCAAAAAAAGGCTGTGTAGTCTGCAATAAAACAAAATGGGGTGGTGGAGGGAGGTGGTGTTCTGATGGGTGGTGGTCACAGAGCACATCACATATGGGCTCTGGCCCTTGTGCAGGAGATCACTGGTTTGAATCCTGACCATGTGCTGCCTGTATGTTTCCCCATTCTCTCTGCCCGTTCCCTGTCACACCTCCACCGGCCGATCTAATAACGAATGGGCAAAAAAGCCCCCGAAAATAACTTTAAATAAATAAGTGGAAACATTTGACCAAAAATCCTCGTGATGTGGAACTATTTTATTTTATATGCAGGTCTTTCCCGTGTTTTAAGCTGTATTTTCTATGAAAAACGAGTGGATTGTTCTGACCATTATTTGGCAGAGGTCAAATGCACCACTGCACTCAACAGTGATGGAGCTGTTAGTGATGGAGTCAGTCATGACGTATAAACATGAGCCGTTTCTGACTTTTCGGGTCTTTAAACATGTGCCGGGTCAAAGTGACTGTTGCTGTGAGAGAAAACATCAGGTTCCACTAGGTTCATCTTGTACTGTGCGTTCGATCTGATATCAGCTGTATGATCAATAACCACTGACTCTGGACGTCCACTCACTGGAGTCTTGTGTAGTCGGCTCCAGGTCTGATGTCTCTCCGGCGGGCGGCGGCGGCGGCGGCGGCGGCGGGGCCATGCTCTCGTCAAACATGAAGACGTCGTTCTCGCTGACCCCCCCGCTCTGAGGACCTTTCCACGGGTCGAAGGGGTCAAACAGGAAGTCGTCCTTCTTCAGGAAGACGTCACTGGTGTCCATCTCGTGACTCGGAGCATCGGGAGGTTTCTCTGCCGCCAGTACGTTGTCCTGGAAACAGACACATTGACCGTCAGTGCAGATTTTGAGCAGGATTAATATGGGATGTTATTGCAGGTTATACTATGTGACCTTGTCTAAAAATGACCGTTTGAAAAGGTGAGTGAGGATTTAAAAAGGTTTTCAAGACACATCAGCTCAAATTTAACTGAAAAAGTGACCGTTTTGAGCAAAGCGCCTGAAAACATCACGACAGGGAGAGGCATGCTCGGCGCTGCCGCGGCTCAGTGTGGACAGCAGGTAGTCCTCAGTCAGAGTGGTCGTGTCATGGTGAGGCAGTGACCAGATGAGAATTCAGAGGCTGAAAATCACAGGACTTTGTATGAATGTTGAAACGGCTGTGGTCTGTCACATGTGTAATTATTCACTTGTAAAGTTTCCTCGGGGTCAGAACCGGCACGAGGTTCCCTTCTTTTCCTATTCTTCAGACTGACCGCTCTCCCTCTGCCTGCGTCACTTCCTGTCCAGCGGTTTTAGATGCAGAAGTAAATTTTTCTCACAAAAGCGACTCCAGGCTCGTCAGCAGTGTGTGTGCATGCGTTTCATTTGAAGACACACTTGTATTTTTCTCAGCACTGGTTCAAGGGGAGGTCTAACCTGCAGCCTGCTCTTTAAGTGTCTGTTTCATCTGTGCTTGTTGCTTTGAGGAAACAATTGTGAGTGGAGCCAATCACAGGCCTGCGTCACTCACCATGTTGTCGTAGGTTGCGTCCATCGGTCGGCTCGTAGGTTTCGCTGGAGGCAGCAAATTGTGGGCTGCAGAGAAGAGTCAGAGCCGTTAGAGCGAGCTGGTCTGAGAGCAGTGAGCAGCTTCACTACAGAGCATCGTACCGTTCTCCAGCTGCAGCTCGCCTTGCGTCTCCAGGCTGCTGTTGGTCATGAAGTTGTCTTTGTGCAGCGCTTCTGTGATGTAGTTGCGGAAGTCGGTGATGGTGTAGACGACGGTGGGCTGCTCGGCCGCGCCAGGGTAGTTCTTCTCCACCAGGTTGTTCTGCAGAGAGATGAAGTCCAGCGTGTCGTTGGCGATACCGCCGCTGTCCACCTCCACGGTGATGGCGTAGTGGACCAGGACCACCAGACCCCTGGAGGGAGGAGGACCAATCAGAGCTCAGACATTAAATAGATCACACGATTTACCAGTCACACATCTTTAAAAAGCAGCTCTCTGGTTCACGCCCAGAACCAGAACTTGAGCCTGACCACTTCAGATCACAAAGTCACCTCACCTGTGAGAGGCCAACCTGTAGTGGGGGGGTTGGGGTGGGGGGCAGGGTCACTAATCCTACGACAGCTGCAGGTGCGCGGCAGAGACTGATCCCACTTAAGAGCTGAGAGACTATTGTTAAAGACATTAAGAGGAAAGTAGAGCAGAGCTGTGACTGGAAGGGGCTTTAGGAGAAGGCACAGACCTGAGGACACCAGGTGAGGATGTGGCCACCAGGTGAGGTCACACCCCTCTGGGCCAGCTACACTACCATCCAGCTCTACACACACAGGTGAGATCCAGACTTACCGCTCCAGGTCTTTCTGTGGCCTGAGGACAGACACAGGTACAGAGTGTTATCATGGCTCCACACGCTCTACCTGATCAGTCACTGGATGTGAGAGAGTCCAAAACGCTTCTCACCTGAACTCGATGATGTCGACGCCCTTGAAGCCCGGCAGCCTCTCGAAGGCGTCTTCAATCTGATGTTAAGACAGGACAGACAGGTGAGGTCAGGTAGGTCAGGTGTGTGATGTGCGCCTACACACAACAATCCTTTGTATCTTCAGCCATCAGGCTTTTTAATTCTCCTGCGAATGGCAGAGGAGCTGACACCTGAGCTCCGACACTATGACCTCTGTGGTCACTGTGACATCACTAACCCTCCCTGTCAGGTGACCAGCTACACTGTGCTCATGTAAACACATCCAGACAGAGAACAGCTGAGACACACTGAGCAGGAGGAGGAGAAGATGAAAAAGAAGAAAAGAAGAGGATGAAGGGAAAGGAGAGGAAAGAGGAAGAAAAAGACTGTATCAGCCCGTTTTCCCACCTTTTCCCCGTTAGTGCTGACCTCTGACCCCTGCCCCTAGAGTTCAGACTGTAAAGCAGGTCCCTGGTCACTGAGGCTGATCAGGATCAGTTTCCTGGCAGCAGAGGTGGTGACTCACAGCTCACATCCTGGAGGTCACTTCAGTTTTCCAGGCTCCAGGAAACTGAGCTGCAGCGTAAAAACAGGCCTTTAAGGCCGAGCCAGAGCCTGAGTCTGCACTTTGTACAAACCACAGGGGGAGTCGTTAGCTAACGAGCCTCCTGGACGTCACAGAGCGCAAACCGCAGCTCAGTGTCTCATCACCATGACGACAGCAGCCTCGACATCTGGCTTCACTTCAGACACATCAAAACATGTTTGCTTCAGCTGGGAATTCCTCAATATCAGTAAAAAACAAAGAGCTGCCTCAGTGTGAGTACCCGCCTCCACCCGCCTCCACCCACCTACCACACCATGGAGACACCATGAAGTGAAGCTCTGCTACCTTGTGTGTGAAGTGCCTGGCCAGCTGCTGGTAGTGGAAGCTGCTCGGGTCTCTCAGGGCGTCGTTGTAGGTTTCTCCTCTCAGCTTGATGCTCAGCTCCACGGCCTGGTCCCTCAGGGGCCGGGGGGGTCGCAGCAGGGTGTCGTCTATCTCGTTCCCAAACTGGGATCAGACAGACAGACAGACGGATGTTTGGTGCTGGTGCCGAGAAGGTAACGTGAGTTCGACTGGTCTCGAGGTACTTACCGAGTTCTCCTCCTCGTCCTCAAAGCTGAAGCCGTTGTTACCCAGCCGGTTGTCGTCCACGTCGTGAGGCCGCTCCGTCAGCTCGGGGAAGTTGCCGTTGTTATACTCCACTACATACTTGGTTGTGACCTCCACAGGGGTCACAGCTGAGGTGGTGGATCTCTGGGTGGTGTCGTCAGCTGGAGCCTCTGTCTTCATCTCCCCTGCTTCTTCAGTAGAGATACCTACATCTTTTCCTTGAGGGCCCTCTGCTGGAGCAACCTGAACACTGTCTTCACTTACCTCACCATCCTCCTCAGGTAGAAGCTCTTCAGGGGATTCTGGGGACCCCTCCTCTGGGATCTCTACATCTGCACCAGGACCAGTCACAACTTCTGGAGATGTTTCACCTGGAGCCTCTGGGACAGTTTCTTCCTGTTCATCTTCCTCTAAGTCACCTGGAGCTTCAGGTGTTTCCTCCACCTCCGTCCCTGGTGCTAATCCCTCTGTGTCTTCTGGAACAACAATAACAACAGGAGTGATCTCCTCATCAGCCTCCTCAGGAACCTCTGGTTTAGATCCCTCTGCTTCTGTTTCTCCAAAACCATCTCCTTCCTCTTCTGTTGTCTCCTCAGATGTTTCCTCTTCCCCATCCTCTGATGGTTCACCTCCAGCAGCTTCTGCTGTGTCATCTCCCACTGTCATGTCATCATCAGGCACAACTTCATGTTCTCCTGTGGGTTCTGACTCTTCTACAGGTCCTGACTCTTCTACAGGTTCTGATTCTTCAGCTGGTTCTGACTCTTCTACAGGTTCTGATTCTTCAGCTGGTTCCTCTGTGGGTTCTGACTCTTCTACAGGTTCTGATTCTTCAGCTGGTTCTGACTCTTCTACAGGTTCTGATTCTTCAGCTGGTTCTGACTCTTCTACAGGTTCTGATTCTTCAGCTGGTTCTGACTCTTCTACAGGTTTCAATTCATCAGCTGGTTCTGATTCTTCTACAGGTTCTGACTCTTCTACAGGTTTTGATTCTTCAGCAGGTTCTGACTCTTCTACAGGTTCCAATTCTTCTTCAGGTTCTGACTCTTCTACAGGTTCTGATTCTTCAGCTGGTTCTGATTCTTCAGCTGGTTCTGATTCTTCAGCTGGTTCTGACTCTTCTACTGGTTCTGATTCTTCAGCTGGTTCCTCTGTGGGTTCTGCCTCTTCTACAGGTTCTGATTCTTCAGCTGGTTCTCCTACAGGTTCTGATTCTTCTACAGGTTCTGACTCTTCAGCTGGTTCCTCTGTGGGTTCTGACTCTTCTACAGGTTCCGATTCTTCAGCTGGTTCTCCTGCGGGTTCTGACTCTTCTACAGGTTCTGATTCTTCAGCTGGTTCTCCTGCAGGTTCTGACTCTTCAGCAGGTTCTGAATCTTCAGCTGGTTCTCCTGCAGGTTCTGAGTCTCCTACAGGTTCCGATTCTTCAGCTGGTTCCTCTGTGGGTTCTGACTCTTCAGCAGGTTCTGAATCTTCAGCTGGTTCTCCTGCAGGTTCTGACTCTTGTACAGGTTCAGATTGTTCAGCTGGTCCTCTGTGGGTTCTGACTCTTCAGCAGGTTCTGAATCTTCAGCTGGTTCTCCTGCAGGTTCTGACTCTTCTACAGGTTCCGAATGTTCAGCTGGTTCCTCTGTGGGTTCTGACTCTTCTACCGGTTCAGATTGTTCAGCTGGTTCCTCTGTGGGTTCTGATTCTTCAGCAGGTTCTGACTCTTCTACAGGTTCTGAGTCTTCAGCTGGTTCTCCTGCAGGTTCTGACTCTTCTACAGATTCCGATTCTTCAGCTGGTTCCTCTGTGGGTTCTGACTCTTCTACAGGTTCCGATTCTTCAGCTGGTTCTCCTGCAGGTTCTGACTCCTCTACAGGTTCTGAATCTTCAGCTGGTTCTCCTGCAGGTTCTGACTCTTGGACAGGTTCAGATTGTTCAGCTGGTTCCTCTGTGGGTTCTGACTCTTCAGCCGGTTCTGATTCTTCAGCTGGTTCTTCTGCAGGTTCTGACTCCTCTACAAGATCTGGTTCAGCTTCTTTTCCAGTACCTTCTCCTGTCTCTATTGTGTCCACAGTTTCTTCAGCTCGTTCCGGTTCTTCTACAGTTTCTTCCTCTTCTAGTTCTAAAGGTTCCTCAGGTGTTTCTCCTCCTCCTTCAGTTGGTTCTCCTGGTCCTTCTACAACAATAACTGTTTCTACCAACTCCCCTTCCTGTTCTTCTTCAGCTGGTTCCTCAACAACAGACTTGGTTATCTCAGGAGACTCATGTGTTCCTTCGTCCTGTTCTGTGACACTTTGTTCAGGTGTATCCTCCTCTATTGTCTCCAGATCAACCGCTGTAGTATCTGGTGGTATCTCCTCAGTGTCTTCATCCTGGTCATCTAGTGGGACCACAGGCTCAGGAGTCACCTCACCCTCTGTCTCATCTGTTGTCACCAGAACAGAAGCCTGGGATGGAACCTGTGGTCCTTGTCCCAGAGTCACATTTATGAAGATCATATGTTCTTCTTCTTCTTCTTCTTCTTCTTCTGTCAGAAATACAGCTGGTATTGTCTCCAAGGTGACTTCAGGTTCTTCTGGGCTAACTTCCACCGCAGTCTTAGAAGGACGTTCTACTGCAGATTCATGTGAGTCATCCTCAGGTTCTTCAAGAATTGCTGCATCAGTTGTGTCAGGTGCATCTGGTGCTGTGCCCAGCTCAGTGGGTTCCTCTAAATCCTCATCAGTCAATTCTAGTTCTGGGACCATATTCAAAGAAGTGTCGAGAACTTCTTCAGCTTCTTGGCCCTCAGTGACTTCAACATGTTCTGACGGAGCCTCAGGACCAGGTTCTGGAGATGTTCCCTGCCCTGACTCCTCCACAGTGACATCTTCTGTAGCAGGTGCTGAGGTGGGCTTTTTAAGAACTACAACAGCAGCTTCTGTGAGCATCTGTTCAGCCACAGCTTCTGAAGGTGGCTCCTCGCTGTGTGGGGTAACATGAATCACCTCCAAATCAGAGACGTCCGCATCCTCTGGAACCAAATCATCAGTCTCCTCCAGTGTTGCCTCCAAGGCAGTTTCCTCATCTTTCCCATCAAGAGGTTTGTGGGTAATGGAGTCACCAAGCTCTACAGTCTCCTCAGAAATGCCACCAACATCGCCATCCTCACCCTCAGTAACAGCACCTCCAGTCTCCTGGACATCCTCAGTGTCAGATGTCAAATCCACAGCAAATGACGTTACAGTAGCTTCTTCAGCCGGACCTTCAGTGGCCGAGAGTGGAGGAGACCAAGCTGTCACCTCGAAGTCTGGAGGCAGATTATCCTCAGAGCTGGTGATGAAAACGTCCTCCTCTGTGAGACAAAAGAAGAAGAGAAACTTAGGTCAAACTCCGCAGCTGTCTAGCACCATGACTGGTCTCTAGAGGTACGGTGGCCCTGAGGGCTCAACACACCAGAGCTGAAGGAGGAGACACCTTTATCACTCTGACTTCAGATGGGTTGACATAGAAGCTAAGCTAAGCTAACAGCACATTTATACTGACAACATAAACCACAGGAGGAAGCGAACAATGTCACGTATGTTCGTCATGTATAGCTGTCCCCTGGAAACACTTCAGGTGTTGTAATGTTGCTGTATTAACAGATCAAGGTGCAGTGTGTTTGAGACCTCAGGGCCACCGTACATAGAGCTCAAAACAAATCGCTTCAAAAAGTAATGCGTTGTTGTTGTTATGGCTGTGACAGGTCTGAACTCACCTTCTGTGATCTCACTAACCCTGATCACTCTGCTCTGTGCTCAGCCTCTGTCCATTGACCAGACTGCTGCCTGTAAATAGGCTTACTGATCTATTCTGAGCAGAGCGTGTGACGGGAATCAGCCTCCTCCACCCACCCCCACCCCCACCCACCCCCACCAGACAGACAGGGGGTGTAAGGTGAGGGACACTTAAAGACCTGGACAGGTTGGTTTCATCGATAAGAAGCTGTTAATCCATCAGTGAAAACATCCTTCATCTGAATGGAACTGAAACATTTGACTCAGGGCTGCTCAGGTGTGACGGGGGCACCTGCCTGCTGCTCTGTTTCACAACCACAACTCTCTGCTTTTATTCTGACGGGCTCAGGGCAGGAAGCATTTACCTGTTTGTGTCACCTGGTCTCCGGCCTGGACGGTCGAAGCTTCAGAGCTGCAGGAGAGAGAGAAAGAGTAGAAACACAAGGTCACGCTCGAGTCCAGCCATTGATCAGTCCATCGACAGACTATTGGTAAAAGCTGATTGATCCTGTTTCTGACAAGTGAAACTGTTCTGGTTTCTGACTGAAGAGGTCAGTCAATCAATAAATCAATCAATCAATCACTTAGCTGATCAATGGAAGTGACTGTCAATCAGAGGTTTAGCAGTGACAGAGACTCACTCCTATTAGGAAACTGTCAATTAACAGCCCGCTGATTGACCGATCAATAACTGATCGTTATCAGCTCTGAATGAGTGGAGCTGCATCACTGATCACAGTCTGTTTCAGAAACTACAAACATGTCTGCCACAGTTGACACTCCCCTCATCACCATGGACACACACACACACAGTGTCTATGTGACGTGGAGGCGTGTCCTTAGTGTCCTACCTGCAGGGGGGCGGGCCTGCGGTGACGGGCACACTGCAGCAGGTGATGAAACACAGCACAGGTGTCAGTACACGACCACACACACACACACTCTGCATCAACTACACTCACAGGGTGACCTCTGACCCTCTGAGGTCAGGGTCTTTCTAGAAAACTTGTCTCTAAATAAACATCACAGGTACAGTGATAGAGTCTCGTCACCATGACGACACCTCACACACTCACCTGTTTATCGCTGCTGCCATGGCAACCCTCTGAAAGAGAGAGAGCACACAGACCGATGTGACCTCTGTTCCCATGGTAACATACATCAGCTGAGAAAAGAGAGAAGGGAAGACTCACGCTCCTGATGAGGTCAGTGTGCTCCTCTGATTGGCTGAAGAAGCTGCCGATCTCCATGACGCTGATGGAGCCGTCCATGCAGCGGCCGACCCAGTCCTGGTACTCGTCCCGCTCCGGCAGCCGGTCCCAGAAGATCTTAAAGGCCTCCCACACCGTCTCCTGGCACACTGAGACACACAGGACACGTGGGACACATGGACCAGACCAGACCAGAGAGAGACCTCCCCCTCACTGTCTCACTGAAACGCACTGATTCATATTTGAACAAGGTCATGTGATGAAGTGATGATGTGGTCATGTGACCATGGTCTCTGTGGTGAGGTCATTATTGCTAAGGTCATCTCAGTCAGAAGGACCGATCACTGATTGATCACTGATATTCAGGGAGGAGCTGTTTTCTCTGTCTCTGACCTCTGACCTCTGCGGCCTGAGGCCTGTAAGCCTGTAAGTCTGTGTGGATCAGGTGTTGAGTGAAACAGCTCCAGTGTTAAAGATAGACGTGATCTCACCTCTGAGGTGGAAGTAGCTCAGGTGATTGGCGGTCGCCTGGTCCAGTGTCTCCTGGCTGCACAGTTTGACTCCGCTGGGAAACAAGATGTTACGTTTCCGCCTGGTCACGGCGCCATGCTGTCGGTACAGGAGCTCGTCTGAGTCCGCCGTCGGCTCGGCCAAACGTCCGGCCCGCTGCTCCACCCCCCAGTCGGCAGCCACATCTACAGAGAGACGTCCAGTGAGACATTCACTGACCTCTGCCCTTCAGGACGGGAGTGTTTCTACCACTGAGTCTAAAACAGTCACAACACCTCAAAGGCTCGAGCCCTTACACCCCTGACAGGACAAACCACGGGACCTCAGACTCTGATATACCTCCTCTGTAGGATCAACTCAACTATTGATTTGATGATCAAAACATGTCGATTAATCGATGGCAGCACGTGTCTGAAAGAAGAAAGCTTTCCTCAGCTGACAAACCGACACGTGTCACTGACCTGTCGGTGAGCAGACGGTCCCTGAAAGCAGCACGGCCCCCAGCGTCCACAGCACCCACGTCCCGCACTGAGCCGCCATTCGCCCTGTCGTCTCCTGAACCGGACTCCTCAGCTGGTCAGCGGCCTCCGGCTCACTGCGCTCCGTCCGCCGCTCAGCATCAGTCGGGGAAGTGAGCAGGAGGCGTCGGGCGGCGGAGTGGCGGCGGCGCCGGGCTCAGGCGAGCAGATGGGACTTTGGTGCTGGGGAGATTTAATCCTATTTGTTAAGCTGCTGGAGTGGATGAGTGTCAGCGCGCGGCCGCTGCTTCAGGAAGTCACTCTGACACCGCGCGCCGCGCCGCGCCGCGAACACTGCGCTGCTGCAGGTGACCCACAGCTCAGGTGTGACACACACACACACGCGCACACACACACACCTGGACGCTGCTGCATGTCCCGTCAGCCACCTGTGGGAGTGACGCCTCTCACCTGCCAATCAATAATCAAACCCGATCAATACAGTGTCGTCGGCAAGTGAATCTTAATGATCATAGGTTTGTCTCTGTATTCAGTAATTAATAACTTTATAACACGTGATGATCAATAATCAATAATCATTAACCATGGCGATTGATGTTAATGGTTCAAACCCGGATCCAGTGGATCTGGACTGGACCAGGTGGTCGTCTCACAGCGGATTACCTGAACTCACTGACAGGTCACATGACGCATTAAAGGGTCAAAGGTGACAACTGAGTGTTTTCCCCTGTTTTCACTTCGTCAGTCCCGATCAACAGGAAATCATCAACAGATCCAGATCAATAGATCCTGATCAACAGATCCAGATCAACGGATCCTGATCGATAGATCCTGATCAACAGAACCTGATCAAAAAGAACCTGATCAACAGAACCTGATCGATAGATCCTGATCAACAGAACCTGATCAACAGATCCAGATCGATAGATCCTGATCAACAGAACCTGATCAACAGATCCAGATCAACGGATCCTGATTGATAGATCCTGATCAACAGCCTGATCAATAGATCCTGATCTATATGAACCGACAGGAAACTGTCATGATTTATTTATTACATGATTTTATCTGTATTATTGCAAATAGCTTATTATAATGATGAACCAGGAACCAGAGTCCAGCAGGAACCAGAGTCCAGCAGGAACCAGCAGGGACCAGGAACCAGCAGGGACCAGAGTCCAGCAGGAACCAGCAGGGACCAGAGTCCAGCAGGAACCAGAGTCCAGCAGGAACCAGCAGGGACCAGAGTCCAGCAGGAACCAGAGTCCAGCAGCAGGACCGGGACCAAGACCAGGACCAGGACCAGGACCAGGACCAAGACCAGGACCAGCTTCAGACAGTGTGTGCATCTACATATATGGACTCATTAGGACATGTTTGTGTTCACTGTGTTGTTGTTGTTGACCCCCCCGAACCCACCCCCCACCAGTCTGATCCAGTTAATGAGCTGTAAGCTGATTGGTCCTCAGTGGGGGCGCTCAATAAAACCCCAAGATTACCAAAGCAGCCCCCCCCAGCCCACATACACACAGCCTGAAGCACAGTGAGCGACCCAGTGACCTTTGACCTGGACTGAGACTCAGACTCTCTCTTCAGCTCTGATCCATCAACACTGATCAATTAAGTCGTTATTGACACGAATCACACACGCTGTATTAGATATCAATGTATTGATTAATTATCACTATGATTCTGTGAACCGCTCTCCTTGTGTGATCAATAATACTAATATTGATGAGGCGACTACAATGTATTGATGTTCAGCACGTCACTGGCACTGTGTGACGTTCAGGGACGGCTCCGACAGCAGAGCGCTGCAGCTGTTGATGAAGAAATGCACATAAAGTCAGTTTTCTAGGACACATCTGGAATCCATCGTCCAGCTGCTTGTTAAACTCTTTATTTACTCCTTTATTTCTTTGTCTTGACTTCTCTGTCTTCATTCCTTCTTTCTCTCCCTCTCTTTCCTTTGCCATCCTCTCTTTGCTCTTTCCTTTCTTTCTTTACATGTGTCTTTATTCTTTCTTTGTTTCTTCCTTTCTTCCCTCCATCCTCTCTTGAAGTCGTTTTCTCTCGTGAACCACAACATTTGTTTTTGTTGGACGAGCTCTTCATCTTCATCTTTGTCAGCATTTCAAAATAAGAGCCTCCTGCTGTGCCTGCCTGTGAAGGTTTACACTGACCTGAAGGTGTCATTTTCACCTCATGTGGGTTCTCTGCTGATTGATCAGTTTGTTGATGATCGATTCCAAAATAAAAGCCCCGCACAGACATTAACAATAAATAACTTTTATTTAAGAAAACAGGAACAGGAAGTTGACAGGAAGTAAAAATCAGTTATTGCACATTTTCGTTCTGCTGACTCTCGTACATCTTCATTATCAGACCACGAATCTCCTCGCGCTTCTGTCGCACTCGTTGCCGCGGAAACCAGTTGTCCAAACACACCGGGAGCTCGAAGTGCACGACGGGATTCTGGGAAGCCAATCAGAGAGCTCAGTTTACTCCTCATGACCATGGGGAGGGGTTTAACGCAAAGGAGGCGCAGGGGGAAAAACAAGATGGAGGCTCCAGAGGGTCAGCTGATCGATCAGGCCTGAGGTGATTGAGCAGCTGAGACCTGAGGTGATCGATCAGCTGAGGCCTGAAGTGATCGATCAGCTGAGGCCTGAGGTGATCGATCAGCTGAGGCCTGAGGTGATCGATCTTTGTTTCTTTTTGCCTGTTGAGTTTTATGATTTCAGTGTGAATCAGTTCAGTGCTCTGTTGCTGTCTGTACCTTGATGTGAATCTGAAGCTGTTGCCCCCCCCCCCCCCCAGGTGTGTTTACCTGCAGGAAGCTCTCGGCGTACTGCAGCAGGTACAGTCCACAGTCGCTGCTGTTGTCCTGCTGAGGGACTCTGCACCTGCAGCTCCTCACCGTGTCGGCCGTGAAGAGGCGGGGCGTCCTCCGACGCACCTCCCACTCCACCTGCAGGTAGCTGCAGACAGGAAGGGGTGGAGTTTAGAGACGAAGGTCTGTTTCAGGTGAGAGTGTCTGTGTGCGTCTGTGTGTGTGACTCACTCTCGGAGCAGCCTGCAGACGTTGTCGTGGTACGACAGCTTCAGAGAGTCCATGACCAGGACGCACGGCCTGCACGGCACCAACAGGAAACCATCAGCTCATGTCAAAATAAAATCCCTGACAGCTGCTGAGGACCGACTCACCTCTTCTTCCGTACGGGGCTGCGGCAGCCGAGCTCAGTGCACTCCTACAAAACACACACGCACCAGTTGAATGGCCCCCCCAACCTGTCCACAACACGTCAACAAGACACACATTCAAACAGTGAGTGTGTTTACCGGCGGTCTCAGGCTCAGGGGGGTTTTCCTGCCGCTCGCTCTGATCCACCTGAAACACACAAACACAACATCTGAGAAACTCCACTCTCCTCCTCCTCCTCCTCCTCCTCCTCGTTTTGCCGTCACTCGCAGCATTTCCTGTGGCTGCTCTCCACAATAAAAGCTTGGCAGCTTCCTGCCTGTGGAGAGAGAGTGACCGCGGACGAGCAACAAACTGAAACCAGACGTTCAGTTTTATAAGTCTAATTAGAGACGTCTCTGAAAACAACAGAGCAGAACGTTTCATCCTTTCATCTGTCACACACACTTTTAATCAGGACTGGAGGAACACACTGACCCACATACCCCCTCATTCATAACCTACATACCCCCCAGCCCCCCCTCACCTGTTGGCTCCTCGTACTGAAGCTTCTCCAGACCAGGGAAGCACACGACCACCAGGAACCAGTGGGATCTACAACACAACGACAACATCAGAGGGGGGACAAAGGGGGAGGACGGGAGAGGAGGAGGAGGAGGTGGGGGGAGGGGAGAGGGTCGCTCTCTTACTCTTGATTGACAGGCACAAACAGGAAGTCTTTGGTGAAGATGTCAACGTGGCGAGTCCAGGTCTTCACCCTCTGATGCCTCATGTGACGGTCTCTGAAAGACAAAGAGACATGGAGCAGTCATGTGATCAGGGTCAGAGGTCAGGCACTGAGGTGCGGGCCGATCAGGTGTCTTACGGGACAGAGGGGGCGTCGTCCTCTCCGGCCGCTCGCCGTCTGCTGAGCTGTTTGAAGAAGAAGCTGCTGAAGACGTGACTCCGCTCAGCCACAGGTCCAACCACTCCCTCCAGGAGGAGGTACCTGCAGGAGGAGACCCCTCAGCACCAGGTGGGGACCAGGTGTGTGTGTGTGTGTGTGTGTGTGTGTGTGTGCATGTGTCACTGACTTGAGGTAGAAGTCAATGATGACATCATTGAGGAACTCCCCGACGTCCAGACATGCCAGGTCCTCCTTGGTCACAGAGATCCGGCCTTTGGAGGGCGGAGCTGGGTACTGGATCAACCTGAGGACCAAGAACAGGGTTCAGTCAGGACCAGGACCAGGACCAGGACCAGGACCAGGACCAGGGCCAGGGCCAGGACCAGCTGACAGAGGAGCAGCCTCACTGCTCTGACCTGGTAGGAAGCTGCTGCCGTCCAGAGGAGCTCAGACTGGACCTCTTACTCCTCCTCACCGGACTGGAGTCCTCCTACAGGGGAGGAGGGAGCATCAGCAATCGATCGATCAATTAATCAATCAATCAATGTCTTTGAGCTATCTGATCAACTGATCAGGAAAGAGTCTTACTGCAGAGTGTCCCAACAGTGTGAGGAGGTGCAGGTCCAGTGGAGGAGGACAAGTGTGGAGGAGCAGCAGCCCATCAGTCCAGTCCAGAGGGGAGGTCAGCCCACCACAGTGGGAGGAGGAGGAGGAGGAGGAGGAGGAGGAGGAGGAGGAGGAGGAGGAGGAGGAGCGTCCCTTCTTGTACTCCTCCATGTCCAGGATGGAGGCCAACAGAGCAGCCTGGAGCTCCTGCAGCTGCTCCTTCAACACCAGCAGGAGGAAGGAGCACGGAGGACCTGGAGAGGAGGAGAGGAGGAGAAGAGGAGGAGGAGGAGGAGAGGAGGAGGAGGAGGAGGAGAGGAGGAGAGGAGGAGGAGAGGAGGAGGAGGAGGAGGAGGAGGAGAGGAGGAGAGGAGGAGAAATATGACAGATTTAGAAACAACAGTGTTAATTTCCCTCCAGGTGAGTCTGGGTCAGGTGAGTCTGGGTCCAGGTGAGTCTGGGTCAGGTGAGTCTGGGTCAGGTGAGTCTGGGTCCGGGTGAGTCTGGGTCCGGTGAGTCTGGGTCCGGGTGAGTCTGGGTCCGGGTGAGTCTGGGTCCGGTGAGTCTGGGTCAGGTGAGTCTGGATGTCTCACCTGAGGGGGCAGAGCTCTGCAGGGCCGACAGCTCTCTGTGAAGCAGGTTGGCCTGAGCGTTTGTCACCCACAGGAAGAGCAGTGAGGGGGCGGGGCCTTTCCAGCAATCCAACAGAGCCCCGCCCCGAACCACGCCCCCGTCCCAGATGCCGTAGCCTCGAACCTGCGACGCCACTATGGTCACTTCCCCTGACTCCATCTCTTGCTCCGGCCTTGACACTGAGACGAGACAAAACGAAGTGAGTCATGTGACGTGATGAAGAGGAAGTGACGAAGAGGAGAAGAAGAGCACAGGTGTGTTTACCTGTCAGAGGGAGAGTGATGCCGTCCTCACGGACCTGCACACACACACACACAGTCAGAGTGTTAGCGTCAACACAGTGTGTATGTGTGTGTGTGTGTGTGTGTGTGTGTGTGTGTGTGTGTGTGTGAGACCTCTTTCAGGATGGGTTGTGCAGATGTTGACCAGCTGCACATCTCTGCTGAAGCCCCGCCCCCACCAGGCACCGACTCTGTGACACGCTGACCCACAAACCTCCCCTTGCCGCCCCCCCCCCAGGTTTTTACTGTGAGTAATTGGCCACCATCACACCTCACGCTGCGACTTCATTGCTCGTTAATGACTCAAACTTTATTGATTTACAGCCCCCCCCCCCCAGGAGTTACTCCACTCTTTGACTCACTTCCCACTGCATCACCACCATGGGAAGAGGAGGGGGAGCGGGTGCTCTGGTGACGCTGTCATGACGACAGTTTGGTGTTTTATGCCAAAATGACTGAGGTGTTTTCCAGTGTGACGCTTGAGTTCATCCACACACACACACACACACACACACACACACAAAATGCTGGAAAACACATGTGAATTATTAAAACCGTACAAACAACAGAATACAATTGCGTGTGTGTGTGTGTGTGTGTGT
Source organism: Caranx ignobilis (assembly GCA_021432705.1). Classification (NCBI taxonomy): domain Eukaryota; kingdom Metazoa; phylum Chordata; class Actinopteri; order Carangiformes; family Carangidae; genus Caranx; species Caranx ignobilis. The sequence continues at coordinate 110,808 of JAFHLA010000035.1, read as the reverse complement.
GTGTGTGTGTGTGTGTGTGTGTGTGTGAGATCTGGAACAGGACATGGAAAAACAGAAAGATGGTGAAAGTGTTTAGCTGGTGTAGAAACACTGTAATGTCCAGCAGCAGCTGCCTGACTGTAAACGCACACACACACACACACACACACACACACACACACACACACACACACACTTTGACCACAGAGGCTGATGCTGCTCACCGTCATGGCCCCTGCAGCGAGGGCGTGCGTCAGGCCGGCATGGAGCGAGGAGAAGTCGAGCCGCAGGAACGAAGGCGGGGCCTTGTGGACACACGGCTGTGATTGGTTGGTCGGGCCGCCACTCTGTGATGTGTCTCCTTCTTCCTCCTCCTCCTCCTCCTCCTCGCTCGACAGCACAACTAAGGATATAAAACAAATCACAAATCAGTATCTTTACAAATATTTCCTGGTTTGATCACAGGTCATGATTGATTGGTTATTGGTTGATTATTGATGAACGGATCTGGTTCTGACTCACTGGGCTCTGCCGGACTCGGCCTGTGCGTCCTCTTCTGTCGAGGCGGCTGATTGGTCATCCTCTCTCTGAACTCCCTCCACCTCCGTCTCTCCGTCTCCTTCTCGTCCTCCTTCAGGTCGCTGCTGCTCATCAACGCTGTCTGGCCCAGACTCCGCCTCTTGTCCGGTGACGCCTCAGAACAAAATCCAACAGCCTCAGCATCATGACGTCATCATACTCCACCCGAGAACCATACAGTGTTGATCTATTGATCGATCAGTATTTACAGACAGACAGAGGAGCGTTACCTTCTCCTTTCTGGTGTCCCGTCCAGACTCTGGCCTCCTCCACTCTCTCACTCCGGGGGCCAGACGACACTGACTCCCAGCATGCTCCTCACCTCTCAGCCTCGCCAGAGAGTCCACGGTCGCCATGGAGATGTTTTCAGATGATGACAATGACAAACCTGGAGACGAAGATATGAACGATCACAGATCAATGTAAACACCTGAGAACTGATCACAGAAATGACATCAGGTTATAAATCAATAAATATTACAAATAAAGTCGAAGCTGCTGCTGCATTGATTATTATTCTGATGACACTAATAATAACGATGATGATGATGATGATGATGATGATGATATGAGTCTTAACCCTTGTGCCCACCTCCAGAAAACTTCCTGTCGTTATCCTCAGGCCTTTGTGGCCACTCACCTAAAAACTGCTATAAAATCATCATATATCAATATTTTTTTCTGCTTTTTTTGCACAGGTCTCTTAAACCACTTCAGCTCTGCTCAAAAATACCAAATAATCAATAATTTCTGAATTTTAACCCTTTAAATGCCAGTTTGAATACATGGTGCGTCTGTGTTAAAAAAATATAAAATTGAAACATTATAAACCACATGTTTGACCTTGTGCCGATCTCACTGCTAAAACACCATATAAACGTACGTCCTGTATAATGTCAGCATTTCATTTTGAACAAATCTAGTTAAATTTGACATTTTTACTGTATTTTCTCGATTCAACTTTTTTCCATTGGAGGCTGATGCATGAAAATCTTCACATTATATTATGGAGCCCGAGCACAGTCTTTGTCTGTGCACTGATCATGTCAGGGTGAATAAAAGGTCAAAGTAGGATGAGACATCCTTGTTTCTTGATGGTTTATCATGTGGGTCCATGCAGAGGGAGGTGGTTCATTGTCTTTGAAGCAGACAGATAAAAGAAGCCTGAGTGACATAATGACCCTCTGCACCTGCTGCACTCAGCCATGTTGTTGATACACTTGTGGAGAAAACATCAACAATGGCTCGTGTGTTTTTGCACCTGGCTGTTCTCACTTTCACTCAGGGCTTGTGAGTGAGCAAGAGAAGGATCCCACACACTCCCACACACACACACACACAGACACACACACACATACTTGGGCGCCCCTAGTGGTCACAGGGCTCCATAATATAATATAATATGATATAAAGAATTTCATGGCCACAAACGGCCCGAGGAGGACCTGAGGGTGAAGTCTCACCTGAGGACTGGTCCGTTTTCTTCTTCTGTGGTGGTGACGGACGCCCTGAGGTGACTTCGGGCTGCAGCAGCCGGTCTGATGCTCTCTTAGGGCGCCACCTGGTGGATGAATAGGGGAAGGGCGTGAGTCTCCTCTGGCTCCAAGCTCAAGGAATCAAACCAGCAACTCTCTGACACCGGCTCTTGTGAACTCACCTATTTGAGGCCGGCCACACCTCTGCTCTCTGCCCCGCCTGTGATTGGCTCGTGGAGCGTCCTGGTGGTCTCTGATTGGCTGTCGAGGCTGCGTCTGTGTTGGGGCTGTTGAGTCCCAGCAGTGATTTCACCACGTCCCTGAACGCTCTGAACGACATCACAACAACATCACGTCACATTCAGGTCAGCTTGGAAACCTCAGTGTTGGTTTCCTGTGTGAGGGGCGTTTCACAAACCTCTGTCTGTCTGGAGGGGAGCCGTGAGGGTTCCCAGCATGCACCTTGCTGGCCCCCCCTCTGCTGGACTCATCCCTATAACCCTGTTCACACAAAACAAGACAGCTCCTGAATCCAGCTCCCTCTCATCACACACATCTCAATGACCACCTTTAGAACCACTGATGGACCCACACATCAGTCCTACCACCTTACAGGACCCGACAGTTCATGCAACCCCCTGACAGAGACATTGACAGGTGAAGAATACCTCCTTAAACTGTGGGGGGGGTCTGTGGAGGTGGGACAACGGTGAGCGCAGCTGGACGTGGGTGGAGTCAGCATCTGTTGGCTGTTTCTTCTTTGGGATTTTGAATTGAGACGCCATCCTGTCAACACACACACACACACACACACACACACACACATACATCATTAATATGGCTGAAAAATGACCTTTGACCTCCACAACAGAAAACAACAATGTAAAATCAGGCAAAAATCCAGTAACAGCTCAGTCAGTGAACACTGCTCAGACGCTCCTGGAGCTCAGGAATCGAACCTGTGATCTTTCCCCTCTGTCTGTCTGTTACAGCAGCCAGTGGTTTAACAGCAAACACACACAACTACGACGAGACTCACGTCTGGCCGGTGCTGCTGATACCAGCTGAACTTCGCTCGGTCTCGATTACCTGCACCAGTGAACCAGGTGTGGAAGTGTCTCTGTCCACAGCGTCGCGTTCAGTCGGTGGCTTGGTGTGTGTTTGTTAGCGGGGCTCGTGCAGTGGGACAGTCTCAGTCAAAAAAACAAAACAAAAAAACCCTCCGTACCGTGCACTTCACACAGAGGACTCGGTGTTGTCCACCTACTGTCCAACGTTATATTAAATTAAACCACGACAGGCGAGTTAACAGAAACAGAAAGCAACTTTCAGGCTGTAAATGCACCAACCTTAGCCGGCGGAGCTTAGCTGCAAGTTAGCCAGCGAGCTAAGCTAGCTGCTGCTCGACTTCTTTTTCTTCCGGTTAAACGGTCCTGAACTCTTCGGCGGGCTCATGTGGCGGGGAGCACGCGCTATCCGCTCAACGACTAGTAAAGAAAAACTAATTTTAAAACCACATTTGTCTCATTTCTGTGGCTGTAGAAGCCGCTGAGTACGAAACACTTCAAAGAAGCCGAACGACAACATCCGCTGTGCGTAACAGAGCGTGGTTACGTCATTGAATTACGTGCTTTGACTTAACTTTATATAAACTCGGCCGTTTACAAATGACAAAAGCAGCAAAATAGCGGATCAGTACAACTTTATTGACAATCTAACAGGGAGAAAAAACACAACCAAAAGTAAACTGTGAGAATCTTTACAAATACACGTCACCAACACTTTATCTGTAAAGGAAAACACATTTACAAGAATCTGTCAGAAGAGCTGAAAATTAACTGATTACATTCATGAATCTGAAAACGTGATTGACAGACGTCTACAGACTGAACTGTCTGGTCAACACAGAGACACTGAGGACCCAGGCCAGGACCCAAACCCAAACCCAGGATACAGAGGCTCAGTGAAGGTGGTGCTGAAGGTGTGGAGGTGGATCAGTGCGTCAGAGGAGACTCTGAAGAAGGACAGAGAGCCAGCAGGACAGTCCACATATACTGCTACTCTGTCAGAGACGGAGGAGGAGGAGGTGATGGCTGTTTCTGTGTTGTTGTGCCAGACGTAGTAACGTCCTCTGTAGAAGTTCAGACTCCAGGACTGATCATTTCTTCCAAACTCACTGTCTGTACTGTCTCCTTTCCTGCTGATTCCTCTGTAACTCACTGACACATCCACATCCCCTCTCCACTCCACCTCCCAGTAACAGCGACCAGTCAGACCAGTTGAACACAGCAGCTGAGGCCAGTCAAATCTGTCTGGATGATCAGGATACGGCTGATCCTCCTCCACATGTGTCGCCTTCCTGTTGTCTTCAGACAGTTGGATCCTTCTGTTCACTGTGTTTGTGTCGATCGTGAGTCGACAGGAATCTGATGAAGAGAACAAGACACAGCTGCAGTTATTGATCATCTGATCAGTTATTGACGGTTTGATGAAGACTCATGACGTCAGTGATGTGACAGTGTGAAGATGGTTGAATGTGCTGCTTTGTTTCCTTGAACCAAAGTCCAAACACACTTACACTTCCTCAGACCTGGTCTCAACCATCGGACTCCGTCAGGCTCCACCCTGAAAGAAGAAGAGAAGAAGGAGCTGGAGTCTTCATGTTGTGAAGATACAGAGCAGGAGGAGACGAGGAGGACACAGCTCATCACCTTGTCTAATCGTAAAGTGTGCACCTGCATGAAGCTGCTCCTCCTCCTCCTCCTCCTCCTCCTCCTCCTCCTCTGTCAGACAGTGTGTGTGGCTGCAGCAGCCTCTCCATACCTGAGAGAGTCCAGTCTCCAGTCTGGATCCTCCAGTCCGGCCGACAGCAGCTTCACTCCTGAGGCTCCTGGATGGTTGTAGCTCAGGTCCAGCTCTCTCAGATGGGAGGGGTTGGAGCTCAGAGCTGAGGCCAGAGAAGCACAGCCTTCCTCTGTGATCAGACATCCTGACAGACTGAAGACACACAACAACACACAGGAAGCCTCTGTCAACACCTGCTGCTGTGTTCAAGTGTCCTCAGATCAACAGCTGGATGGATCCTCACCTGAGAGTCTCCAGTCCACAGTGTGGACTCTCCAGTCCACCAGACAGGACCTTGACCCCTGAGTCCTGCAGGTCGTTGTTACTCAGGTCCAGGTGTCTGAGACTAGAGGACAGAGCTTCACAGCTTCTCTCTGAGAGGTTACAGTCGCTCAGGCTGAAGAAACAACAACAAACAATCACTATGAATCTGTTGCAGAGCTCGGATCAAAATACCTGGACTCGACTGAACTCTCTCTGCACTTACAGAGCTTTGTTGGAGGCTTTGACCACTGGCAGCAGCCTCAGAAGAGCCTCCTCTGAAGCAGAGTATTTCTTCAGGTCAAACACGTCCAGAACTTCTTCTGATGACAGTAAGATGAAGACCAGAGCTGACCATTGCACAGGAAACAGTTTGTCTGTGGAGAGACGTCCTGAGCTCAGGGACAGTTGGATCTGCTCCACCAGAGAACGATCATTCAGTTCATTCAGACAGTGGAACAGGTTGATGCTTTTCTCTGCAGAGGGAGTCTCTTCAATCTTCTTCTTGATGCACTGGACTGTTTCCTGATTGGTCAGGGAGTCACTTCCTGTCTGTGTCATCAGCCCTCGTAGAAGTTTCTGGTTGGTTGGCAGTGAAAGACCCAGGAGGAAGCGGAGGAACAAGTCCAGGTGTCCATTTGGACTCTGTAAGGCCTCGTCCACAGCGCTATGGTAGAAGTTTGTCTCTGCAGATTTGACTTCTGTTGTTTCAGTCTTCTTGGATGTTGGTTGTTGCTGTGACATCAGATTGACTCCAGAGTTGCTGAAGGTCAGATGGACATGAAGAGCAGCCAGAAACTCCTGAACACTCAGGTGGACGAAGCAGAAGACCTTGTCCTGGTACAGGCCTCTCTCCTCTTTAAAGATCTGTGTGAACACTCCTGAGTACACTGAGGCTGCTCTGATATCGATGCCACACTCTGTCAGGTCTGAGTCATAGAAGATCAGGTTTCCTTTTCCTTTCTGCAGCTGCTCAAAAGACAGTTCTCCCAGAGACTCAATCATCTTCCTGCTCTCTGGACTCCAGTGTGGATCTGTACCAGTTCTTCCATCGTACTTGATGTTCTTCAGTTTCAGATGAACCACCAGGAAGTGGATGTACATCTCAGTCAGGGTGGTGGGCAGCTCTCCTTTCCTCCTGCTCTTCAACAGCTCCTCCAGAACTGTAGCAGTGATCCAGCAGAAGACTGGGATGTGGCACATGATGTTGAGGCTTCGTGATCTCTTGACATGGGAGATGATCTTTCTGGCCTTCTTCTCATCTCTGAACCTCTTCCTGAAGTACTCCTCCTTCTGTGGGTCAGTGAACCCTCTGACCTCTGTCACCATGTCAACACACTCAGGAGGGATCTGATTGGCTGCTGCAGGTCTTGTGGTTATCCAGAGGTGAGCAGAGGGAAGCAGTTTCCCCTGATGAGGTTGGTCAGCAGCACGTCCACTGAGGTGGACTCTGTCACATCAGTCAGGATCTCAGTGCTGTAGAAGTCCAGAGGAGGTCGACACTCGTCCAGACCGTCAAAGATGAAGACGACCTGGAACTGATCAAAGCTGCAGATTCCTGCTTCTTTGGTTTCAGAGAAGAAGTGATGGACAAGTTCCACCAAGCTGAACTTTTTCTCTTTCAGCACATTCAGCTCTCTGAAGGTGAAGGGAAATAAGAAGTGTATGTCCTGGTTGTCTTTGTCTTCAGCCCAGTCCAGAGTGACCTTCTGTGTTAAGACAGTTTTCCCAATGCCAGCCACTCCCTTTGTCATCACTGTTCTGATTGGTCCGTCTCTTCCAGGTGAGGCTTTAAAGATGTCTTCTTGTCTGATGGTTGTTTCTGCTCTGTGTGATTTCCTGGACGCTGTTTCAATCCATCTGACCTCATGTTGATCATTGACCTCTCAAGCCCCTCCCTCTGTGATGTAGAGCTCTGTGTAGATCTGCTTCAGAAGAGTTGGGTTTCCTGCTTTAGAGATGCCTTCAAACACACGCTGGAACTTCTTCTTCAGGGCAGATTTGTGTTTACGTCCACAAACTGGAGCAAAATATTCTGAATGAAAACACAAGAAATGAGACAAGTAAGAAAATATAAACAACAACTATATGAACATGTTTCCCTCCATGAGTTGGTGTCAGTGAACGTCTCATGTGTCCATCATGTTGAATCTTTACAGAAATGCTCTTACTGCTCTGCAGACACTCAGCCAGCTCCTCCTGCTTCATCCTCCTCAGGAAGTTCACTGTGATCTTCACTAAAGCCTCTCTGCTGCTCTTCTTCTGCTCTTCATCCTCACCATCCAACACCTCCTCATCCTCTGTGTGAAACTCTGAGCATTCTGGGTAATCTGGACTCAGAGCCTTGTGGATCTTCTTCAGCTCGTTCTTCACAAAAGTGACCATGTTCTCCTCCAGCAGCTGGAACAGAAACTCTATGAGTGACAGCATCAAACTAAAACCATGGAGCCAATCATCAGGTCCATGTTGGACACACTGTCAGTCCACGGGTGTCAAAGTGCAGCATGGAGATGACTGTGAAGACAACAGCTGTTGGACATGTCCTCACCATGAATATGGAGTCCAGGTGTGTTTGATGGTGCTGGGCAGACTGAGCACTGGGAACCCCTGAGCTCTCCTGGTCCACTCTGTGGAGGAGTCATGGAGAATGAGCTCACATCATGTCTGTCCACACAGAGACACTTTGACCTCTGACCTGGTCCTAAAACACGTCATACACCTGGTTGTTTTCTACATTAACCTGAGTCTGAGTGTCACTTCCAGCTTACATCTGATCAGCTAGTCTACATCCTCCTTTAAACTCAATGATCCAGTCCTTTGCCCAGTCGTTCTTCAGAGACAGACAGCTGGGGTCAGGAGAGTCTGGTCTCTGCTGCTGGATCCTGAAACAACAACAACTGATAAATGTACATGCTGGAGAAAACTGATGGAAAATGTCTTTAATCGTTGAATGAATATAATGACAAACCTAGGTCCTCCGAAGGTAACAGGATGAACCATGGACTGGTTGCTCCTTGTGGTCACAAAGCTGGTTCCAAGTCCTGATTCAGTTCCAGGGTGTGGTGTGTCTGTGACCCTAACACACACATAGAGGTTTGAGTGTGAATGTTAATAATGATGATGGAGCAGTGATTGGAGTCATGGATGGTTAGAGGTCCTTATCTGACCTTTGACCTCTAGGTGGGGCTCTCTCCTGTCTGTCCTCAGACTGATCCATGCTGCTGTTTGTATGTTCACCTGCAGAGGAAACACACATCATTACCGGCCCACATGTCCGTCATGTGTCCAGCTGCTCCTCCACTGATTGGCTCTTGTTCTCTGTTTCAGTTTGAGGAAGAGGAAGCTGCTGCACTTCTACTCTCAGCCCAGCAGATGGAGCCATGGAGCTCAGACAGCAGGAGAGCTGCAGCCCATGATCATGGACGACCTGACAGTCCTTGTGACTGACACAGTACATGTAAGAAGTAACACAACATGGAAATATTCCAGTGAAGTACAAGGAAAAAGTACCAAAGAATTGTACTACACTGAATGTAATAAGTTACTCAGTTAGAACCTGATCCTGATTATTGATGCAACAATTGGGAAACAATAACCAATACAATCTCAACAAAGATAAAGAACAACATAAAGTATTCAGTATTGATCAACGATAGTCAGTAACAGCTTCTGATCTTATTAGAGCGCTAAGCGCTTCAACCGACAACATCCACGCAACATGGCGGACACGGGTGTGTCGGTGCAGACTTCACAGTTACAGCTCTGACTCAGCTGCAGTAACTTTATAACAACACAACAACAACACAACGACAAGTTGTGAGTGAAACTTTGAAAGTTACCTCAGCCGCTGGACGTGAGGGCGTGGTCTTACCTGGACTAACCTGGGACCTGTGCTGCGAAGGAGGCTCAACAGAGCCAGGCTTTGTGTTCAAGAGGCAGCTCAACAAAACCTAAAGCCCACAATCAGAGTTAAACTGCACCGCGACGGTGGATATCAACTTGATTTGTCACGTCCGGCTCTCTGCTTTGTGCTCCGTGCGCGTTCACATAAAAGAGCGCGCTCAGCGTTCTATATATATATATATATATATATATATATATATAGAGAGAGAGAGAGAGAGAGAGAGAGAGAGAGAGGGAGATAGGGAGAGGGAGATAGGGAGCGGTAGCATTCCTGACAACAAGTGAGCAAAGGTCGCGTGTTCCCTGAGTTGACCTGAGTTGACCTGAGTTAACCCACTGAAGTCGCTTCGCAGTTCAGGCCCCTGCTCTTTGCTCTGTGCTCTCTCTCTCTCTCTCCCTGTTCTCCCCACATTGACTGAATCAGTGTGGAACCGTACCGGGAAGTTACAAAGCAGCTGTGGACAGCGGTGCAATGGACTGTCAATAAAATACATATACAATACATATATATATATATATATATAAACGCATACATGTCATATATATATATAGGGAGAGAATTACCTGGTTTGAGTGGCAAGGTGTAGGGGTTGGTGTTAAAGAACACGGATACAGATTTATTTAGCTGCGGTCTGTAATAACAACACAGAGTAACCATCAGTATAGCAACACCATACATTATACACAAACATAATAAAATAATAAAGATATAAGACTGTATTCAGTAGTCAATGACATCATATGAATCATACAATGCAAACACATCTCCTCACCCGAGGCACACACGCCGCATGACTTATAGTTTAACACAGCAGCCGAAGACAGCAGAGCTAGAGAGATTTGAAAATCGGCAGGAGGAGTATTATATATATATATATATATATATATATATATATATATATATATATAAAGCAACACCGATGTTTCCTCTGGTTTGACGTCTGGCTTTATCCAGAGCCTTTTTGTTAGCAGCCTTTTCAGCCTCCTTTCTCTTCCTCGCCGTTACAAGTAACGTTACAAGTAACGCTGGAAGTAGTAACTGGGGCTGCATTTTCTCAGCCACTGCTCATAAATGAGCATGAAATCCGTTCTGCTGTAACTCTGTACGCTGATTTCTTCCGGCAACAGCGGCACGTGAAGATTGTGCACAGAGGGGGGGCGGAGACAGAACTAGACATGAAGGCATCTGATTGGTTCTTGCTCTTCGCACCAAAGAACGTGGATTGGTCGGAGTTGTGTCAGTCCTGCAGCTGCCACAGAGGACTGATCACTGTCGTTCCTTTTTCTGATACATAATGTATTGATTACTCAGAAGGTAGAAGGACCATTTCACCCAGTATAACATGTGTCTGAACAGGACACCAACCCCAGCTTTAAACTCACCTTCTGGCATTTACACACAGCCATAAACCAGGGAAGTACAGCTGAATGTTGGGAAAAGGCGAAAACGATCTAGCTGCTGCTGCACAGAGAGAAAAACTAACATTCACTACACCGTATCTGGCACACAGGTGTGATGCATTCAGGAGCATGGGACATATAGAAACTTAAATACACATAAACAACATGGGCTTTATAACAATATGTATATGTATGTATGTATATATACGCGCGTGTGTATGTGTGTGTGTCTTTATTCTGTAACTCAGTTCTCTTTCATATTTTCTTAGTGTTGGTCGAAGCTGACGCTCCGAGCTCTGCAAAAGCAGAAGGTGTTTGTGGTAAAGAGGAAACGAGAGGAGTATCAAACACAACTTCACCTTTGAACTTTTGATGGCTCAATATCTGACACACACACACACACACACACACACAGAACCCTAACTGTCACAACGACGTCGAAACCGGAATACCACATAAAAAAGACACTGTAAACACCACAGCAGCCTCGGCCTTATGAAAAGAGGAACTGAAATGTGCTGGTTCCAGGTTCCGGACGGTCGAACCACTGATCTGGACCGAACCTCCGGGAAGCAGGCACCGCTGGTCACAGACAGCTGCTGAGGAGTGAAACGGACGAGATGAAAGAGTCCGGTACAATTATAAAATGTAAGAGGTGGGGCGGCCAGGTGGCAGCAGGTGGTGGAGGGAGACCGGACCACATCTGGAGAACCCGTCCGGATCCGTTACGATCTATTATTTCATGAATATTTACGTAACATCCGGGTTAATCAGTGACGTTATACCCTCTCACTCGTGTGTCTTTGGCCTGGGACGCCACGTCTCCTGACATCTTGAGAGAGTTCGTGTCATTGAACTTAACCCGGGTCAACAGAAGACGTCAGACAGGTGTAATAACCCGGGATGAGCCGCTTCACCAGGTTGGTTTGGACAGCAGCTTCAGATTCGGCCCGAGGGGCGCATGGAAGATTAGCCCAGGCTAACCAGCTAGCAGCCACCAGTCCCCGGGACAAGTGGACTCACTCTGACGTATAGGCCTGAACAGTAACCACACATTAACGCATGTATTAACACGGGCACGAGCCAGCTCTCCTGGTTAACACGCACTAACCCCGCACGGCTCGGACCGGCTCGGCCACAGTGGCCTGGAGCTAGCTCTTCCGGCTAATGAGCTCGTTAGCTTCAGGCTAAATCTGCCAGGGGCTAAGGAAATGGACATCAGTGCTGTGTGTGTGTGTCCACAGACGCTCTGACAGTTAAAGGGTTAAAGGGACAGTGATGAAGCCTCAGCTCCACAGGCAGGAGGAGGAGGAGAAGAAGAGTGTTTCAGTGTTTGTCTTTTATTTCAGTCAGAAACCAGTGAAAACTGTGACTCTGTCTCCTCAGGTTCACATGGATCATGTCCCTCCTCTGTGTGGACTCAGGTGAGTGTTCACCTGGTGCCCTCCTCCTGTCTCTGCAGTGTTGGTGATGGAGCCTCACATGGTCACATGATGCCAGGCCAGATGTTCAGACAGCTGGGGAAGATCATGTGAAGCGGTGGAGACCTTTCCTCCAGGAGCTGCTCCTCTTCTTCTGTCTCTGACTTGTGTCTCCTCATCCAGCAGTTCACGTCTGCACACGTTCAAGTTCACCAGGAGACCACGTCCCATCAACACACACTCACTCCCTCTGTTTCCTGTCTTCTCCTCCAGCCATCAGTCACGTCGTCATGGTGAAGGGTTACGTCGGAGACGGCGTCCTCATGTCCTGCGTTTCCTCGGCCGCCGACTTCACACCAGACCAGGTCAACGTCTACTGGAGGGACAAAAACGACAACGTGGTGCTGGACATCGTCAAGGGCGTCCACGATCCACGGACACAGCACCAGAGGTTCAGAGGACGAGTGCTGAGTCCACAGGACCAGAACAGGAAGGGGAACTTCTCCGTCGTCCTCCAGAACCTCCGGGAGGACGACGCCGGAGAGTACGAGTGCAACATCCCATCAGAAGACGTGCAGAAGAAGTTCAGCCTGACGGTGACAAGTGAGTAAGCAGGTCCACGTCACACCTGAACATTATGTTTCCATGGAGCTTCACATTTACTGACTGTCTGTGAACGTCTCACCTGATCACTGCAGGAAACCCTGTCCCAGGATCAAGAGCTACTCCTCCTCCTTCTCCTCCTTCTTCTTCTCCTCCTCCAGCCAGTAATGCTGCACTCTCACTGACCCTGCCCCTTCTTCTGCTGCGGTCGTTATGGCAACAAAAATGATGAGCAGCTACTGCACAACCCAGTCCTGCTTGACTGTGCTGCTTCACACCACATTTCACATCAAAGTAAAAGGGATAAGTTATTTAACTGATTTCACTTTTATTTATTATTATTATTATTATTCTTATTATTTAGGGGACATGAAGTTACTGTAGTCAACACGGAGCAGTCACTGTCACAAGCTTTGCAGTCATTCATAGAGCGGTCGTTTCTGATAGATGGTCCTCTAAAGAGAAACACGATCAGTGAGATTCAATGGTAGATAAAAATTAGTTTCTGGTCCCGTTTGAATTGTGCCATGGATTTCACACAGCCATGTCTCTGCTGTCTGATCTCCTCGCCCTCTTATCAGAGGGGAAACAAACAAATCAGTGTGGATGGAGAAGAAAGGGAGGGACAGGGCGATGGTGTGACGTCACGTACGTCACACAACACGCAGTTTTTCTGTTTGTGTTTTCTCAGCAGCATCTAACTGAACAATGCAGCAGAAGGGGTGGGACACACTATAAAGGTGCCAAACACCAACAAAGAAGAAGTCAGTTAAAATGTTAGTCGTTAAGTTACGTTACTTCATCTGCATGATGAAACCAAACACATCTCATACACACCTGTGGACAGCTGCGGACAGCTGCTGTCCCTGAAGACACCAACCGGATGAATGAAGGATGAATCCACGGGAACCTGGATCTGGAACTGGAAAACAGAAGTTATTGGTCATGATTTGTGATCAAGTATCAATCAGGTCATCATGTCATGTGACTCAGGTCTGTAACTCTGTTGAACTGCTGTCTGTATTTATTGACAAACACACAGTGTGTGTGTAACTGCACTAAAACAATGACTCACTTAACTTAAAACATCTCGTTTCTGTTTCATTTCAAAATAAAAGCCATGGTTTGAAGTTTATCTGTCATTTGGAGATGTGTCCTGCTGAGGTTTTATTTTGAAGGGACGACTAAGCTAGAATAAAATAAAGTTTATACAAATGTGATGTGTGATATTTTTTTTCCCTATAGTAACAACTCTGTTGCCATGACGATTACCACTGCTGCTGCTTATCATTCATCAGTCAATCAATCAATCAATCACACCGGTCAATCACTGTCAGTTTCTGATCACACTGATCGATCCTGTGAGTCTCAGTCACTTTTATATTTTACTTTCTCCTCTCTGCGTGAGCTGGAGATGTTTCCTCTTCGCCATGGAAACAGAGATGTCACAGTGATCAGGTCACTTGGATCGCACCGATTGGGACCATGTTGGTCAAAGGTCAAAGACGATGAGCAGGATGCTGCTGTGGTTGGTGTGACCATGGCAACACCCGAGGACAGGATGTGTTACTTCCTGCCACACTGAACGCGTGAATCACCACGAATTTTTAAGGACAAACTGACTTACAAAACTTCCTGTCAACATCTGTCCTGCCCTCGCTCACTGCGCAACAGGAAGTCGCTCTGAAGACGCAGAGGTGATGATGATGATGATGATCATGAAGACAATAACACTTCCTCTCAGCGCCAAACACACGGAACAGAGTCAACATGGACGCCACGAGAAGGTAAGTGTGAAGCTCCAGGTCATTCCTTGGTGTGTGTGTGTGTGTGTGTGTGTGTGTGTGTTGGTCACTTTCGTTTCGTGCAAAACCACAGCAGAGAGGAGGGACGGAGCTTTGAGAGGCAGCAGCCGTGTCAGTTGTGTAACTGTTGAAATTCTGGTTTCATTTGGATGGTTGAAAGTCTGGATTTACCCAGAATTCACTGCATCACAACAACACGTCCACAGGTCAGAGCTGCACGGTCACTGTGACTGATTCCGTTCAGACAGAAAACTCTGAAATCTGACTTCTGAGCTGGAAGTGAACGCACCACTGTGGTGTTCCTAATACTGTGACCTCCTGTGCTTCTCCACAGCTGTGCAGGGTGGAGTCTGTGGCTGCTGTTGGTCCTGGCTGTACACGCAGGTCAGTTTGTCCAGGTGTGGACACACTCACTCTCCCTCTGAGGCTCAGAGCTCAGAGGTCAGAGGTCAGATCACCACCTGATCAGTGTGCATTGTCTCTCAGTGAGCAGCCAGGTGGAGGTGAAGGGCGTGGTCGGGGATGACGTCCTGCTGCCCTGCTCTTACCCAGGACTCCAGCTCCCACCTGAGGGGCTCAACGTGTCCTGGAGGAACCAGGGAGAGCAGATGGTTCTGGGCATCGACGGCGCCCAGAACCTCACGCACCAGGACCAGAAGTTCAGAGGACGAGTGACCAGTTTCCCTCATCTCTACAGACACGGCAACTTCTCCGTGGTCCTGCAGGACGTCCAGCAGCTGGACAGGGGACTGTACGAGTGTCACATGGTGGTGGACATCAGGCAGAGAGTCCGGCTCCACGTCACAGAAGGTGAGTGGTCTGCACCAGGACCAGGACCAGGATCTGGACCTGGACCTGGTCCTGGAGGACCCTGGTTCTATGTATTGATAAATCTGCTGTGAATGGTCTGATAAGAACAAACCCAGGTCCCTGTACCAGAGCCTGATCAATACCACTGATCATCAGTGTTGGCAGATGAGCTGCAGTGCTGTGGTTTGTCCAGCAGAGGGCGACAGGCGTCCTCTCTGGTCCCAGACCTGCAGCTCCTCTCACCAAACACGAGAGGATTCTCCTCCAGGCCTTCAGGTGTTTCCACTCACCTTGTTCATGTTGCAGGTGAACCTGTCCCTCCTCAATCATCTGGCGGTGGACATCTGGGGCCGACCTCCGTCCACCTGTCCCTGCTCTTCGTCCTCCTCCTCCTCCTCCTCGTCTGTTAAACCAACGAGCTCCACTGATGATGCACTGATGATGGGATCAACACATGATCAGGAGTTATAGATCCATCCGTTTGATCACAGGGACTTTGACATGTGGCCACTTTGTACTGAACAGGTTTTAATTCTTTGATGTTTCAATTTGACCTGTGTTTCTAGATGATGGACATGTCAGCCAATCAATAAATCAATACATGTGTATGAATCGATACCTGAGCTGTTGTGAGTCATGTGCTGTCATCATTTGAGGGTTAGGGACAACAAAAAAGGACGTTCCTCCAAAGACACACACACAGCGCAGGTTGTTCCTGCTCAGAGTTCACTCACCTTTGCCAGTGTGTTGCTCCACCTTCAGTCAGATCTCCAGCTGATGGCAGGAGACCATCCTCCCTCAGAGGCCTTGATGCTGACTCTCCACTACAGCTCCAAACAGGGCCAGAGAAAGAGTCCAGCAGCCTCCAGGTCAAAGGTCAAGGTGATCCAAAGAGCTCTGGACGCTGGGCCTCATGGGCTTCCTCAGAAGAATGAAGGGAGGGGGGATAAGGTAAAATGTTGGAGATGACTTCTTCACCTGGTTCTTGTGTCCCTGGAACAAACCCTGGTGCCCCGAGAGGCTGCAGTCATACCACACTTCCTGGTTTCTGAGCACCAGGTTCATGGGGGGGGGGGATGTAACATGACGTGTCAACATGATGCATTGTGCAGCTCTTCCATTCATTCACCTGGGGCTACTTTCACTCATGGTCCAACAGCTGCTTGTTTGTTATGCACCATGTTACAAGGTGTCTTCACATCAAGGCACACACACCTTCCACTGTGTGAGATAAACCGACAGAAACCTCTTCATCATCCTTTAGACACAACCAACGTCTTCACTAGAAGACACTGACTAACAAGCAAAACAGGACACCAATGTTCAGAGAGGAAGAAACCAAGCTCCCCTTCCTGCTCTCCTCCTTTGATGCCTCTCCATGACGCAGTAGATCAAGGAGGAGGTCCTGAAGGCTCAGGCTCACAGGTTAGCACATTACTGATCAATAATAGTCCTTATCAGCTGTGGTATCAGTGCCGATCAGAAACACAGGAGAGCAGCAAGAAGAAAAGAGTGTTGTCCTCACAATGACCCTGTGTCTTGATGTCGACATCATTCCTCCGCTAAAAGACAATAAAAACCATAATGACTTGGAACAAAGTCTGGATTGAACAGAACGCAGCTCAGAACCTGCTGAAGTCTCTCTGGGTTTCAGATGGTTTGACCGGCACATGCTTTTGTACAACTGTTTGAATTCTCCTACACTTGTTGAATTACATCACATAAACCACAGTGAGCAAGTGACAGAAAAAAGTCACTGCAGCCGTCGTCATGAGAAAAAAATCCAGAGTCCAGTTCCACAGAGACAGAGACAAGAGCAAGACCTTGGAAATGTGGTGGAGAACAACGACACAGGAGGGAGAGGAGTGAAGCAGTGACACGTTTCTGACACAAGGTGGAGCCACTGCCTCAGTCGTAGAGGACCACCACTGCTGTACTGCTCTGTTACTGTTACTACTGCAGTACATGCCACAGCAGATACTACTGCAGTAGTACTGCTGCTATCAGAGTAAACACCTAACTACTGCTGCAGTGCTCCTGTAGTGCTGGTATTCATAGTTCTACTACCTGTACTCCTTCATTTAGTGCAGTACTACAGTATTACTGCAGTACTGATGTGAGGATCACTTGTTGTTGTTGCTACAGTTGCAGTGTCTATCATCCGTGTATAAACTTTTGATTGGCCAACTTCACTTCCTTCTGATGAAACTCTGAGTTTGTGGTTGAGATGTGAGGCCTCCCACATTAACACCTCGAGAATCAGGAAGTGGTGATGCCTTCGTCTTCTTCTGTCTGTGTGCGCTGCTCTCAGTCGACCATGGAGCTGCAGTGGATGTTGCTGCTGCTGCTGCTGCTCCATGCGGAGGCCAACAACCTGACGGAGGTGAAGGTGGTGCTGGGCCAGAGTGTCACCATCACCTGCTCCGATAACAGCCCAGACCTGTACTGGTTCATACAGATCTATGGAAATCTCAGAGGGTTCATTGGGCGGACCTTCTCTGGAACACAGCAGCAGAACAGCTATTCTCCATCGGACAGAACCAAGTTCCTCCTGTGGGGGAACAGCCTGAATGTCACCAAGGTCACAGCAGACGACTGCAGACTGTACTACTGCGGCAAGAAGAATAAAAGCGACATCCATTACCTGGACACCTTCCAGCTGGTCACAGGTAAGAGCCACAGAAACAGCTCATCAGGTGTCTACAGACACCACTGTGGTACTCCAGGTATGAGCACGAGTACTGCAGTCTCAGTTTGATTGACACAGTCAACAGGAAGTCATCCCTGAGGAGACTGATCAGCTGATGTTTGTTTATCTCTCTCCAGATGTTCCTTCTCCTCCTCCTCCTACTCCTCCTTCTCCTTCTCCATCCAGAGGCTCTGACTCAGGCCGACAGGAGGAGCAGGGCAGCGGGTCACTGTTACACAGTGTCCCGGTCCTGTATGGATTCCTCGCCCTGAGCGGCCTCCTCATATTAGTGACCACAGGTCAGTGTGTTGTTAATTATTGACCTGGTCATTGTGGACAACACGTGAACGCACCAGTGTCTCTGTTTACCGTGAGTTTACACCGGGACAGTGGCCAGGCTAGCAGCAGTAGCCCCCTTTCGCACCAGTCTCGACCACAGCACATGTTCAACGCACATGACTGTGTAATAACACTAATATGAAGTGGACTGAGTGGAGCTACCTGGTGTTTAATGCGTCGTGTCTGGCTCTTACCTGTCACAGGTGTGGTGTGTGTGTCGCTCTGCTCGAAGAAGAAGAAGAGCAGAGACTTCCAGGTGGATGAGCCTCCACCGGTCACCTATGAGACGCCACAGGTAAACACTCCAGTTACCATGTCATGGAACAGTCACAGCAACACAACAGTGTCAAAGCTGCTGCTAATTCACGCTAATGCTAATAGTTCTAGCAGGTGGAGCCGCTGCTAATCGTGGCTCCCTCTGCTAATAACAGTCACTATATATATCTATGTTATTAACACAGCAGTTAATCATGCTAATGCTACGGTCCCGCTATTCCCACCAATGCGGCTAACAGCCACTGGGCTCCTGATGTTGTAGACGTCCATCACAACCTAAGCTGAGTAAAATTCATGGACATTTCAGCAAGTGTTTTTCTGAACTTTGATGAAAGACAAGAGATTTTTCTTATTGCAGTTGAGTCAGGGCATCTCCAGTGATATCAACAGCCTTTTGCCCCCTGGTGGCGTGTGCACCTCCTACTGTTTGTACACCAGAAACCCATCTATTCTTTCAGTCGCGCCTTCTGTGTTTCACCAGTGTTGGTGAACAGCAGACTGCAGGTTCACTGGCTGCACGTGGTCAAGTAGATGAAAAATTTACTTGCCCTGCCCCCATCTAGGGCCAGAATGCCCCCATCGAGGGGCAGTCTGGAGCCCTGTACAGTGACAGCTGTGTTGTTGGTGGTGCTAGCAATGCTACTGTTATGCTAACAATTGTTGCAAATGCGCATCTGGATAAATGGACTGGTGTTAACAGTGCTGCTACTGGTGCTGTTGTGATGCTAAAAGTGCTAATGCTAACTGTGTTATCACTTATTCATTCAGTTATCATCTCCTACTATTATTGTAATTACTAAGGAACATTGGAAATAAAGTATTAGTCAGAAGTGCTAACAGTGGCTGTCTATCTATCTATCTGTCTGTCAGTCTGTCTGTGTCTGTCTGTCTGCCTGTCTGTCTGTCTGTCTGTCTGTATCTGTCTGTCTGTATCTGCCTGTCTGTCTGTCTGTCTGTATCTGTCTGTCTGCCTGTCTGTCTCATAATCAGTCTCATCTGTGATCAATAGTTATTATTTAATCATGTTTATCTCCATCACTGCTCCTGTTTCTTCAGTTTTCAGAGTGTATCTACTACAAAGCTCAGCTTCCTGTCTGCAGGCTGCCTCCAGCCTGACGCACCTGCACACCTGCACACCTGTACTATTCACATGTGACACTTGGATCAAAGACATTTGGACCAGAAGTGAAAGGACTTCCTGTTCCTCTACCTCAGAGCACAGACCTGGCAGAGGACGGTGGGCTGGTGGTGCTAACAATGCTACTGTTATGCTAACAATTGTTGCAAATGCGCATCTGGATAAATGGAGTGGTGTTAACAGTGCTGCTACTGGTGCTGTTGTGATGCTAAAAGTGCTAATGCTAATTGTGTTATTCAATTATTCATTAAATTATTATCTCCTACTATTATTTTAATTACTAAGGAACATTGGAAATAAAGTATTAGTCAGAAGTGCTAACAGTGTCTGTATCTATCTGCCTGTCTGTATCTGTCTGTCTGTCTGTCTGTATCTGCCTGTCTGTCTGCCTGTCTGTCTGATAATCAGTCTCATCTGTGATCAATAGTTATCATCTCTTCATGTTTATCTCCATCACTGCTCCTGTCTCCTCAGTATGAGGAGATCCAGTTCTCCTCCTCAGTGCGCCCAGCTGCTGCTGCTCCAGAGTGTATCTACTACAAAGCTCAGCTTCCTGTCTCCTAACCCTAACTCTTATCAGCTGTGGTATCAGTGCCGATCAGAATCACAGGAGAGCAACAAGAAGAGGAGAGTGTTGAGGTCAAGACCACCTAACCCAAGACCAAGGGGGGACCAGACCAAGTCTAAGACCATGACAGTAGTCAGTAGCAGTCCTCACAATGACCCTGTGTCTTGATGTCGACATCATTCCTCCACTAAAAGACAATAAAAACCATAATGACTTGGAACAAAGTCTGGATTGAACAGAACGCAGCTCAGAACCTGCTGAAGTCTCTCTGGGTTTCAGATGGTTTGACCGGCACATGCTTTTGTACAACTGTTTGAATTCTCCTACACTTGTTGAATTACATCACATAAACCACAGTGAGCAAGTGACAGAAAAAAGTCACTGCAGCCGTCGTCATGAGAAAAAAATCCAGAGTCCAGTTCCACAGAGACCGAGACAAGAGCAAGACCTTGGACATGTGGTGGAGAACAACGACACAGGAGGGAGAGGAGTGAAGCAGTGACACGTTTCTGACACAAGGTGGAGCCACTGCCTCAGTCGTAGAGGACCACCACTGCTGTACTGCTCTGTTACTGTTACTACTGCAGTACATGCCACAGCAGATACTACTGCAGTAGTACTGCTGCTATCAGAGTAAACACCTAACTACTGCTGCAGTGCTCCTGTAGTGCTGGTATTCATAGTTCTACTACCTGTACTCCTTCATTTAGTGCAGTA
>JAFHLA010000035.1:52500-85000 GCA_021432705.1 Caranx ignobilis | reverse complement strand
AAACATAAAGGTGATTATTAGTATTATTGATCATTATTCTCACTCTGATCTGTTGTAGGAGACGTCGGCCTGAGTGATCAGTTTATTAGGAACAGCTCAGGAACGTCCTCCAGATTGTTTGGCTCTGTGACACCGTCTGGATCCACATGGAGGCGCTGTGGTATCACGGGTCAGCCAACACACACACACACACACACACAGTTACTGATGCTCCAGTGCTGTTATCTGTTTGAATAATAGTATAGATTATTGATCCAATCATCAATCAGAGCTGCGTCAGCGTCAGATCAAAATGTACTTTAACTTTATTAAACTTTATTGAACAAGGACGTCGCACCGAGCTCAACTTCCTGTTTTATAAATGCAGAGTTTGTATCTGAGTGATTTTAAATGTGCACTGAGACACGAGCAGATCAGTACTAATCATTATAATAATCAATATCTGTCCTCATGTTTGGGTCTGAATGACTTTGACATGAATGAACTGTTTCATTATTAAATGAACAGAGACCTAAATAAAGCTTCGTGAACAGGGGTCTGAGTGTCACAGAGCGAGGAGAGAGAGGTGAACATGTGTTTGTGACAGAAACAGCTGATTAAAAACACAAACATTTATCCTGAAGAGCAGCAGCACCAACACTGCGCTGCCTTCAAAATAAGAGCTCCACCTTCTCCAGTGAAGTTTGAAGGACTGTTGTTTCAGACTGAAATCTTATACTAGTGATATCTGAGTCACCACTGTTTGTCTTTCTGAACACTGTGGTTTAACTTGTTCAGATACGTCAACGTCATTTCATGTCAACAACATCAAACATCAAACTGAACCAAGGAAGAAGAAAGAGACGGCCTATACGTCAGTATGATGGGTTGTGTGTGTGTGTGTGTGTGTGTGCGCGCGCGGTGGGGTCTCATGATGCTTCTTTACGTCATGTGTCTTTTTGACTAATTGTTCAACATGAGTAATTAACCGTGACTTCACTAAATGACGTCACTCCAGATTTCAAACTGTTTCCTGTGACTCCGTCAACGGAGCTCACGTCTGGGATTGGTCGTTTTATTTTGAAATCGAGCACCGGAAGCACTGCGTTGTATTGTGCGTAAATTGACGCAGGGGCGAAAGAGAGAGCGAGAGAGAGAGAGAGAGAGAGAGAGGGAGAGAGGAGGAGGAAGAGTGGGATAAACCAGCAGACAGACAGACGACGGGACCGAAAAGAAAGAAAAGAAATGTGGAATAATCCGCGAGCGTTGCGCGCGACACCGCGAGGACTGTTTCCGGTCGTGGAGGACAATTATTATTATTGTTGTTATTTACATTTTCTCTTTTTTTGTTTTTAATTTTCGGTCTGAAAATTGTTTGGATCTGATCTCAGCGCTGCTGCTGCTGCTTCCTGCCGGGACACACACACACACACACACACACACACACACACACCCTGAGAGTTCAAGCCCGGTACCGGACGGCGCGTGCTTGTCTGGGCACAAGCATGCGTGCAGGTCCAGGTGTGCGTGTCCTCTCCCGGCCTCCGTCCATCGCTGCTGTTAAATGTAATGTGTTTATAACGGAGTTCCGCTCCGGCTCCGGTCACCTTGTTTTTTGACCTGTTTCTGTGTGCGCGCGCGCCCGTGCGTGGGTGCGCGTGCTCAGCACGTCCGCTGCCCGACAGAAACAACTCATCCACATAAACTGTTTATTTCTCTCCTGGTGAGAAGTGTTGTGACTGTTGTGTGCGCGCGCGCCCACGCCCCCGCCTGCACGCGGCGGATCAATGAGGATGGATGGATTTACTTTGGCAGGAGCGAGGAGGTGTTTGGTAGTTTTTAACTGATGGATGATCAATAACACATAATCAAAGGCACAGGAAGTGAAAAACCTGGAGAGAAGAAGAAGAGTGAGTGATGTCATTTCTTTAAAGCGAGACGTGAAGGAACATCAGAGCTTCTCCATCTGTATTGATCTCTTATTGATCTTCATGTGCTGATGAGGTCACATGACCCAGGTGTTGCGTTCAGGTGAACACAATCCTGTCGTTTCTTTGTCTCTTTCAGTCGTCGAGGATCTTGTTGCTGGGCGACCTGGTAGTGGGCGGAGACAGCAGGTGACCCCTCCAGGTGAGGTCTGAGCTGTTCAGGTTCACTCGTGCAGGTGTAACGCTCTCGGGCAGATGTCCCAGCAGCCACTGGGCAGCCCAGGTTCAACTACCTGTGTTTCAGTGGCGTCTCCGCAGAGATTGTTAAAGACGAGAGCAGAAGATTGTCCAGGAGATCCAGAAGATCAGAGCACGCGCACACACCACACACACACACACACACACACACACACAGAAATGAGAGTCAGAAAAAGAACTGCTGGAAATTTGGCTTCAATTCTGCCAATAAATTTCACAGCAAACAGATCCAGCTGTGTGTGTGTGTGAAAGAGAGAGAGGGGGGGTTGATGGATGGGCATCCATGCCACACACACACACACACACACACACACACACACACACACACACACACACACACACACACAGCTGTCCCTCAATAGTCTGGAGATAAGAGCCGTTATTGAAATCCCAGCTCCCTAACAGCCATCAATTACTGTGTGTGTGTGTCCCTGTGTGTGTGTGTGTGTGTGTCCCTGTGTGTGTGTGTGTTTTATCGCTGAGCCGGAGGACAGATAAGGCACGTCGCCGCGTTTCCCCAGGAACTCATAATCCAGCAGAGAGAGAGAGAGAAAATGTATTAGCACCGCTCAGTGAACACACACACACACACACACAGATGTTGAGCCTCGTAACATCGCTGCAGACGGAGAGCTGTGTGTGTTTTCTGTCTCTCATCTCTCTTGGCTGACACACACACACACACACACACACACACACACACACACACACACACACACACAGCAGTTTCTCCACAGGTTTCCTCGTCTCTGCTCAGTGAGTGAACAGACTTGATCCAGATGTGTCACTTCTAATCAATAATAACTGATCGGTCACACGCCTCAGCAGCTCTCAGCTTTGGACTCACTTGGAGGATCAAACATGATCAATAAAGGATTTATCACTCTTATTGATTCCCATTGAATGTGCCAGTGTGTGTGTGAAGGTGTTAGCATGCTAAGCTAACAGCTGCTCTCATGTTGTTCTTGTCTCCGCCCACAGACATGGCGGACTGAGTGGCGTCCTCTAGGCAGACTGTCCCATCTGAGGCAGACCCCAGACGCACTCACAGCATGGTGAGCTCAGAGGTCAAGGGTCAGGGGTCAGAGGTCAAGTTCAGAGTGACTGTTTTGACAGTTTTGTCAGGCAACCAAAACATTGTGCCATCACAGTTCAAGTGATGACTCCTTCTCCTCCTCCTCCTCTTCTTCTTCTTCTTCTTCTTCTCCTCCTCCTCCTCCTCCTTCTCCTTCTTCTTCTCCTCTTCTTCTTCTTCTCCTCCTTCTTCTCCTCCTCCTCTCCTCCTCCTCCTCCTTCTCCTCCTCCTTCTTCTTCTCCTCCTTCTTCTCCTCCTCCTTCTTCTCCTCTTCTTCTCCCCTCCTTCTCCTCCTCTCCTCTCCCCCCGTCTCTCCTCCTCCTCCTCCTCCTCCTCCTCCTCCTCTTCCTCCCATCTGTCTGGATAATTTCCTAATGGCCTGCGGCTGATAGCCAATCAGAGCTGCTTCACAGCTCCGTGTGACAGGAAATTCAATTAGGCTGAATTTTTTTCCTTCACTGTTGCTCTCCCTGACTCTCTCTCTCTCTCTCTCTCTCTCTCTCTCTCTCTCTCTCTCTCTGTCATGTTTTCCCTTTGTCTCTCGCCCTCTCTTTGTTTATCTCGTTCTCTCTGGTTCTCTCCATGCTCTCTCGCCCCGGCCTCCCCTCCTTTTCATCTCTCTCTGTTTCCTGGATCTGTCGAGGACAGTGAGAGCGTAGCTCGGGGCGTCGCGCTGAGAAAACATGGAATAAATAAATAAAGCTCTGATTGTGTCCATGAGAGGAGAAGTGAAATCACAGGAGCTCTGCCTCCTCCCTGCCTCCTCTCTGCCTCTCTCTGCCTCCTCCTCCTCTCTGCCTCCTCCCTGCCTCCTCTCTGCCTCCTCTCTGCCTCCTCTCTGCCTCCTCTCTGCCTCCTCTCTGCCTCGCTCCTGTTTGTCCTTGAAGGGTGAATCTGAGCAGCCTGTTTCCTGACTTCAGACACAACCACAGCCCAGGCTGCTGGGCCATGACTCCTCCTCCTCCTCCTCCTCCTCCTCCTCCTCAGGGTCGTTTCACTGACGTCCTGTTTGAACACCTGGTTCCTGCTGCAGATGTTTGACAGCTGTGTGTCTCTGTCTCTGTCTCAGGTGGATGCCAGCGCAGCCTACAGGATGAACCCCCTCGCTGCCCTCAGCATCGACCGTAACGGCCTGGTGGGGGAAACCTCCGCGCCCACGGAGGACTCTTCTACCCCAGCATGCACCCCCTCTCTGCTGAAAAGCCCCAGGAGCCAGGCGCTCCTCTCCCTCTGGGCTACGAGCTGCTCTACAAGCCTGACGCCTCCCTGCTGGAGGGCCAGAAGCCTGCTAATGGATACGTTGGACTTTATAAGAACCCAGCACCAGGGCTGCAGAAACCCCTGGTGGTCCCCGTGGGGGGGGCTGATGGTCTGGGGCTGGACCACAGAGTGTTACCCAGCGACAAGCAGTCAGACCTGGTCCTGAGTGGTGCTGGCAGCTTCCTGAGGCTGCCCTGGATCAGCCCGTATGCTGATGCTACCATGTACCCGTTCCTGGACATGGCGTACAAGGCCTCCTTCCTGTCGCAGCCGTCGCCCTTCATCCACCAGCAGATGTCCTATCAGTCTCTGTGCGCTGCCGGGGCAGGAAGCAGCACAGCTGGGGAGGAGAGGCTTTTCTACCTGCCCCGTTATGCCCCAGCCCACATCTCCTCCCCTCTGGGTCCTCCCATCAGGATTCCTACAGCCCCCCCAGCTCCCGTTGTCCTCTCCCCCCTGCCCCACTGCCAGGACAAGGTCCAGCAGGAGCCTTCAGCCTTCAGCACAAGTCCACCGAGCCGCCAGGAGCTGCAGCCTCAACACGGCACCAGCAGTGGTCCCAGGTCCAGTCTGTCCTCCTCCACCAAGAACAGCAGCGGTGGAGGTGGAGGTGGAGGCAGCGTTGCAGCTGTCAGCTCTTCAGCCAGTGCTTCTGCCACTGAGTCCCCCCCAGTCACCCGTCCTCAGTGCCCTGTTGCCCCCCCTCAGCCCCTGAGCAGCCCCACGTCAGACGTCCAGAAGTCCCTGTACAGAAGCAGCTTCTCCTCCTCTTCATCGCTCCACAGCAGTAACCTGAGCTCAGAGCACTGCTCACCTCTGCACTCAGGCGGCAACAAACCAAAGACGCCGGCTCAGACCGCTGCAGCGCCGCCACATGCCAATCACCTGCAAAGACGCCACAGGACAGAGCTGCGCCGCAGAAACCTGCAAAAACCCAGGAGACAAACCTTTGGACCTCTCTGCCAAAGACTTAGAAGGATTCACAAACAGCTTCCCGGCTTCCAAATTAGAGGCTCTGGCCAAGTTTGGGTATTTACCTCCGTCTCATTATGGGCTGCTGAGCGGTCAAGACCAGAACTTAAAGGAGGCCAAAGCCCCAGCTGTTAGCACATCTCTGAAGAGCCCAGATCATCCAGAGAAGATCAGCAGTGTCTCCTCCCCCTGGATCGTCGTAGGTCCCTCCACAGCTGTCAGTTCACAGATCATCAAAACTAAGATTGGAGATGGTTTTCCTCAAAGTTCCTCTGGTTCCTCCACAGTGGAGAAGAACTGTGGCCACAGCCCTGCCTCAGGAGGAAGAACTTCTGCAGCAGCTTCTTCGTCCTCTCCAAAGCCCAGAGGTGTCCTCACCACCGATGTGGAGCAAAACCGTCCCAACAGCAAAGAAACTCACACATCTGGAAGTTCAGCTAAACCAGATGTTCAGGAGAACCCACCTCACCCACAGCAGCAGCTCCAGCCCAACGCCTCCACCCAGCTATTCAGTGACTCCTACCTCCCCCCTGGCTTAGGTTACACCAACCGCTACATCCCATATTCGGTCGCTGAGACCATGTCCCTGCAGCGCATGTCCATCCCAGGCAAAGCGACGGTCTACCCACACCCCGTCCTGCTGGGCAGCAGCAGCTTCTACCCTCCACACATGGCACCTAAACACAACCTGCCGTATGCTGTGAGTCCATACCAGAGCTCCCAGGAGCTGACTCCAACACACCATGTCCTCTTACCCAGGTCTCAACACAGCAGAGCGCCTTGACAGCAGGTCTAAGACACAGGATAAACCCACCAGGACCCAGGAGAGGCCGGAGCCGACAGAGACAAGTCCACAAACCAGAGCACCAAGGCTTCAGGAAAGAGCCCGGCTGCTGTCAGAGAGGATGTGGTTTGTATTGACCTGGTGCGTGATGAGGTGGATGACCATTCATCCAGCAACAGACACAGTTCTCCAGCTTCCAGAGCAGAAGAGTCCTCCAAGCCCGACAGTCAGGACCGAGAGCCACGGGATCCAAAGGTCCTTGTAGAGCAGAGGCCAGGATCAAAACCGCCTCATCCCAGGGCTGCATCACCTCCTCCTCACAAAGAGGAGGCTCCTGAGGAGACTGGAGAGGAGGAGGATGAAGAGGAGGCACTCAGTCCGTCTCCAGACATCCCAGAGGAGCAGACGATGAGCTGCGCCCGAACTGCTCCACAGCAGTTCAGGAGAGCAGACAAGAGTGGAGGTTCTGGTG
Source organism: Caranx ignobilis (assembly GCA_021432705.1). NCBI lineage: Eukaryota > Metazoa > Chordata > Actinopteri > Carangiformes > Carangidae > Caranx > Caranx ignobilis. The sequence continues at coordinate 78,272 of JAFHLA010000035.1, read as the reverse complement.
GTGCTGCAGACTGGGCCAGAAGTGGGACCAGTGGGAAGGATGGTGTTGATGGGAAAACTACAAGTACTGAAGCAAAGGTGGACTCTGACACCTCACTGGGTCCTGCTGGCAAAGACAGTGACTGCACCAGTTCAGTGAGCCCCAGGAGTCCAGTGAGGGGCGGGGGCTGTCACTCCGACAACGCAGTCTGCACTAGTAAAGCTCCAGTATGTAGAGAGTTGAGGAGAGGCGTGGAGAACGCCAGACCCCCCCCCACAGGTAGCACTACAGTCACACACGCTCCTGATGTCGTCAACAGGAACTTTGTGGGTCCGTGTTGCAGAAACCTGTCTCTGAGGGCTCCGACCTGTGACCCCAGAACCCCCGCTGGTCCGACCCCGCCCTCCTCCGTCTGCAGGAGCATCACTCCCAGATTCACAGGCTGTGAAAACCAGTGCACTGCAAACATCAACGCTGGGGCTCCTGTGTGCAGCTTCAGTGGTGCCACCTGTGCAGGTAAGGGCCCCACCTGTGTCAGTAACAGACCCCCCACATATGGAAAGAGTTTTCCTCAGAGCCCCACCTGCCTGCACCTGAACATGTGCAGGCCTCCTCCTGACTGGACCACAGAACCAGCGGCTGACAGAGACTTTAAATGTGAAGACACGTCACCTCCACCTGTGGAGAGGGGAGGACACGCCCCCAGGATGGAGACGAGGAGGAGGAGGAGCCCGGCTGCAGCAGGAACCGGCGCTCCGGCCTCACCAGGCGCATCGCCAACTCATTGGGCTACGTGGGCGACCGCTTCAAATGCACGACCACCGAGCTGTACGCCGACTCCAGCAAACTGGGCCGGGAGCAGAGAGCGCTGCAGGTAAGGCTGTCCAGATGTTGGGTTCAGAGCCAGCTGCAGGAGTTTAACTCCTGGTGGAGAGGAGGTGTTAGGTGACGTGGAGATGTAGGAGGTTGGATGAGATGGTTACCAGGACGACACAGAGGCTTTGGGGAGGTTGTAGGCTCAGGCTGGAGGTGTAGTAGGAAGTCATGTGTTTGGAGGATTGCTGCTCTCCTCCCCCTCCTCCTCCCTTTTTCCTTTCCCATCTCGGCTTCTTTTTCTGTCGGCATGTTTGGGGTCGTGCTGAGGTCAGGGTAGGATAACACGCCGGCAGTGTTCGGCTCCAGGCGACTGTGAACCTGCTGCTTTTTCCCAAAGAACCAAGAAAAAGGCAGAAAGAAGAAAACGCCAGCTCTCTTCTGTCTGAGTTTCGTCCGTCTCTGTTCGTTCTTCTCTGTCTCTGTCAACATCTGGCTTTGTTTCTCTGCCTTTTCTTTTCGTCGCCTCGTGTTGTTCCACCTCCTCGTTCCCCTGACACCCTCCTCTCCATTCAAATTAAACCTCTCCTCCTCCGTCCTTGGAGCCAGCTCAGCCTGCTGTAACCACAGTTACACTTTATAGCAGCACAGACAGCGAACAGACGGACGATGATGTGTCGTAGTGTTTTGACTTCTGATGCTTCAACTGAATGACTTTTGCTTGTTTCTTCACCGTGTTCGTTCCCTCTGACACGCTGCTGGCTCAGGGAGGTGATGCTGCTGAAGGTGGTGGATGAAGGAGGAGGGGGAGGGGGAGGGGGAAGGTACAAATTAACTCACATACGCCCTTGGGTGCTGCTGGATCCGAGCGGCGGCGGCGTTGGATGGATTTGTAGATCGTTTCACGGGCCATTATGTTTTAAAATGGGTTTGTGGTCAGGGCAGAGTGAGGCGAGGGAGGAATACGGGCCTGTCAGGCGGCGCACAGGGTGCAGTTACCCACCGTCACCACCACTGGTTACCGACGGTTACTGCCAAAAACATGGCTGTCAGGGGTTGAGGATGAAAATCATGCAGCAGAATTTTGGTTCAGAGTGACACATCCCTACGACAGCAGCTTTGATGGGTGTGAAAAACACCTGATAATGACTCTCCTCCAACCAGGAGGTGTCCACACACACACACACACACACACACACACACACACACACACACATCATGATGGAGTCTAACAAGCTCATTAGCATGAACTCGTCCATTTTTAAGAAAGTTCAGAAACCAGATGTTGTCACTTTTCTGTTTCCCACAGATGCTTTCATGCTTCTCCTTTTTTTCCCAGCGTGCAATGCTGCGCTTCTCCGAGCTGGAGCTGAAGGAGAAGGAGGGAGGAAGAGGAGAAGGAGACGAGGAGGAAGGAGAGATGACAGCAGCAGCAGCTTCAACAGCAACAGGGGGGATGGAGCTGGCAGGAGGCCAGAGGGGGGGCAGAGGAAAGGAGGAGGAAGAGGAGGAGGAGGAGGAGGAGGAGAGGAAGAAAGAGGGAGGAGGAGGAGGAGGAGGAGGAGAAGGAGGAGGGGGTTGGGAGCGCTGCCAGCAGAGTGAGGGGAGACGAGTAGGAGGAGGAGGAGGAGGAGGAGGAAGAACTCCCTCTGCAGCCGCTGCTGAGGCACCAAGAGGTAAGAGGATTTCCGGAGACTTCTGCAGGATGAAGTGCAACACACACACACACACACACACACACACACACACACACAACACACACACATCAACACACACACATGTGCATGCTCTCTCACCGACACACACACAGCTTCACAAAAGACATAAACACACACTTTTTTTTCGGCTGATCTCACTTGAAGTCGCTCGCTCTCTTTGTCTCTTCCCTGCTTTCTTCTTTAGTCTGTGTGTGTGTGTGTGTGTGTGTGTCTGTGTGTGTGTGAGTCTGTGTGTGAGTCTGTGTATCTTTCACAGACTCTTTCTCACACACACACACACACACACACACACACAGTTGAACTCTCAGTGTACCTCAGTAACTCGCGAACATACCGCTGCCTCGTTTCCTCCAGGAAACCAAATGTGCACAGACACACACACACACACACACATGCACACGTGCACAGATATACACACACAAATAAAGATGGAGGCTCTGTGACTCTGCCCCCCCAAACTCCCAGCTAATCCAAATATGGTGAGAGAGGAGGAGCTTAGACTGTGGCAGGTGTGTGTTCCCATTAGCATCGTTAGCTCGGCGAGGTGCCCTGCTCGCATGCTAACCCACAGCTGATTCACTGGCTAATTGGCTAATTCATCAAAATAAGCTGACAGGACAGGTGTGGTGAGCACTGACATCACTGCCTAGCAACCACCTGTCACTCAGAGAGGCCACATCCACTGTCCTCCATCCGACATAACTGTCACTCTAGTGGTCGAGAGAGGAACTGCACACGCCGGCAGCTGCTGCGCCCACTGCTTTGATTCTAAGTGTGTGTGTGTGTGTGTGTGTGTGTGTGTGTTAAGCAGCAGTCGTCAGTGCATGCGCTCAGACGACAATGTTGCCATGACGATGGGCTTTGATGGCCCGTTGCCATGGCGCATAATGTGGCCGGGAGCCACGGGACGCACCGTGAGTCAGATGATAGCACAGAGAGAGAGAGAGAGAGAGAGAGAGAGAGAGAAGACATAAAGGAGAGAGAGGAAAAAAAGGAGGAGGAGGAGGAGGAGGAGGAGGAGGAGGGAAAGAATGAATGAAATGGAGGAGTGAAAAAGTGAGCGAGAGACATATAGAGAAAGAAAGATGAGAGAGAGTAAAGATGAACCACCTTTGATCTGTCGGCTGCTTTGACCACTCAGAGTGTGTGTGTGTGTGTGTGTGTGTGTGTGTGTGTGTGTGTTAATTATCTCAAAATAATCTTCTGTTTTCTGATTAATTATTCATTAATAACGAGGAAACTTCCTGTGCCGTTTCGTTTCGTCCAATCAGACGACGACCTGCGACGCCTGTGACCTGACAGGAAGTCCCCTCCACTTCCTGTCTGTTTGTTTGTCTTCAGGAGAGAAACTCCTTGTTTTCACGTGTCAGCAGTTTTTATTCTTCTGTTTGTGTCGCGCAGGTTTTCAGGTGCCCTGCCCTCATGGCCACGCCCCCTCCCCTGCTACGCCTCTGTGCCGCCGCCACGCCCACCAGGAAGAGGAGGAGCACTCCACGGAGGAGCAGAAGAAGAACAAAGTGGAAGAGGAGGAGTGTCTGGAGGAAGAGAAGAAGAAACCGCAGCAGAGGGTCCTACCTGAAGCCAGAGGTCTGTTTCAGGGACACACCCACCTGATGATGTCATCGCCCGCCAACCGGAGGAGGATCTTCAGCCTGGAGCCGTTTCATCAGAGCAGCATCATCAACAGTCGACTGAAGAGGGGGAGGGAGGAGGGGAGGGAGGGGGAGGACAGGGAGGGAAACCCCAACAAGAAAACCAGGGTGACAGGTGAGCACAGGAAATAAGTCACAACGAGTTCTTACTGGTCATCAGAGCTTCCTGTTTCCTCTAACTGCTGATTGGCCGTTACCTGTCACAGACTCCGCCCTGGACGAAGTGAAGAAGCTGAAGGTGTGCATCGAGCTGAACGGCCTGCGACTCAACAAGCCACGACTTCCTGGAGAGCTCGCCCACTGGCTGCCGTCGTCAGGTCAGAGGTCAGCAGAGGTAGACAGGAAGTTCAGGGTGGACTTCCCGGTCATCAGGGTGAGGTCAGAGGTCAACGGAGGCTGGGGTGACCCCACGTCTGTGAGGAAAGACAGCCCCAGAGGTGAGAGCAGCAAACATCACATGACCAATCAGAGCCAATCAGATCAATACAATGGTGTTCATGAGAAAATCAATAATCAATCACTTGGTATCTGTCTGGTGTTGTCGTCTTCACAGGAAGTGATCACAGTCCAGGTTGGTTCCACTTTTTCACTGTGACCTTGTTCTGAGGAAGGCTTTTATTTTGAAGGCAGCGCTGAGCGTTCAGAGCTGTGTCGAAACCTCTCTCTCTCTCTCTCTCTCTCTCTCTCTGCTGTCATCATTTCTCCACCCCTCCATTTCCTCCCCCTCCCCTCCCCTCCTCCCCTTTTCCTCTCTCTCTCTCTTTGATTGTCGGAGCACAACAACAGCGTGAATAACACCAGCGTTGCACGCGCACGTGTGTGTGTGTGTCTTCTGACTGTGTGTGTTCCTGTGTGTGTGTGTGTGTGTATGAACCCGTTGCGGCCCCATGGCGTGCTAATAGCCGTCTAACATCTCCCAGATGGAGCTGGTACACACACACACACACACACACACACACACACACACACGAATGCATGGACTGTGTGAGCAGCCTCCTCCTCTGCTCATCCAACGCTGCTCAGAGCTGCGTTCAGTCGCCACATCTTCTCCTCAGGACGCCGCTTCAGTCCGATTCAGACACACACACACACACACACACACACACACACACACACACACACACACACGTCCCTCCTACAGAACCTGTAGAACCTCAGATGGTGGAAGTGATCACTGATGTGTCTAATTGATCCCACGTGATGCCAGAGTTTGATTGACGGGGGGGGGGGGGCGGGGCCAAGACTCACAGCAGGTGATGATGTCACTGTCAGAAAAAATGAATAAATCTGCAGTTTGAATATTAGAGGTGTGTGTGTGTGTGTGTGTGTATGTGTGTGTGTGTGTGTGCACCCAGTAAATAACAAATTCCCATTAAGGGCGCGCACACACACACACACACACACAATGTTTTGTGTGTGTGTGTGTGTGTGTGTGTGTGTGTCCAGGCTGATAAATAATTCAGCAGATGGAAGCAGTGCGACTCCCCACCGGCTCAGAAACAACCTCTGGCTCTGTGTGTGTGTGTGTGTGTGTCAGTCACTGCACACACGTTTCTCTGGTTTCATGTGTGTGTGTGTTTCCTGCAGGCGTCTGCAATGGAAAACAGAAGACTCTCTCTCTCTCTCTCTCTCTCTCCCCTCCCCACTCTTTGCTACCTCGCACGCCCGCTCACTTGCTGCTCCACTCAAGCGAGGAGATTCTGTGTTCCTTTGTTCCTCTCTCTCTCTCTCTCTCTCTCTCTCTCTCTCTCTCTCTCTCTTTCTCTCTGTCTTATTATCTAACTTGTCCGCTGCTGAAGGACAGTGAGGTGGAGGAGAGGAGGAGGAGGGAGAGGGGGAGGAGGAGGAGAGGAGGAGGAAGGAGAAGAGGGGGAGGAGGAAGAAGAGGGAGGGGAAGAGGGGAGGAGGAGGAAGAAGAGGAGGAGGAAGGAGAAAAGGGGGAGGAGGAAAGGAGGAGGAGGGAGAAGAGGAGGAGAAGGGAGAAGAGGGGGAGGAAGAAGAAGAGGGGGAGGAGGAGGAAGGAGAAGAGTGGGAGGAGAAGGGAAAGAGGGAGGAAGAGGGGGAGGAGGGAGAAGAAGAGGAGGAGGAAGAAGAAGAGGGGGAGGAAGAAGAAGAGGGGGAGGAGGAGGAAGGAGAAGAGTGGGAGGAGAAGGAGACGAGGGGAGGAAGAGGGGGAGGAGGAGGAGAAGAAGAGAGGAGGAAGAAGAAGAAGAGGGGAGGAGGAGTTTACTTCGGTGGTTAGTTTAGGTGTAGCTGGAGCTCTGAGCGTCAGGTGACTCATGAAGGTGCAGGGCAGAGAAAGTTCGTCTGATTACCCATGATGCACTGCAGACAGGAAGTGACCACAGCTACCTGGACGCTCTGAGTTTTCCCATCATCCTCTGCTGGACATAGTTTTCATACTAACTTCTTCCTCTTCATCTTTCAGTTTTCCACGTGGCCCCGCCCTCCCCTCCCACCCATCTCCCCTGGCAACCGTGCAGCCCGGTGCCCCGGCAACTGGCCCCCGCATCATTTGCCTCCCCCTCCTCCTCCTCCCGCCTCCAGGACAAACATCAGAAGCTGAGGGAGAGCCGCAGGGTCTCCACTTTCCTCCCGGCTCTACCTCCTCTTCCTCCCTCCTCTTCCTCACCTGACCCCCATCAATTCCGCTGCCATGACGACGACCTGGACAAGCCCAAGGGCAAGCGCCCCTGCAAGACGAAGCACACAGGAGGAGGAGGGGGAGAGAGGGCAAGGGGGGAGGAGGGAGATGAAGGAGGGAGTGAAAAAGAGGACGAGGACAAGACTGGGAAGGTGAGTGAGGAGTGAAAGGTCACCTCGCCAAAATAAAAGCATTACTACGCCTCGTCAAATAGTCCCTGTGCCTGGCGACTGAGTGAAGCTGAGCATGGGAGCGCTCGTTTTGTCGTGTGGTCGCAGGCAGACGTGTAAACACATGAGAATAAAGTGAGTCAGCCTGAGTCAGACACCCACTGACACCCGGGGGGGAGGAGGAGGAGGAGGCGGTGGGGAGCACTTGTTTACTACGTCACTGTGCGGAGGCTGAAGCTGCCACATCTCCAGTGACGTCACTGCTCCGTGCTGCGTTTGAGTTCAATCTGAAAGTAGAACTACATCTCGTCCTTTAAAACGCCCCCGAACACACCATCAACTAACCCTAACCCTATTTAAAGATGGCCGCCGCCTCTAAGACTCCACCCACAGTTTCTGAGGCTCAGTCAGCTGCTTCGCCGTCGCCAGCTTGGTAGTGTCCGACTCCGCCCACTTAATCCCTGCCTCTCCAAATATGGTCAAAGAGGAGGAGATTTTGGTGCGAAGATGTAAAACAAAGACGTGTCCAGGTCTGAGCCTGAGACGTTCTGACGATCTGAACCTGACTCGAACGCACCGTCACAACATCGTCATGGAAACAGCTCAACCTACAATCACTTCTTCTCTCTTCCTCGACTTTTCTCCTCCCTCGTTTCTTTCTCTCCACTCTCTGTTAATCATCGTAATTATCGTCCTGATTGGAGCTCGCTGGGAAAGCTCAGCAGGGACGGTGTGTGTGTGTGTTTACTGTGTGTTGTGTGTGTGTGTGTGTGTGTGTGTGTGTGTAATTCAATTCGCTGCAGATTAAAGTGAAGGAGAGCAGGAGGGATGGAGTGATTGAAGGTTATGGAGGAAGAATAATGTGTGTGTGTGTGTGTGTGTCGGTGGCTTGTGCCGTTTTGACAGCTGCTGCACCGGAGATTTCCTCAGGGCAGTGAGGACACACACACACACACACACACACAGTCTGCCTCACACACTCTCTCTCTTTCACTCGACCCTCCTCCTCCTTGTTTGAGTGTGCTGCTGCGCTAGAAAACACACACAAACACACACACACACACACACACACCTCCAGGGCAAAGCTTGCATCCTGTTTGCCGATGCGTGGCGGCGAGCGGCTTCGTTTGACAGATGCACGCGCGCACACACACACACACACACACACACTGTCTGGCTGCTAAGCTGTGGAGACGGTTGCCGTAGCGTCAGCAGCCAGTGATGCAGATTTTCCTTGGTGTGGAGCTGCTGCTGATTATCCTCAATTAGAAAACACACACACACAAACAGTCAATTCATTAACTGTAATTTGGACTCATTAATTAACCTGGTTATTGATTGTTATTATCAATATGTTTACCAATAACATGTATCCTGAAGGCACCACGACCTTTGACCTTTGAGCTAACAAACTGACGAATGAGGTCACTGAGTCCAAGTGAACGTTGGTGTTCCAGAGTCACTGAAGCAGAACTGGACCGGTTCTGGTTCTGAGCCTCTGATCAGATATTGATCATGAAAATCAGCTGATAAGGAGCAGCTGATCAATTGCTGGGTGAGCGAGGTTTACACACAGTGAAGAGAGAGAGAGAGGATCTTCTCATTGTCTTTCACTTGAAGACCGATCCTCCTCCTCTCTCCATCTTCTTCTCCTGAGCTTCTTGTCATCAGCCTCAGGCTTCACACACTCACACACACACACTCACACACACACACACACACACAGTGTGTGTTTAAGTGAAAACATCTGACATTGATGGATGTAGAGAGAGTAAGAGCCTGTGTGTGTGTGTGTGTGTGTGTGTGTGTGTGTGTGTGTGTGTGTGTGTGTGGTCCTCAGGTGAATGCTAATCACTATACGTCTCTCTCTGTCTCCACACACAGTTTCTCCCCTCCGACCCGTCTCGCTCGCCCGGCCTCCGCCCTCTCTCTCCACAGAACACACTCTCGGCCCGGCCTGTCCCTCCAGAGGTTCGTCGCCTCATCGTGAACAAGAACGCCGGCGAGACTCTGCTGCAGCGCGCCGCCCGCCTGGGCTACGAGGTAACCAAACACAAACGCACGCAGGCGAAGGGGACGGATCTACAGATCAATAAAGTTACGGTCTGACTGCGTCCTCTGAGAGCTGCGCTCTGATTGGCCGCTGCCTGTCTCCCTGTGTCCAGGAGGTAGTGCTCTACTGTCTGGAGCGGCGGCTCTGTGACATCAATCACCGTGACAACGCCGGATACTGCGCCCTGCACGAAGCCTGCGCCCGCGGCTGGCTGGGCATCGTACGCCACCTGGTGGAGCACGGCGCCGATGTCAACTGCAGCGCTCAGGATGGGACCAGGTGGGAGGGGCGGAGCTACCTGTGAGGTCATTTCCTGTTTACGTCACCCCCCACTGTTGTGCAGCTGAGCGTTGTCTTCCTGTTTCCCATCAGGCCCCTGCACGACGCCGTGGAGAACGACCACGTGGAAGTGGTGCGCTTCTTGTTGGCCTGCGGCGCCGACCCCACCCTCACCTCCTACTCTGGCCGAGGGCCAATCAACATGACCCACAGCGCTACCATGGAAACCTTCCTGGAGGGTAGGAGGAGCATCCATTTGAGAGCAGAGAGGGGGAGGAGTTAAGGGATGGACGACACCGTTACATGTGTGATAATATGTAGATTAAAGACGAGGATCTGATCAATATTGATAAGTGATTATCAGTTACTGTCAGTTTATCATTGATCAGGTCCTGATTAATTATCAGGACCTGATCAATGACTCAGAGACATGAGCAGAGAAGAAGAAGAAGCTTGGAGGAAACAGACGAGAGGAACCACTGCAGCCTGTGTGTGTGTGTGTGTGTGTGTGTGTGTGTGTGTGTGTGTGTGCGTGTGCACGCTCGCTCGCCCGCCTGTCTGATTACCATTCCCTGCCTGTATTTGTTCTCCCTCTCTCTCTCTTTTTTCCTCTCTCTCTCCAGAGGGGTTTAATGAGGCTTGGCTGCTGAATCCCAGAACAGCTTACTGCCACACACACACACACACACACACACACACACACACACACACACACACACACACAGACACACATACTTCTGCCAGTATCCATCTCCTCAGCGCCAAGCGCCACGGCGACGAGCCGGCACCGTCTGAACACAAACACTCATCCTTTTCTTCCCATCTTCCACTGTGTGTGTGTTGTGTGTGTGTGTGTGTGTGTGTGTGTGTGTGGCTCCATTGTTTTCGTCCTCTCTGATTGGTCGGCTCGTTCAGTTCAGTTTGATCTAAACTCACCAAAGTTAATTAAAGCACACGATCTAAACAAATATAAAAACTCATGATCAGGGTGAATATTGATTATTGATCATCTATTCATACTGTTCTTATAAACGCAGGTGATCAGGGGTTAATATTCATGTATCACGCCGCCTTGACAGTTTGTGATGTCCTGTAACCGTTTGGTTGCCTGGCAACCAGTCAGGTCACGTGAACGAGCCTCTCTGATGAGCATGTGACTCTCTGATCGCCCACTGACCTGGCGCACCTCTCTCTCTCTCTGCAGACTACCTGTCTGACCTGCAGGGCAGGGCGGAGGGAGACCAGGGGGTGTACTGGGAGTTCTACGGCAGCTCAGTGTGTGGTGAGCACACACACACACACACACACACACACACACACAGGACATCCATAACCTGGGGGGGGGGTGTGACTTCACCTAAACACAGGAAGTGTTTGTGTGTGTTGTGACAGAGGAGCCAGGTGAGGGCGGAGCTTACAACGTCCTGGCCGACCCCCCGGGTCCAGAGGAGGAGGAGGAGGAGGATGAGGAAGAGGAGGAGGAGGACGAGGAGCAGCGGGCGAGGAGGGAGGTGTTTGAGTTCGAGCTGTCGGACCGACCGCTGCTGCCCTGCTACAACATCACAGTGTCTCTGACGCAGGGGTAAGGACGCCAAGATGGCCGCCGCCGGACCAGGGTGGACCAGGGTGGACCAGGTTAGACCAGGTTAGACCAGGGTGGACCAGGGTGGACCAGGGTGGACCAGGGTGGACCAGGTTAGACCAGAGTGGACCAGGGTGGACCAGGGTAGACCAGGTTAGACCAGGGTGGACCAGGGTGGACCAGGGTGGACCAGGGTGGACCAGGTTAGACCAGAGTGGACCAGGGTGGACCAGGTTAGACCAGGTTAGACCAGGGTGGACCAGGGTGGACCAGGGTGGACCAGGTTAGACCAGGGTGGACCAGGGTGGACCAGGTTAGACCAGGTTAGACCAGGGTGGACCAGGGTGGACCAGGTTAGACCAGGTTAGACCAGGGTGGACCAGGGTGGACCAGGGTGGACCAGGTTAAGCCACGCCCACTACAAACACTTCTTATTGTCACAGTTTTTTCTTTCACACTGTCTGTTGTTCTAACACATCGCTCTCTCTTTCACACACCTCTCTCTCTCTCTTTCACATACACACACATACTCAGACACACACACACACACACACACACACACACACACACACACACACACGCACGCGCACACACACACTCAGACACCAATTAAGGTGGTGGAAGCAGCTTAGAAAAGAAGAGAGAGAGAGCTCCTGAGCGGAGGAGAGAGATAAAGGCAGGACAGACGGAGAGGTCGTTAACGAGGATTGCATCGCCGTGGCGACGCAGCTAATTGGCTTCCACTTCGTCTTCCTCCCCTGTCGCTTTTCTCCTCCTCTCTCTTCTCTTCTCTCTCTCACTCTCTCTCTCTCTCTCGTCTCTGATGTTGTATTAATGGCTCTTCCTGGATACAAGGCCACCAGGCGCACGCAAACACACACACACACACACCACACACACTCACACACACACACACACACACCACACACCACACACACACACACACACACACACACCACACACACACACACTCAGGCTTTTTATAATTGTGAGGACACTCATCCATCTGCAGTTAACACCTGGTTCTGGTTCTGGTTCTGGTCTGGACCTGAGCCAGGTCTCACCCCCATGTCCTCACACTGACAGTATCCAAACAACACGCAAACACACACACACACACACACACACACTGGGTTGTTTAATATTCCAGCAGCAACTGGCTTTAAAAGCAACATGTGGCCTTGTCCACTGCTGTGTGTGTGTTCAGCTCTGCCCTTGCGCACACACACACACACACACACACACACACACACTGTGAATCAATAACATCTCCATTGATGTTGATGCTGCCGTCGGCTGCAACAGCAGAATATAGAAAGAAGAAGCAGCCCCCCCCCCCCCCCCCGTCAGTCACCAGGATCAGACAGCAGATCACATGTTGAGCTCGTCCAATGCTTCTCTCTCTCTCTCAGCCCCAGGAACTGGCTCCTCCTCTCCGACGTCCTGGGTCGTCTTCGGATGACATCGCGCTCTTTCCGGCGCCTCTTCCCTCAGCTTAACGTGCAGTCGGTCCCTGAGGACGAGTTCTACCGCCAGGCGTCTCTGTCCCAGCTGCTGACGGGTCCGGACGAGCAGGAGCTGTCGTCCTTCAGGCCCGATGTCACCGACCCTCTGGAGCTGGTGGAGGCCACGCCAGAGCTGGCCGGGATGCTCGGCTCCTCCCTGGAGTTCGTGGACAGTCGCTGGGACTCGCTCAGGGCGTCGCTGCCTCCGTCACCACAGCGTGTTCCTGCGATGGTCCTGCCCACAGCGGGGAACGTGTCAGGACCGGGCCCGAAGAACCTGGGAGACTCTGCTCAGCAACACAGAGGGAGAGGTGCCGGAGATCCACCCACAGCCAAGACCAACTGACGACCAACACCAGCATGTGGGAGCTGCAGAGATCAAGAGCCAAGAGCCCTGCTCATCTGGACTCCAAGATGGACGCCAGTGCCTGGGAACCGCAGCGACAGCGTAGCCAAGAAACAGGCGTGGCTCTGTCTGAGCCCAAGTCCAGCATGTGGGAACCACAGAGTAAGAAACCTGGACTCGTTCATCCTCCTGACCCAGACACTAAGATGGAGTCCACCACGTGGGAACATCAAGACAGTAAAACCATCATCAAGTCCGACCCAGCAGCTGGTTCTGGTGTCTGGAAACCACAGCGGCTACGAAGCAGGAACCCGGCCAACCCTGACGCTGACGTAGACGCTGCCCTGTCAGAACCACAGCAGCCACAGAGTAAGACTGCGAACGCTAGCCCTGCTAACGGAGCGGCGGACGCTAACGCCTGGAAACGACACGGCGAGGGGACTAAGATTCTGGTCTCTACAAACCCGGGTCCTTCAGTCGACGGCGGGATCTGGGAACCACAGCGACTACAAAGTAAGAACGCTGCAATCAGTGGCCCGGCCAAACCAGACACGAACATGTGGGAGTGCTACGGGATGAAGAGAGAGGGCGGCAGCAGAGAAGCTAACGCCGGTGACAGCCATGGAGCCAAGGTCACAAAGATGGACGCCACCTGGCAACGGAACCTAAGCAACGTCCGGGTCCACATCAGAGACCTGGGCCTGAGGGTCGGGGACGGTGACGTCCACAGAGACGTGAAGAAAGCTCAGGGGAAGAGCGCCAGGGTCAAAACAAGGTCATGACAAGAAGACAGGACGTGACAGCGACGACACAGAACCACATCGACACACATGTAAATACTGTAAATGAGCTGATGTTGTGTTTGGACACGGAGGAGGACGGACACACTGGGACTGTACTGTGTGTGTGTGTGTGTGTGTGTTACATGTGAACTGTAAATGTGTGTCTTTTTATTTATGAGCACAGATATTCACTGGGTCTTGACTTTGTCCTGTGTAAATGGAGTCTGGTGTAAATACGATGCACTTCCTGTTGGGAGGCGACGGCGGTCGGCTCCGGTCTGGGAGGTCGTTTGTTACCTTGTGTAATTTTGCATCCTGTCGGCTTCGGTCGCCAAACTATTTATTGTTCATTAAATATGAAGAATCTCTCCAGGTTACAGCTGATCCCTGTCGGCGTCACGCTCTTCAGCGCTGGTCGCACTGTGACATCACACATTTGGTTCATTTCGATGTTATGTTGACGTGAGTGGGTGGAGATGGACACGGTCAACCCGCAGCGTCGGAAAAAAAGATTTTGTCCTCCATTGGGCTGACAGGAGGGACTCGAACTCACGCTCTTGACCTGAGCGCTAGTGGGTGAGCGACCGGAAGACACAGGTAAGTGCAGTGTCATGAAGGTGAAGTGAAGCTGAGCTTAACGCTGGGCGTGTCGAATTAAAACACAGAGTAACCAGTCCCGTTTGTCGCCATGTTGTTTAAAGGCAGCCGCTGGTCAGTTCCGGTCAGGGGTGACATACCGCCGCCATCTTGTGACCATTCATGTGTTCGCCGTCTTCCTCCTGCAGCTCCGTTTCCATCCACACGTTGTTCTGCGCGTGAAGTTACGTCGAATCAAAATAAACGTCAGAGCGCCGTCACAGGTTGGAGTCCTGTCCGCGTGCACGCAGCAGGTCTCCACCTCCACTCGCTCCTGCTTCTCAGTTTGGCTCGACGATAATCAAGTTAATAACAGAGTGAAGTTTGAGAGACGCACAATAATAATAACACATGTTCCTGTGTGTGTGTGTGTGTGTGTGTGTGTGTGTGTGTGTGTGTGTGACAAGGTGACTCACTCGTGTCTGAAAAAACTGGGACAACGTTTTTTTTAAGAAGAGAGAGAGAGACAGAGAGATGCTCTCTCTCTCTCTCGACCCTGTCTTCCCTTTCGATCGCCCACGCCCTTTTATCTTTAGTAAAGTGAATAATGTGTGAATGACTCATCCTCCTCGCCCTCCCTCTTTCTAACACACACACACACACACACACACCAGTATTAATTATGGGCCGTCAATGTTTTACCTATTGATTGGCTGACTGATTGATAATTACATATTTGTTATTGAGCTGATTGATTAGTTTGTTCACTTCCTGTAAAGGTGCAGAACGCGTTGATTCCTGTCATGTGACCTGGTGATTATTGATGACTGGGGTGTAATTGATCAGTGATTAGTTTTTCTGATGTAGTTAGTTTGGATCTGTGTCACTGAATGAACCTGTCCACCTCACACACACCGTTATTGTGAATCTCCATGGCAACGACAGGAGCTTAATTAGAGAGACAGAATCATCTGTACGACTTGAACGAGGTGGAGATGAATAGAGCGCGAGGACAGCAAGAGAAGGAAGAGAGAGAGAGCGCGTGCTGATGAAATATGAATGAGTCTACAGGGAGGTGTGTGTGTGTGCGTGTGTGTGTGTGTGTGTGTGTCTCTGACGTCAGTTTCCTGACACACGAACAACGACCTGAATGCGACGTGCACAGGTTCGAGCACAGAAACACACGTCATGCGCCTGAAACAATCTGTTCATAACAGAGAAGCTAACGCATGCTAAGTGCTCATGCACATTAAACCTACTGAAAACAGTTAGCATGACCTACTTCCTGCTTTCTGTTCGTAGCTCTTTTAAGTTCTTGTAGCTAAGCAACATTTTGCTAAATTGAAGAGCCGAAGTGTGCAGCATGCTAACGTTACGATAGTCGTGCTCCTTTGCAGACAGTTAGCATCTCTGTGCTCAGGGGAGGTGATTATTGCTAACTACTGCGAAGTTTGTCAGTTGATTAGCTTGTTAATGGGGGTAAGCTAACACCCCAGGTGTGGTGAGTGCTGACACTAGCGCTGAAGCTAACCAATGCTATACTTACTGCACGGAGCTTGTTACATACATGCAGCATATCTGATTTAAAGCTACGACTCTGGAGCTAACTCTAGCTAGCTAGCAGCTCCTCCCTGTGAGTCCTGCATTTGATTTTATTTAAACAAAAGGAGAAAACGGTTAAGAAACAAGTCACATCTCTTCTGAACATTTTGACTCTAAAGCAGTGAATTTCAGACAAATCAGGAGAAAATGAACTTTAACACCTGTGTCAGTTTCAACAGCCTGTGCTAGCTCGTTTTCGTAATGCTAAATATGAGGGAGAAAATAGAAACAGCTCACTTTCCTCTACTGACAGCTTCTATCCATCCACACACCTGTTCACAGCACAAGGTGGGGATACAGGTGACCACGCCCACTTAGAAGACAGGAAGTGAGCCATTACATGTCATTGGTGGAGCTTGTATGAGCCGTCTGGTCTTTGTGCTTAGCGTTGCTGCGCGTGTTAGCTTGTTACCTGAGACACAGAGCTAGGCTAGTAGTTTCCCTTTGCTTCCAGTCTTTGTGCTAATCTAAGCTAAACGTGTTAATTCTCCTCCTCTGATTCTGAACACACTGCTCCTTTATGTAGTGATAAATGAGCTGTGTTCACCATCAACACACACACACACACACACACACACACACACACTCGCTGCAGTTGCTCCTCCGTATTTTTGACTTCTCGGTGTGTTTGTGTTTTCCCATAAGTGTGTGTGTATAGTTAGTGTGTAACTGTGATTGTGTGCTTGTAAAGACGCCTTCGTGTGTGTGAGTGAGTGTGTGGCTGCCTAGCGCTGAAGCCGACGGATTGAATTGCTAATGTGCCCTAGTGTGTGTGTGTGTGTGTGTGTGTGTGTGTGTGTGTGTGTGTGTGTGTGTGTGTGTGTGTGGAGGGGTTGTCTGGCTGTTTAGCGAGCGAGACGAGCAGCGCTGCCGATGAATATTTAAACAGAGAGGGAGAGAGAGCAGCCATCATTTATTGATGCTGCTGAGGGGGAAGATGAATAGTCGGTGTGTGTACACAGCGCTGAGAGGAGAGTGTGTGTGTGTGTGTGCTGCAAACAGCCGGCATCCGAATGCGAGTCAGAGCTTAGTATGGACGTGAAAGTGTAGAGTGAATACGAGTCGCCGCGCGCAGATTTACCCTCATGATGTTTTCAGGGTGAAAACGGCGTCTCCTCCAAAAACCAAACTGGAGATCTGAGCTCAGTGTTTTTACGCTAACTCACGTTAGCATCAGTGTGTTAGCATCAGTGTGTTAGCATCAGTGTGTTTTCAGTCAGCCGCTCGTCACACGTCTGAACCTTCATCAAAGTTTCACAGCGATTCAAGATAAAACGACGAGTCAAGAGTCGCAATCAGAAGCTGCGATGGAGCGAACGTGCAGTTCAACAAACCGCCACGAGGAGGTGGCGCCACGTCCACACTGAGAGAAAGACCTCCTGTTCTTCCTCCTCCCTCCTCCTCCTCCTGGCTGCCTCCTTCAGCTCTCATCTCTCACAGAGGGAGGTCGCTCAGTGTTTACACGTCAGCGGGAAGGCGACAGGTCAGAGGTCGGAGAGGTCGACCTGCGAGGCGGCGATGACAGCATGAGACAAACAAACACAGGAGGGGTTCACAGGAATGTGTGTGTGTGTGTGTGTGGGAGAGAGAGAGAGAGAGAGAGAGCGAGAGAGGTTCAGATGGGTGCACATGAGGACGAGCCAGCATGTGTTTGTATGGGAGAGAGAGAGAGAATAATGGAGGAGGGAATCAAGACGGTTTCAAGGTTCCCCTCGCTGCGCACACACACACACACACACACACACACACGTCTTCATGCTTCACTGCCAAAGCCTTCAACACTCTCTTCTCTCTCTCTCTTCCGCTGTAATGCAGACACTTGCCCGCTCGCCCGCTGCAGCACTTCTCTGACCTGCTCTCTCTCTTTTCAGGGAAGGAAAATGAGGAAATCAATTAGACCCCCCCCCTCCTCCCCCTCCTCCCCCCTCTCAGCTCATTAATGTTTCACCTGATCGACGTCTGTTCTTTACAAAAGCATAAAGTTGGAGAAATTCAGTGGGCGATAACTGTGACAGGAAAGAGCTCCACCCTGTGGCTGGTGGTGGAACTGCACGTTAGCGTTAGCGACAGAGAAGCTAACTGTCTGTAGATGGAGCAGCGTCAGGCTGTTGACTGCAGCGCAGCGCTCAGTGGCTGCAGGTTAGCAGGCCGCTAACCCGCGCTACAGTCACCGACTTCAGCTCGTCACCAAGTTATAAACAAAGTCCAGTCAGAAGGAGAGAGAGCGCCACCTTGTGGTGGAGTTTAGAACTGCACCTCAGCTAGTTACGACTGTCTGTGTGACACTTCGCTGCTGCGATCATGTGATCAGCATGTTAGTGCTATCGATCGGCTCAGTTATTGATCAGTGACCCGGTGACGAGAGAAAAAACGAGTGTTAGTGAGAAGCATGCTGTTCTACTGGTGTTTGTGCTGAGGCAGAGTCAGCTGCTGCCGCCAGAGAAAACACAGCCGTGTGCGCGCACACACACACACACATATAGACACACACACAGAGGCAATTAGAGCGTGTGTGTGTGTGTGTGAAGGAAATTAGACTGCCTCATTATTCAAATTGGCTCGGAGGAGAAACGCTGCGCTCGCCTCGATTACGCCTCAACGGAGAGAGAGAGAGAGAGAGAGAGAGAGGGGGAGAGAGGGGGAGAGAGAGATCTCCCCGATCTGTCACTCCTGGTCCTCCCCCCTCCCTCCACCTCCTCCCTCCTCCCTCTCCTTGTTCTGTCACTCACATCCCTTTGTCCTCCCTCGCTGTCTCTTCTTCCTTCTCTCCTCCTCTGTCACTCTTAATCCCTCCCTTCTTTCTCCCTCTCTCCTTTTCATCCCTCTCTCCGTCACCCAACCCCGCCCGTCCCACCCACCCCTACCTCCCCCTGATCTGTCACCCCCCTGTTCTCAAATTACATCCTTGTTGCCGCCTCGTTTCTCATCCCGTCGCTGGGGGCTGTCGCCGAAGACCAGCAAGGGTGCTAAACGATTTCCCACCATGCATCACTCCCCACACACGCCCGCCCACACACACACACACACACACACACACAGCTCTGTTCATGTTGCAGCCGACTTGTTGATGGAGTAAATTTTCTGTTGGCAGTGACACTTTGGCCTGAAGGTGGCGCCACAACGTCTCAGTTCATCTCTACGGTTTCACCAGGAAATACTTGAGGATGTGCGGCGCAGCTCTGACAGCAGCCAACGCTGATCCGATGGTGGCGCCGTCACGTGACCAGGGAACACTGAACGTAACCTGACACGGCGTGAGCGTGTACGAGGAGGAGAAGAGGACGAGTTCACTGTGTGAAGTGAGGAGGCACGGCCCGGTTCCCGCGCTCAAGGTCAACCACGGTATGAAAAGGTCACGGGGTCAAAACCATTAGACGAGTAGACGCAAGAGACAAGATGGAGGACAGCATGAGGGACGACACTCACATGCACTCAGGTAGATTTACCTGGCAAGAGCAGAAAGAGCAGATCAAGTCCTCCATGTCACAGACAACACACCACCTCACCACCGGCCAGCTGTCCGTCAAACAGCAACCATGGTTACGGCTGACCACAGCTGTGTGTGTGTGTGTGTGTGTGTGTGAGAGAGAGAGACGGGATTGTGACAGATGAATAATCAGAGCTGTAGCACCGATTGTCACGGAAACAAAGTCTGACAGCACACACACACACACACACACACACACACACACACACACACACAGGTTGGTTTGTGCAGTGAAGACAGTGAACACACCACTGAACACCAAACGCTGCAGAGACCCTGAATGCACCAAAACTACGAAAGTTACCAAAACTTTAAGAGAAACTGTGGAGACCCTGAACGCAGCACAGTCAGAATGCACACACACACACACACACACACACACACACACACACACACACAGATTCCTTGACACAATTGACACACAAACATTCACACCTGTGTGTGTGCGTGTGTCTATTAATTATTCTGGGTCTAAACTAGTCAGCACTAATTGGTAGTCACACACACACTCACTCACACACACACACACACACACACACACACACACTCACACACACTCACATTCAGGGGAGGGATCAGTGTGTGCAGACAGCGGTGGTACCACAGTGCCCCCTGCCTGTCACACTGCGTCAGTGACTGAAACTACAAACTGAATGAAGTTCATCTCATGTTTTTATCGTTTACCTTTTAAAGCCTCTGACGTCATTTTGCTGCCCTTTCACAATAAAAGCCATGTTGTGAGCGTGAAGACGACCTTGCTGATTCAGTTTCACAGTTTGACAGAGAATCAGTTGTAGCACTGCCCTCCATCTCTATTAAATATAAAAGGAGCCCCCCCACATGCTTGGTATTGCCCCCCCCCTCCCCCATTCAATATGAAAAGAGGACAGGTCTGTTCTGATGATACAAGTGTGTGTGTTTCCTTCGCCTTTCCAAAGGGCAGAGCTCTGTGGGAAACAGGAGGAGAGACGCAGCAGGTCCATGGAGCTGCACGCCGCCGCCGTGCACAGAAAAACAAGCACGTCGCACCAAACGCACGCCACTGTGGCATCGCTTTGTGCGAATGACGGGAAAACCCTGCGTGTGGCACAAGGCGACGGAGTCACTCGGCTCTTTCACAGGGACACAGGCGTGTGTCGCAGCTCTTTCCTTACGTCTTCCCTCATGATGCAGCTCAGACAAAGACAAGTGACCTGATGATTTGACTGTTACCTTTGTGAGACAAGAGCCTGCAGAGTCTGTGAGGACGTCAAAACTGTCCCACCAAGACAGTAGGAACTGAGCCTGATGTTGGGATTTGAACCCTACACTCTGGATAACAAGACCCTCAACACCACATCAGTCACTTTCCATCCAGCAACAGAAACGTCAGTGGTGTTTGTGAGCAGCTGTAGTTATGGCCGGTGGCCACCGGAGGGCCCCCACCCTGCTGGAGGAGGGACGAGGGCTGTGCGTTCAAACCCTCTGACACCTGCTGAAGGCCGGTGTGCAGAGGAACAGATACACAAGATGCAGGGAGGCACTGATGATGAGCTGTGAGCGTCATGACGGTGGCAGGTAAAAGACAGAGAGTCAGTCTAACGTCACACGTGGTGATGCAGTGTGTCAGTGTGGCCACTGAGGGGCGGTAAACAGCCATCAGTCGCTTCACCTACAACAGCAGAGATGTCACTGCTGTGTGCTGTAGTTACGGCCAGTGACCACTGGAGGGCCCCCACGCACTTTTAAAGTCCAGCAGCCACAGCAAAGGTTCAAAGAGCCAAAGAAGCTCCTGTCCACTGTCTGAGCAGGTGGAGCCGTCTGTCCGTCCACCGGGCTGCTCCTCCAAGGGCCACGGCTCGATGCCTGGTCGGGACAGCAAGTTTTAAAGTCCTGCAGCCAAAGGGAAAGTTCAAAGGTGAAGTACGTGTTGTCTGTCTGTCCTCAGGATGACAAGTCAGTCCTCTGACCGCCTGAGCTACATGTCCTGGACATGTCCTGTGTCTTCCTTTGTCTCCTTCAGACGTGTTGGACCTCAACATCCACCTACACAGTAAGAACTGATCCTGATGTTGGGATTTGAACCCTGCACTCTGGATAACAAGACCCTCAACACCACATCAGTCACTTTACAGACTTTACTCTGCTGTTTGTGAGCAGCTGTAGTTATGGCCGGTGACCACCGGAGGGCCCCCACCCACTGCTGAAGTCCAGCAGCCAAAGGGACAGAGCTGGTGAAGTACGTGCTGTCTGTCTGGCTGAGCAGTGCAGGCTGTCAGGACAGAGGCTGGTGGCCCAGAGGTCACGAGGTCAGGTCTTAGTCAAATCAGAAAGTTGTGACATCCAGCATCCAAAGTTCACCGGCTCTGTAAAACACAGGTTCGTCGAGCTTCCTGGTTGGATGAGTCACTGAAGGACTGAAGCTCCGTCCTGTAACTGCTGCGACTTTGGACCAAGGTCAGAATCCTGATGTTTGCATTTCACTTCAAAACTCACTCCAACACAAAACCTCCTCTTCCAGCGATTCAACTCCTGTTGTCACGGTAACAGATGCAGTGACCGCTGCTGGCCGCCAAGCTGATCTGAACGTATTAAAACAGAACAGTTAGTGGCTGAGCGGAGATGCCACCAGATCAAAGGTCAAATGTCTCTGTTGTTCTCAGCCACAGATTCAACACACTTCTCCTCCGTTAGGAATCTGATGTGGAGATCTACAGGAGGAAGGAGAAGAGGAGACTCCAGCACCAGGATGAAAGAGAAGCAGTCAAACACAGCACCTTTACTTTCCAGCTTATTGAAGCTGACTCTGCAGCCTGCTGACAACACCTCAACATGTTCAGGCCGTCACTCATGAAGCCTCCAGACAGCGGGATGACGCCGGTTCATGAAGACACGGCTGAAGGAGGTCGAGCACGAGAAGAACAAGGAGAGACGTGCTGGGACCAGGAGACACAAGGAGCGGACATCACATCAGTCTGATGAGTGAACTGTGCAGCAACGTGCCACAGCTGCTCTGTCCAGTGACCCTGAACAGTCAGAGAGACGAACCAGTGAGGGAGAGGACGTGTCCAAACTTCTGACTGCTGCTGCACGTACCGTCCGTCTCTACGGTTAAAGACACTGTTGTATAAGGAGAAGCTCCGAGGAGGCCATAAATCCATTCACTGTCTGCCCCCCCCCCCCTGCAGCCCTGCAGCCCTCCCCCTGTTCACCAGGCCTGTGATTAACCAGCAGCTCTGACCTTTGACGGCCGGGACGCTGTAATTGAGGAGGCAACATCTGCCTCTTAACGGCTCCTTCACCTGTTTCTCACTGAGGAACGACACAACGGGCTCCACCTGAAGTTCACACCCGACACGTCTCCTCCTGCTCTGCTCCTGCTCTGCTCCTGCTCTCCTGCTGCTCTCCTGCTCTCCTCCTGCTCTGCTCCTGCTCTGCTCCTGCTCTCCTCCTGCTCTGCTCCTGCTCTGCTCCTGCTCTCCTCCTGCTCTCCTCCTGCTCTGCTCCTGCTCTCCTGCTGCTCTCCTCCTGCTCTCCTCCTGCTCTGCTCCTGCTGCTCTCCTGCTGCTCTCCTGCTCTCCTCCTGCTCTCCTGCTCTGCTCCTGCTCTCCTCCTGCTCTCCTGCTCTGCTCCTGCTCTCCTCCTGCTCTCCTCCTGCTCTGCTCCTGCTCTCCTGCTGCTCTCCTGCTGCTCTCCTGCTGCTCTCCTGCTCTCCTCCTGCTCTCCTCCTGCTCTGCTCCTGCTCTCCTGCTGCTCTCCTGCTCTCCTCCTGCTCTGCTCCTGCTCTGCTCCTGCTCTCCTCCTGCTCTGCTCCTGCTCTCCTCTTGCTCTCCTCCTGCTCTCCTCCTGGCCTCCTCCTGAGGACGGGGGCGTCCAAACATCAAACATCTCCTGGGGTGGGTTCACCTCCTCCTCCGAGCTGCTGCGCCCCCCATGAGCTCAGATTTACATTCATCTGCTTACTTCATGCCCACAACTCATGTGTATTCAAAGACATGGGGGGGGGGGGGGGGGGCCTGCAGGAGCTTCACCTGTCACATCAGGCTGCGTGGGTGAAGCCGGTGGGGAGAACACACTCATCTGAATTTCAGCATGCCCCCCCCCCAGAGGGAAAGCGCCTGAGACGGTAACCTGGGCTGACAATACTAAGGAGGCAGAGTTTCACATTAGCAGATTAACGAGCTGCTTCGTTACAACGCGTCACTTTTCATCCTCGTCTTCCGCGTCCACGTGAAGATCCTCGCCACAATAAAAGCCCCAGTGTTTACTGAGACGGCGCTCAGACCTGACGCTCCGCACAGTCGTCACGGTAATTAGCCGATGATTAGGAAATGATCTGGAATTGCTCAAAATCTGACTGATTAGCATAACATGAATGGCTTTGTTTCATAAAAGCCAGCTGGCTAATTGTCCTCTCTCTGTGTTACCAAAATAAAAGCCCTGAGCCTCCACTCGGCTTTAAATAAAGAACATGTCGTAGATTCATCAGCAGCTTCCTGTGTGAGCGTCCGACGCTCTTTGTATGAACCCTCTCTCTCGTGTCATCACGCGCTGCGACCTTGACCCCGCCCACCCTCGCTCCGCTGCTGTCACGCGACCAATCGCCTCCCTGACCTTGTGTCCGCCCCCGTCACTCATCACACACAGGTGACACCCCGTGAACAAATCAAACGCGCTCGTAATCGCTCCCCTCGGCCTTTCAAACACACGCCAGCGCCGTGTTGTGGCTTTGACCTTTGACCTCTGCGCATGTGCTCCTGTGCAAAACGACCTGCTTCTCCTTCACGTGCATTCACTCAGGAACGATCTGACTCTGACTCTGCGGCGACAGATCGGACACACGATCAATAATCTATAATAAGAAGCAGACGGAGCGACGTCACCACAGCTCACAGAGCGCCAGAGCAAAAAGGAAGTGTCACAAAACCTCCACAATAAAGGCTCTTATTGTTCAACATGTGTGTGTTCGGGTTCAGAGACAAGACACACACACACACACACACACACACACACACACGCTCTCTCTCTCTGGAGGTGGATTAAAGAGACTCAGGTGTGACGTCTCTCACCTGGAGGCTGGAACAGATCTCCGTGCTTCCTGTTTGATCCGGAGGAGGCCGGACTCTGAGGCTGAAGGATGAAGACGATTATGTTTCAAGGGTTTCACGTGGCGAAGCTGGAATTCATGTCCGGCCTTAATAGTGCTCGTTTTCTGCCTTGTTCACTCCATTAGCGGCGAGCGGGGGGGCCCGAGCGCCGGGCCCCGCCGCTAATTACGGTGTGAGGGATGATCGGCGAGGGCTCGTTAGCGGCGGTGCGGCGCCGAAACATACTGTCTCTCTCCTGGATAATGATGTCGGATCCGTGGAGAGGGGGGGCCGGCGCTCGCCGCTCCATCAAACGTCTGAATGTCCAGGGTTAACGCGGCTGTTGACTTCTGCTGTCTGTGAAACCGTCTCTCCGCCAATCAAACGACTCCGCGGCCTCGTTAACAGGAAGTGAAGACGAGCGGCGGCAGGTTTATCCTGCGGTTTAATTACACATCAGCTCCATTCGCCCGTTTAAAGACGCGTTAACCAGCTCTGATCGTGACACACGTCACAGACTTAGTTCTCATTGGATCTTAATTCATCGCCTGATTCCTTTAGAGTCTGATTTGACCTTTGACCCCTGATCTGCAGCTGATGACTTCTTAAAACAGTGTACTGTACCTTTAACGCTGCACCTCTGCGTCCATGTCTCTCTCTCTCTCTCTCTCCAGCTCCCGTGGCTGTGCGTTGGAAAACCCTCGGCTCATTACGGCCTCTTACGTGACACGGTGGAGCAGAACTAAGCGCCGCCGCCGTGGATCCTGATGTGGCGCCGGTTCTGCCGCAGCTCCGTCGGTCTGAGAGGAGCAAACCACAGCACGAGACACGAGCTCAGCCTCAAACGCTGCATCACAATTAAAAGGTTTCAGTAACAAACAAATGGCCTTGATTTGATTCATTTACATTTTCACCCTCAGCTGACAATCAGCGTCCTCGCCGCGGTGTCGTCGGCTCAGACAGGAAGCAGCCGGTCAACACTCTGTGAACACGTGTCAGTCATCGCTGGTGACTGAAACCTCTCTCTCAGACTGGATCGCACGTTTAATCTAAGTTTAACTCTGGACCTGGACATCAGCTCGGTTTAATCAGTCGGAGGAGAGCGAGGCGTGAGATCGGAAAACGAGCGCGAGAACTAACGAGGTTAATAGAGAGGAGAGCGGCGAGACGTTTCCTGTGAGAACCCGGAGCTGCTGTCGATTCCTCAGACAATACGTTCTTTCATTCACACGGAGCGGCTCAGACGGCGAGGGGCGCCCGGCGCTCTCGCCCTCGTCTTCCATGTGCGCGGTGCCTTCATGTGGCTAATGGAAGCCGACACCGTTCACCCAGAGGAAACGGGCACGACGAGGCGGCTCTAACCCAATTTCAGCCTGCGCCTCCTCACACGGCTCGGACCAGCCCAGATTAAAGCTGCCATTATTAAATCAGCGTGTGTGTGGGAGCCGAGGTCGCTTCGGCTCTGCGCTCCTGTCTCTGCCTGCATGTTTCCACACAGAGGTCAAAGGTCGAGCTGAG
>JAFHLA010000035.1:37500-47500 GCA_021432705.1 Caranx ignobilis | reverse complement strand
GTCTTCGACAAGGCCCAGGAGCTGCGTCTGGACGCGGAGGACGGGAAGAGCTTCCTGCCGGGGAAGGAGGCGACGCTGCAGGGATTCCACGACACGGACACGTCGGTGCAGACATCCACAGGTAGGCGGCTTCCTCACCCACAGCTCCCCGGGACAGAGGCTCCAGGTCCGGGGTCGATGCGCAGCGCGCGGAGCCTCCGACTCTGGACCGGTTCATGTCTTTTGACCGAAACGACTTATAGAGTTTATTTTGAAATGTCAGAGCTGAGACGCGTTCACGGACCAGGAACACCCGCGTTTAAGTGATGTGATAATATTCAGGGTTTGTTCAGAAGAATAAAGAGAAACAGAGGAGGAGAAGGAGGAGAAGGAGGAGAAGGAGTCTGACTCTTTAACCCACATCAGAATAAAGTTCAGAGAATCAATCACTTTAATCAATCAATCATTAATGATCTGCTTTGTTTCGTTCCGTCTCCTTCGAGCCGCAGGTGGAGGCTGTGTTTTTCTTGTTGTTGTTGTTTTTTTGAGAACAAATGGAGCTCGTGAATTCCTCCGCTGTGACTGATGTGACCCGCCGCAGGCCGCGAGCTCCTCTTCTCTCCATCCGCTCGTCGCGCGCGGCCTCGTCTCTTCAGGTTTGATTTCTTCGTGACGTGAAACAGACAACTCGTTTTATTATTATTATTATTTTTATTATAATTATTATAATTATTATAATTATTGTGTGGTTATCTGTGATGCGCTCTGACAGCACCGAGCCTCCTGCTGCAGACTAACAGACGGAGGCCGCGCGCCGCGTAATTACGCGTGAAAAATAAAACTCTCCGCAGAGCGCGTGTGTTTTTCCGCTCTGATCCAAACACTGATCTGATGATGGACATTGACACGGGACAGGACCCCCCCCCGCCTCCCCCTCAGCCTCCCCCCCAGCTCACCCCCACAGATGGCGCAGCCTCCGCTTTCAAAATAAAACATGTTCCATTCATTCTCGTCCGATTTAAACGCATCACTTTATTCTTTTACTCTTTGATTTAACGCGGGACATTTTACAGAGTTGCTGCATCATGTATCTGCTCTGTTTGAATCAACTTTATTGATCTGCTCCACAGGCCGAGCTCTCAGCAAAGACGACCCGAAAGAGGACGACTGCGGCCGGAAGGACGAGAGCTTCTCCATGGACAGCGACCTGGACTACAGCTCGGACGACAACCTCACCTCCATGTGCCACAAGGAGGACGGGGACGGCGGCGGCGGCCTGGACGACGGCCCGCTCCTGCACGGCTCCTCCGGCGGCGGCTCCGGGTCCGGCGGCGGCGGAGGCGGCGGCGCGGGCGGCGGCGGAAAGAACCGGCGGCGGCGGACGGCGTTCACCAGCGAGCAGCTGCTGGAGCTGGAGAAGGAGTTCCACTGCAAAAAGTACCTGTCGTTAACCGAGCGCTCGCAGATCGCGCACGCGCTCAAGCTGAGCGAGGTGCAGGTGAAGATCTGGTTCCAGAACCGACGCGCCAAGTGGAAACGGGTCAAGGCCGGGAACGTCAACAACAAGTCCGGAGAACCGTCCCGGAACCCCAAAATAGTGGTCCCCATCCCGGTGCACGTGAGCCGCTTCGCAATAAGGAGTCAGCATCAGCAGATGGAGCAGGCCAGACCGTAGAAGAAGAGGAGGAGGAGGAAGAGGAGGAGGAGGAGGAGGAGAGTCCAGACCTGTGACTGAATCCCGTGTTGAAGCTTTTATCACACACACACACACACACACACTGAATTTAATTCTCTCACTCATGTTTCTACATTTACCTTCACACTCCAGAGACCTGATGTGACGTCATTCCGTCTCCTGTTTCTACTTTAATTATCATCCCATTCATCTGCTCAAACTTCCGCCTGGTTTTACGTTCGTCACAGACGTCACTGACCGGACATTTCCACCTTAAACCAGTCAGACCTGTGTGATTTTTAAGGTGGACTGACCCACGGAGAATCAACACGAGACTGAGTGACCCGCTTCACCTGGACGGTTCAAGTCCTCTTCTGCAGGAGCGACACCAAAAACTGTGCGTAAAGACGCGGAGCGGTGCCGCGCGGGAGGAACACACACACACACACACACACACACACACACACACACACACACAGAAGAAGAAGAAGAAAAAGTGACCGTTGCCCTGGCAACACGTTGACCTGCTCCTCCCACACATGTAAATAACACACGGGACCAAAACAAGAGGACGTGACGTGACGTGCAGGTTTTGAGCGCGAGCGCACGGGACGTTGTTGTTGATGATGTTTGTGACGCTGCTAATTTATTTATATCAAAGTGTAACTAACATTCCTCCAGATGTTCATTAAACACGAGCCGCTGCTGCGGACACCGACCTCCTCCATTCTGTCTCACACACACTCACACACACTCACACACACACTCACACACACACACACACACACACTCACACACACTCACAAAATAAGCGCCTTTTATTTTGAAGGCCCGATTTTTAAAGGCCACAAATGTTGAAGAAACTAAATCTGAATTAATTGGAAACGTGACCGGATGTGATCAGAGTCAATATTACGTCACCTTTAGAGACAATTCACGTCATTTCATGTGTGTTTTTACAAAGTCAATTAGATTTAAACCTTTTTATTTTATTTTATTTTATTTTTTGCGGTGAATCAGTTTGTTTCCGTTTTTAATCACATTTATTATTATTATAATTATTGTTATTAATATTATTATTATTATAAATAATACTAATAACCCTCAGCCTGCACACCGACGTCATGTGAGGTAAACAGGTAAATAACGGTCATAAATAATGGTTCCATACCGTGATGACGGGGCTGGTGATGCGTTCAGGTGCAGGCAGGTGAGGAGCGGCTCCAGCATCACACTGAAACACGAGCACGAGGTCATGAGCACGTGTTTGATTTTAAATCAATAAACAGAAGAGACACGTGTCAAAGGTCAAACTGTACCTGCACTGTCCCGCTGCTTCCCCGTGACGTCAGACCAATCAGCAGCACCTGAGTGTCACCTGCGCGTGCAGCGACTAAACAGAAACAAAACACAAATGAAATGAATAAAACTGTGTCGTCACACATGAGCTCACACAGGCTCACGCGCTCACAGGTAGTTAAAATAAAGAAAGGAGAAACTCATCTCACGTGTCGGTTTGGTTGATTGATTGATCCGTCACAGGATCGATCACCTACAGACGCCGCGTGGTCGGACTCGAACCCAGCGGCACCTCACGAGGACCAGAGCAGTTCAGAGCCGGTCTCACCTGTGGTCCGCGGCCAGGTGAGCGCGGCTCCAGCTTTTCACCGTCCACCGTCAAAAACAAACAAACAAAACGAACTCGTTCACGTGCCACGTCTCCACCTGCCGTAAACCACAGCGGCCTCACGACACACGACGGACGGCCCGTTGTCATGGCAGCAGCTCGTCGGTCAGAAAATCTGCCTTTTTTTTTCTTTCGTATAGAATTAAAATGTTTTTGAATATTAATTATTGATCCGAATCAACAAACATAAACGTGAAGTCTCTGTTTTTACTGTTGATTCACTCTGATTCTGTTGGATTTAAACGGCACGTGAAGGCATCACGATCAATAAACAATATAAATAAATACAAATCAATCATGTAAAAAAAAAAATAATAATAATAATTTCTGCAGCAGCTCCTCCGTTGTCATGGTAATTAATTTTAGATTTAAACGTTTCACCTGAGTCACGTGACGCACGTATTAAAAAGGCCGCGGTCTCGCGCTCATGAAAGAATTAAACATTAAAGTTTCCTGTGTTTCCACACAGACATTTAAAGCACCGTGAGTTCACTGGTCCCACTGGTCCTCGGCCAGTTCAAGCTGCTCCTATACAAATATAAACACACTTGATCCCAGCCACAGCAGCAGCAGCTCTCTGATTGATCGGTGATTGATGAGCAATAACAGTGTCAGTCTTTGGCAGGAAATCTGATATTTTTCTGTTTGTGGTCACGTGTTGAAGTGGAGCCGCTGCAGATTAAAGACGAGGTTAAATACCAGAATGAACAGACTGAACGTGTTTGTCCTGCCTCTGACCTCTGACCCCGTGTGTTTGGGCCTTGGATTGAAGCGCAGCTCGCCGCCTGTACTGTCATATGTTTCCTGTGGTCGCAGTCGACGCTGCTCCACCTCAGTGGAGGTGAAGCTGTGAATCTCTCAGCGGCTCTAAATGAATTTCTTTGCAAATTGTAATCAACCCGGGCCGTCACGCTCGGCTGATAAATGAGGCCCGGGGGGATCAGCCGAGGCCGAGGCTGTTCTCTGCAGCAGACCCCCCCCACCCCACTCTGCCTTCCTAAATTAACAGCAACCTGCCTGAGCTCCAGATGAACTCCTGCTGATTAATCTGAGCCAAACGAGGCCAAAACAACTAAATAATAAAATTAACAACACAACAAACCCACTGAGAGCGTCGTCGTCGTCTTCTTCTTCTGTGGTGGTCTCCTGAGGAACAGAGGCGACACTGATGATCTGAATGATGACAATGAAATGATGTCAGTGAGTCAGCTCTTACCTGAGACGATGAAAGACAGACACCGACAGCTGTTTATATTAAGAAGCATTATTCTTGTCTTTATTGAAAAGAGACACACGTTACAGTAGAAGACTCTGTATTAGGTAAAATTCTCCATCACGGTACTGTACAGCAACAAAGGTCATCATCATCATCATCATCATCATCATAATAATAATAATATTTAGAAGAACAATGAGGACAACGTGTGTCTGGATGATAAATCAGGACGATAATAAACCATGGATGGACTGAACTGAAGAAGAGGAGGAGGAGGAGGAGGAGGAGGAGAATATACAAAATCATAGGTCTGAGTGGGCGGGGTCTTCCTTGCTAAGTGGGTTCATAAATAATGTGGTGGGCGGGGCCTGGTGGGCAGAGCATAGAGGGTAAAGGCTACATGAGG
This sequence comes from Caranx ignobilis, assembly GCA_021432705.1. Classification (NCBI taxonomy): domain Eukaryota; kingdom Metazoa; phylum Chordata; class Actinopteri; order Carangiformes; family Carangidae; genus Caranx; species Caranx ignobilis. Next base: position 42,537 of record JAFHLA010000035.1, on the reverse strand, counting down.
TAACACAACCAAGACAAACCAAACGTTGACCATATGGACGCGTTTTTTTTTTTCTTTCTTCGTTTTGTTGATTAAAGTCTATGTACAGGTGAGGACGCAGCAGAGACGAGTCAGGCCCACGCACTGGCAGGAAGCTCCAGTCGTTCTGATCTAACGTCATAGCTGAGCTAACAGCGCTAGAACATGTAGCGCACCACACTTTAGTTTAGCTAGCAGGCGCTAGCAGGTTCAGAGTCACGGACAACTAGAGCGTAAACGTTCACAAAGGTTTAATTCCCAACAGGTTCGTAGTTTTTATAGACAATTAGCATAAAAAGCGATGTAGCTTCAGCAGATGCAGGTACAGGTGCTTCACGTGTTTCCAGTCTCGTCCAGAAACATTTTAATTTCCTGTGTCAGAAAAAAAGGAGACTGGAGGGAAAACAGTTTAATTTAATCTTAGCTAGCGACAGTTAGCTTCAACAGCAGATGACTCAGCAGTTCCTGTTCTTAAAGATATAAACAGAGCTCTCACTGTTAGCCGAGTTTAGCTAACTGCCTGCTAGCGGGAGCCGTAGGTTTACGCAGTGCTTTTATTTTTATTTGACTCATAAAGTGGAACCTGTTAGCTTGCAAGCTAAAGCTACAATAGCATGCTAGCATGCTCACAGCTAGCTGCAGGGATGGTTAGCGTTATCCCGCTGGCTGATTGTTTCTGTGCCACTTAGCATTTAGAAGTCGATAGCTTCAAACTCCTGTGACATCATTTTGGTGCCAACAATAATTCATGATCAGAAATCATCGAACTTTCTCCTGTGAGCCGATGAAACGCTTCGAGGGAAATCAGAGCTCGGGTCAGTTCAGAGGAAACCGCCCGAAGCTGCTGCCGCCGAGAAAACCGCCAAAATAAGAGAGGAAGAAACTGTAGTGACAAGAGCTGCGGACGCGACGGACTGAATCTGATTTAGTGCATTTCTGTCATACATTTAAAAGAAAAGGACGTCTTTGTCCTCGTCCTCCTGTCCCGGCTCAGGACGGACGAGGGACGAGTCAATTATATAAAAAACCGAAAACACAGAAGAGAAAAGTTCAACCCGTCAGTTGGGGATTAACGGGGGACTCAACGCCATCTTTGAGACGACTGGTTTGGGAAACGGGGGCGTGGCACGTGTAGAACAAGGCGCAAAGTGTAAACAAACAAAACAGAAAACAAAGCTGGGCGTAAAGAGGAAACGTTAGTGTTCACGCTATTCTGCTTCCTACGTCCCCACACGCAGGAAGAGTGTCGGCGGGTGAATGGACGACAGCGGGCCATGAGTTTGTGAATAATATTGCTTCCATACAGCCGGGCTGAGAGATCATCATCATCATCATCATCATCATCATCATCCGTCGACACTTTTCAGTCAAATCTGAGCTGAGACGTTCAAGGAACTCACAACATTCACGACTCCAACAGGATCGTGACTAAACCACTGGTTCTCGACCTCCTCGGCCCTTTAAACTTCCTGTTGCCTTGACGACCGGCTACGCAAATCGAGACGTCGACTTTGACCTCGTGGTGTCGTCAGTGCGCCACCGCTCAGGAGTTCAGGTGCTTCGGGTTCAATCAAACTTTGACTATTTACAGAACTAAGACAGCGATGTTGAACTTTGGACTCCGATCTTGAACGCAACCCTGTTTACAGTAAAACGCAGACTTCCTGTGGGATGTCTCGTCCTGTCGTCAGGTCGGGGACCAGCGGTTCAGACCCGTAAACCTCCGACAACATTCAGTCAACGTGGAGGCGACTACTTCCTGTCACCTGACGCCTGATGCTGACAACCAGCGCACAGGAAGTTCATCTTTATTTACACAACGTCATGGTCGACAGAGAGAGAGAGAGAGAGAGAGAGAGAGAGAGAGAGAGAGCAGGTTATTTACAACAGGTTTCCTTATGAGAGGAAGAAGAAGAAGAAGAAGAAGCCCTTCTTAGTGATTCGCTGAGCAGATCAGGCAGACCGTCTGATTGGACGAGACAGATGGCGAGCTGAGGGTAATGGGAGGGGCCTCCCTGTGACCTCATGACACATAAATCTTTTTACACTCGAGGATCTCGGCTCTCGGGTTTTACAGTTTGTCCATTAAATAAAGCCACAGATCAAACAACTGAACTCGACAAGAAGCCGATTGATCGATCGATCGATTCCCTTTTTTTTTGTTTTTGCTCCGTGCGATCGATCGGATCCTTCGGGGAAACTCAAACTGTTCTCAGATCAGTGGAGTCAGAGTCAGAGAGGATCTTTGATCGGCCTGTAAAGCAGAAAACACCATCACTTCCTGTGTTTCATAGTGTGACGTGTGTTTGTGATGATTTGAACCTCAATAAAACACCGCCGTGCCTCCTGACGTGACCGCGCGGCGTGCTGACTCTTCCTGACGGGTTGGAGTGAGGACAGCTGTGGACTCGGGGGAAAGATGTCGGGGGGTTGATGATGGACAGTCTCCGCTCCCTGAGCCTGGACAGAGCTTCTGTACATGAACGACTTTATACACCTGATAAACAACAACAACAACGACAACGACAACGACAACAACGTCTCCTTCCCTGTGCTGACAGTGGAAACCATTGGTCCAGCAACATGGACAGATACACCATCCAGGAAATGCCTTAAATTAACAGTAGAAAAAAAGAAGCAACGTAAGAGTCTAGGACATGCGATCTATCACACTTCTGTTTTACCGCTAACAACTGATCTGATATCTGCTTTTTATTATTATTACTTTACACTGAGATATTTTCACATTAAAAGCGCGTGAAGGCCGGAGAGTCGGAGGATCCTCCACAGTCTCTTCACCACAGAAGAAGAAGAAGAAGAAGAAGAAGAAGATATGTTTTGGTGGGAAACGGACGGACGACTCTGATTGGTTGACAGGTGATGAGTCTGAGCAGGAACTGGCCATGTAGTGTTAGTGAAAGTGATGAGGTATGACGTCCGTCGAGTGCCCTGATTGGCTTCCAGAAGTCATGTGATTATTTCCCAAAAAGCTCTGTGAACGTCTCTGGTGACTGTGGACCACACTTCCCAGCATGCTTTGGGAGTGTGTGTGAGAGTTTGTGTTCCTATTGAGGTGTCTCCCAACCCGGCGTCACCCGTGATCAGTTTTAATCAGTCTTGACGGGCGGCGGCGGCGGTGGTCAGGTGAGGTGGGCGGGGCTTCAGAATCACAACAGGTAGTGGTTCCCAAGAAAACAAAGGTCAGGATTCTCCCAAACCGTAAACAGTCGCGCGCTGGTCGAGCGCTGGTCAAATGAGCGCGGTGCTGCCGGTGCTGCTGCAGCTGTTGTTGCGGTTGGTGTTGCGGCGCGACAGGTTGGGCGTGGCCATGAGCGGGAAGCGCTCGTCAGGACAGCCGTACTGAGCCAACGTGTCCACGCACTCCTGACTGTTGGCCTGACGGGCGTACGCCATCGCACTGTTGCCGTGGGCGTCCCTTGCCATCAGGTCCACGCCGTACTGCAGAGAGAGAGAGAGAGAGAGAGAGAGAGAGGGAGGACACCAGTCATTTATTGATCGATTGATCAGCTGGATGTCTATAGAACTGATCAGCAGTGATGTAATGTATTCAACGTAACCCCCCCGCGACAGACGAGTGACGCATCTTCACCGTCAACATCAAAGCCAAACCTCAGGACCTTTAATGTTGTAAATAAACACAGAGTCACTTCCTGTCACGCCCTCCGCCGCTACTGACCCAGATGAGCAGCTGTGTGATGACCACGTTGCCCTTGCGGCTGGCCAGGTGCAGGGCGTTGCGTCCGTCGCCCTCCCCGCACGTCTCGTTGACCTGCTGCCTGGAGCCGTGCGCCAGCAGCAGGACGACGGCGCGCAGGTCCTCCTCGGCCGTGGCCCTCAGCAGCTGCTGGCCCAGAGACAGCTCGGTGCAGGGCAGCGACGCCACGAACAGACGCTGCTCGTACTTCGCCCGGATCCACCGCTCGCGCTCCTCCCTGAGGGGACACAGGAAGAGACAGGTGAGACAGGGGCAGGCCTTCAAAGTAAAACTTCCTACATAGAGAAGAAACCAAACCCCGACTTCTCCTCCTCACCCCCCCCCCACCACCACCACCACCACAGTGTAAAATAAGACACAATCAGGACGGGGGAGGCAGGAGGGTGGAGGGGGGGTGAAAGCCGAGGGGACGTGGACACATTGTTCACCAATCGAGTGTCATTAAGTGCTGATGTGTCTAATCCTGCTCTAATCTCTGCTCATGTCAACAGCAGCTCATTCAGCGGCCGGGATTAGCTCAGGGGAGGGAGGGGTTGGGGTTGGGGGGGGGGGATATTGAGCTGTCCCCCCCTCCTCCCTCCTCCCTCCTCCTTCTTAACAAAATAACAACACCTCCTCCAGGGGGTGGAGGAGCAGGAAATGGAGAACAGTGACTTCTCACAGGTTGATGCCTCCACCATGACATGACTCCAGTGTGTGTGTGTGTGTGTGTGTGTGCTGTGTGTGTGTGTGTGTGTGTGTGCGCGTCAGTAACACACATGAACTCACATTCAACAATAAAACATCAAAACTCAACAATGTCACCGACGTCTTCCTCCTCAAAAGGAACATTTCAGAATAAAAGACATTTATCCATCCATCAACATATTGATCGGTGCCGTTTGTTTCCAAACTGATTATTGGTTTTGACTGAACGCAGTCTGTCTGTGGCACTGACAACAACTCTGAAACAAAAACACATCACAGTTAAAAGGTTGGTTTCAGTCAGTAACGTCTTATTTTCACTGTGAGTCGACTGATCTCAGGTCGGAAGCTTAAACTCGACTCGAAGCTTTTATTCTGAAAATCTCTGACGTGAACTCAGTCAGCAGATCATTTAAAAGACTTTCAGCAGGAACGAAAATGTCCTCAGGTGTTCACTCGCTCTGATGGAGGTAAACAAGAACTGAGAACCAAGATGGCCGCCGGCGTCAGAGAGAGGAGACGGACTGTGGGAACAGAGGACGAGGACCAGGGTTTGGTCGGTGTGGGAACCTGGCAGAATCTCATTAAGTCTCTTCCTG
>JAFHLA010000035.1:0-35000 GCA_021432705.1 Caranx ignobilis | reverse complement strand
TCCGAGTCGATCAGTTAGAATCAGATTTCATTCCTGCACTAAAACAATCATTTAAAACACAGCCGATGACACATGCTCAGATGTAGAGCGTCGTTTCTCCCTGGAGGCCGTCCATCGATTTATTTATGAGTCACTGAGTCGTCAGCGTTAGAAATCCTTTCAAAATAAAACCTGAAAAGTGACAAAATAAAAGAGAAAAGGTGAATTCAGACAGAAACGACAGGAACTGTGTGTCGTGTTGAGCTGAGCTGAGATGTATGAGCCAACACACTGCTGTTAAAGCCCGTCATTAATTACACTCTGCGGAGTGTGTGTGTGTGTGTGTGTGTGTGTGTGTGAGGTAATGAGCAGTAGGAAACGGGGTTAAGAGTGACATGGTGTCAGTGGCTTCTCTTCTGGCCTAATTAGCCCTCTAATTAATAGATTAATAGATAGATAGATAGAGCGTGGATAAGAGCATCAGCTAACTGCCGACCTGATGATGGATACACACACACACACACACACACACACACACACACACACACACACACACACACACACACACACAAACTGTTTTAAAATTCACCCAGAAAAACTGCAGGAGTTGTTTTTTTCTTTTTATCTTTGAGCAGGAAAAAGAAAAAGACAAAAGGAGAAGAAGAGAAGAAGAAGAGGCTGAAATCAATTAGCTTCACCGAGCTGGTCGTTAGCTGCTGTTGGATGGGCACAGATAATTAAAGGGAGGGGGGGGGGGGGGGGGGGGGGTGGACTCAAATCAGCCATGAGATTCAAGTGGACGGAGAGGAAGGGGTTAAAGAGAGAGAGAGAGAGGAGGAGGAGGAGGAGGAGGAGGAGGAGGAGCTGAAACACTGATCAGACAATAATCAATAATAATAAGCTATGATCGATCACCAGTGTTCTGATGATTAACGACAACGCTCCACATGTCACAGAGAGAGAGAGAGTGATGTCACATGATGATGTCATCATCAGGCGGCCACCACAAAAACAAACAAACAAAAATCAGCTTCTCCTCAGATCGACAAGTCAGAGCGAGTGAGAGCTGTCACTAAGCAACGGTAACCAGGCAACGGTAACTAAACAGCTAACTGACTTGGCAACAGCAGATGAGTAACAGTAACTTAGCAACGGTAACTAAACAACTAAGTAAGTAACTAGGCAACAGTAACCAGGCCTCCTCTTCAGTGACAGACAACAACTCCAGGACCAGGGCCAGGGCCAGGACCAGGACCAGGGCCAGGGCCAGGGCCAGGACCAGGACCAGGGCCAGGACCAGGGCCAGGACCAGGACCAGGACCAGGACCAGGCCAGGGCCAGGACCAGGACCAGGACCAGGACCAGGGCCAGGGCCAGGCCAAGACCAGGGCCAGGGCCAGGACCAAGACCAAGACCAGGGCCAGGGCCAGGACCAGGACCAGGGCCAGGACCAGGACCAGGCCAGGACCAGGACCAGGACCAGGGCCAGGGCCAGGGCCAGGGCCAGGACCAGGACCAGGACCAGGGCCAGGACCAGGACCAGGACCAGGACCAGGACCAGGACCAGGACCAGGGCCAGGGCCAGGACCAGGGCCAGGGCCAGGACCAGGACCAGGACCAGGACCAGGACCAGGACCAGGGCCAGGGCCAGGGCCAGGCCAGGCCAGGGCCAAGACCAGGACCAAGACCAGGGCCAGGGCCAGGGCCAGGGCCAGGGCCAAGACCAGGACCAAGACCAGGACCAGGACCAGGGCCAGGGCCAGGACCAAGACCAGGGCCAGGCCAAGACCAGGACCAAGACCAAGACCAAGAAGACCAGGACCAGGACCAGGACCAAGACCAAGACCAGGGCCAGGGCAGGGCCAGGACCAGGACCAAGACCAAGACCAGGGCCAGGGCAGGGCCAGGACCAGGACTCAGACCCTGACACCTGGGTCAGCAGAGACCTCTGATTCCTGCCAAGTCATCACACTGAGACTTTCCCAGAATCCTCTGGAGGGGACGGGCGGCGCCGACCCGGCGACTCTGGACCAGGACCAGGAGTCGTTGACATTTCCACTGATGAGCTGCTGCAGATGAGTGAAGCGGGAGGGGTGGGGGGGTCGACACACCGGGACAGGAAGACATGAGGAGGACGCCAAAGTAAAAGCTGACAGAGCAGGCCCACGACACTGAAGCTGTTTGAATCCTTGACGAGTGTTGAATCGGGAACTTTATTGATCCTCCGCTGACAGACAGACACACGTGAATCAGTATGAAACATGCGTCTCCACTTTGTTTTCTCACTTCCTGCTCGGCGGGCGCTCGTGTCTCTACCTCGCCGTGTGCTTCTCCTTCCTCCACTTGAGGTTGACTGAACTTTGAAAGGCTCATCTCCTTCCTGTCCAGTGGCTGCAGCTGTGAACTCTGGGTAATCTGGCTGTTTCTGATGTTTACCAGCCGCTCGCTGTGAACCCATTCAATCCAAACACATTACCCACAAACACACGACAACTCTGTCCTCCGCTCCTTCCTTCCCTCCCTCCACCCCTCCCTCTCTCTCTCTCTCTCTCTCTCTCTCTCTTTTCTTTTTTCTATGAGCAATTTTCCAACTGAGCCAATTAGCCAAAGGGTGAGGAGGGTGGGGGTGGGGATGGGGGGGCGGAGGGGTTGTACCATTGGCGTGGAGATTCATTTCTGCTCCAGGAGCGAGGACGAGGCCGGAGCGAGTCACGCATGTGGAGAGCGTTATTTATTTCTTCATTATTAAAATCAGGGAGGGGAGGGGGGCGAGCGCGGGGGGGCGAGGTTAATCTGATGACTCAGGCATAAAGAATGTGCATTTAGTTTGTGCTTTTAGCCCGTATTAGCATAACCTCGCCGCGATGACAAACGATGAATGGCCCCGTGATTGGCTCGTGTCAGCCGGCTTAATGTCAATAGTAAATTGGAGGGCTTGTTAGGCGAGTCGGGGGCCGCGGTGGCGGGCGGCGGCGGGCGGCGGCGAAGCAGTCATGTACAAAATAATGTCTATTAGGACTAATTTAATCAAGGCCTCCCTTTTACAGATGAATTAGAATGTAGGGCCAATTATTTTTCAACGTTTGCTCTGGCCCTGCCTGTCAGGAGGCTCTCCTCCTCTCTGAGAGAGTGTGTGTGTGTGTGTGTGTGTGTGTGTGTGTGTGTGTGAGTGCTGTTTAAAATGCAGGCCGTGGGGCCGGCTCATATCAGCGGGGGCTGGAGATAATGGCGGGGAGATGATGGCGGGCGGGATCAGCTAGTTAACCAACGCAGATGAAACGGAGCTCGACTCAATCTGCACACACTGGATCACAGGCTGACACACACACACACACACACACACACACACACTCAGTTTTGCTATTTATACAAACATTCTCTGATAATAGTGATGCGTTCAAGTACTGAACTCGCTGCTCGTGCACCTGAGTTGCAGGTGAACAGACACGGCTGGTTTCTACTGTTCACTCTGATTAATGCCGTCTCCATGGTGACACATGTTCCTGCGTGTGTCATGTATGGAGAACAGATTCACACACACACACACACACAGAGCGTCTGATGTGACATGTGTCCGTCACATCTCACCAGTCCGATCTGTGTTACGATCACACAACCAGGGGGGAGGAGGGGGAGGAGGGGGAGGAGTGATAGGAGTTTGGGGTTTTATGGGGTACAAGGCAGGACTACCCCCCCACCCCTCCACCATTGCCTCTGACCCTGGGGGGCAATTATCCTGTGATGTGGCCCCTTGCCCGCCTCCTTCTCCCGCTCGTCCCATCTGGTCCCCGGAGCCCAATCCTGCCTCGGTGTCGGGGCCCCGCTGCACCTGCACCCCGGCCCAGATTAAAAGCCCCTGGTCTAATTTTAAATCTGTTAGCGCCGGCCTTTTCTCGGGGGGTGCAGCAGTGGTGGAGGTGGTGGTGGACGGGGGGGGGACAAGACTAATCTGTTCCCATAAAGGGCCCTTACTCTTCCCTCTCCTGGCTCCCAGTGCCGACAGACCTGCTGCTGAATTATTGCTGCCCGGGCATCCGTCATGTGGAGCCGCTGTTAAGTGTGTGGAGGCGGGGGGGTGTGGGGGGGGGGGGGCATAGCCCCGCACGCTCATCCTTTAGCAGCCCTCATTTCTCTGCTGTCTAATTAAGGTGTACCTACACATCCACCTCCTCCTATTGTTCACAACAGGCTCCGCCCCCTCCACTTCTTCTTCTCCTCCTCCTCCTCCTCCTCCTCAGGTGCTTCCTGCTCCACACGTTTCTGTTTTCTGTCTGTTGACGATTTGGTTTCAGGTTTGATCAGAGACGTTACATTTAATCTCTGATCAAATGGATCAAACAAACGTTGTCCTCCACCTGTCCTCCACCTGTCCTCCACCTGTCCTCCTCCTGTCCTCCTCCTGTCCTCCACCTGTCCTCCGCCTGTCCTCCACCCGTCCTCCACCCGTCCTCCTCCTGTCCTCCACCCGTCCTCCGTCCTCCTGTCCTCCACCCGTCCTCCACCCGTCCTCCACCGCCTCCGTCCTCCACCCGTCCTCTGACAGACAGGAAACTTTCCCACACTGGGAAAGTTCACTGTGACAACATGACAACACACGCTGTCGCCTTCACTGCCTTAAAGCTCAAATTTCCTGAGTCGAGCATCAGTCAGTGAAGGCAGCAGCAGACATACAGATGTTGTGCAGCTGCTGGAAACACCTGAGATTCTTCCACTGATCTGAAGCTGAAAGGTGAATTTGGTCTCATTTGAATCTTCAGACAGGAAGTGATGCGTACGATCCTGCTGCCTGGAACCTGAAGGCATCACAGGTGACGTCTGGTCCATGAAGCTCATCCATCTGAACCACGGCTGTGTGTGTGTGTGTGTGTGTGTGGAGACGCTGCCCCTCTGTGACAGACTGCCAAAGGTCAGTGTTTGGCGTGAGTGTGGGCGGGGCTTGGAGGACAGAGAACGCCCAGAGGACGGGGGCACCTCGTGGGCCTGGTGGCCAGGAGGCCGGATTAGCAGCGCTGTCACTTCCTGTCCGCTCAGGCCTGCTAACAGGCCTCTGGGTGCTGGTGTTGATGCGCCGCTCGACAGATAATTAAAACAATGAGCCACGGCGCCGAGGACGGAGGAGCCGGGCGCCGCGGCAACAACAGCAGCGGCAGCAGCCGTCCGGCCCGCGGGCGCTCGGCGCCGGGCAGCGTGCCCAAACTTAGCAGCCCTCTGAGCGGTGGCATCAGCTGCGGCGCGGCACTGGGCGGCCTCGCCAGCCGAGGTGATGACGGCTGACCGCGGGCGACCGGGGGTTAATGGGAACGTTTAGAGGACGGCTGAGTCTTTTTGTGGTGGGGGGTTCTGGCGTGAACTCCCCCCCCCCCCCCATGGTGGCATGAGCTGGTGTGGTCCACGCTGCGCCCAGGCCGCATCGCCAGGGACGACGTCAACAAGTATCTGAGCTCCACTCAGCGCTTCAGTGACGAGCTGCAGCCCTACAACGATTAGCAGCGACAGCCCCCCCCCCCCCCGACGTTAACGAGACTTGGACCGGCCGTCGCTGAGGGCGGGGGAGGGGGGGTGAGCAGGGGGGAGTGAAAGGAGAAAGGAGAGGAAGAGGGGGAGATAAAGAGATGATGACAACAGTTGGAGGTGGCGGGGCTCGGCCCTGTCACATATCTCATTGGACGGGGGCGGCGCCGCCCAGGAGAGGTGCGATCGCTCCCAACATAATTCCTCCCTCCGGTCCGACCGGGAAGTCGGCGGGGGTGGGCGGTGGGGTGGGGGGGGTGGGGGTGTTTAACAGTGACGGCCATACTAATGCTCCTCTCTCTCCTCTCTCGCTCCATCTGTTCCTTCTCTACCTGTTTTCCTTCCTCTTCCTTTCTTTCCCTCCCAGTTCTCTCCTCCCTCTGCCCCCCTCCGCCCCCCCCCGAACCTCCAAACAGGACCTAATTGGGAGGAGAGTGTGGGGCCAGACCTTGACAGACAGGAGGTCAGTGTAATTGCTGCTGGCCATATTTAACATTAAGATAATCAGGCCATTAATTACCCTCTGGATCATTAAATCAGCCACTTGCAAAATGAAATTTCGGCCTCTATTACTCACTTGAGAGACCACGAGGGGAGGGGGCAGTTTTCCATCCATCAGCCCCCTCCCTTTCTCCCGGGTCTCCCCCTCCCGTCCCTCCTTCGGCCCGGACAAAGCCTCCTCCGCCCGCTCTTCCTCGCGGGACCTCAGGATCTGCGAGCGAATAACCGCTTCCTGTTTGGCGTTTGAACGACGCGACTGTGACTGTGATCGATGGGCGAATATTAACGTGATGAGGCTCCACACATCGTCCAGCCTGCTTTTAGCTGCTCATCAGCACCGACCTCCTGTTGTTTCTGTAGCTGCTGTGATACAAAAGGATCAAATCAGATTCTCTTCTTCTTCCTGCCAGTGAAACCTATCGTTTCTATTTCTGATCAATAGTGATTCATCAGATTTATTGTTTTGTTTTGTGTTATTTTGGAAACAGCCCTTCCTCTGTGTTTGTGATGCATGTGAGTCCACAGGGAGGTGACGGGACATTGTGTGAGTGCTGGTGTCCCACAGGGATCTGGATCTTCATGTCTGTAGCTGTTCTTCCTGCTGACGACTCGTCGCGTTCGTTCACATAAAACCACTCTGTGCTAAAAGTAAAATGGTTTTTACATCTGAATTTCAACAGACATCTCTGACGCTGGTGTGTGTTGATGCTTGTTGTTGTCTCTCAGGTGTGTGTGTGTGTGTGTGTGTGTGTGTGTGGTGACGAGCGGCAGTGAGTGGATGTAACCTCAGTGACATATCATTTCATAGACCGTCAGTGGCACTCCATAAAGCTGTCATAAAACCTCCACGCCTCCTCCCACCGTGTGTGTGTGTGTGTGTGTGTGTGTGACGGATGGATGGATAGATGTGGTTCAGATGAAGGAGACGAGGAGGAAAAGAAAAAGTTGTTTTCATCGATGCTCAGGTTCTGTTTCGTTATGAAACTGGTTTTAATTTTCTCTTCGGCTGATGAAATGTTCTGAGACACGTCGGTTCAATAAAGGTTAAAAAATGCAGTTCAAACAAACGCCACTGATGATCAATAAAGATTCAACTTGTCTTTCAGAGCGTTCGCTGCACACAGCTGCGTTTCCTGTCCCTCGTCTCCTTCGTGAAAGTTTGAACTGGACACTGAACAAGTTGAATATTATTATTATTCCTTTGATTCCCACTGGAACGTGTGGTGTCCACATGATCTGGGTCCTGGACTCAGTCAGGGTGTGATGACACAGAGAGGCCTCCTGAGCCTGACAGGCTGAATCCAGGGCAGCGCAGCCCACAAGATGTGTGGTCAGGAAAAAAAAGGGGGAAAAGAGGACGAGTCCCCGGAGAGAGAGAGAGACAGACGAAGGAGAAAACGAGAAAGAGAGAAATGATGGAAGAAAGAGGGGGGGGGGATTTATGGGGGAAACGACAAACAGCGAGCTACTTAAGGAATGGACTGATAAATACTATCGACAGGACGGAGAGAGGGGGAGAGAGGGGGAGACGGGGGGAGGGCGGCGGAGCGCGGCGGGTTAATTGAGATAATATTGACCTGGTCCTGTGATGTGTTCAGGGCCTCACACTCATAAATAAAGAGCAACATGAGCAACAATAAAAGCATTAGCTCTGTGACGGAGCGGCCTAATGGCTCGTCAATACTCACTCTGTGTGTGTGAACTACAAACATGGAGTCCTGCACCTGTGTGTGACATCATCACATCAGTATTGATTATTTCTCTTATATTGAATTTGTTTCTGTATTTTGGTTTTATTTTTTCTGCTTTAACTTTTCATTTTTCATCCTTTTTTGTTTTAGAAACAATTATTGATCCGAAGAGAAACTCATTCTGTTCTGTTCATATTTATTTATTATTAGTTATTAGAAATTATACAGAAGAAATAAAATAAAACTACAGACCAGATCAACAGATAAAGTGTCATAATAATCACAGTTTGAATAAACTTTATCGACACCAGAACATGTGATATTTCATCAGTGACATGAATAAAAGATTTTCACTGATCAAACTCACACGTTTTTCTGTCATTTGTAATTTTACTGATTCAAACAATAATATTTTGATTTAAATCATGACGTGCTTTTATTTTGGAGAGTCACTGCTCGGGACTTTTACTTTTGAAATCAGCTTTTGTTACAGTGTGTGTGTGTGTGTGTGTGTTTATTTGTGAGAATATCTGTACACAGTGTGTGTGTGTGTGTGTGTGTGTGTGCTGGGGGGGTCATGTGGGGAGTAATTATAAGGTGCTTCTGTTGACTAATGAGTGTGGGGGGGTGAGTGCAGGGGGAGGACGGGGAAGTCGATCTTTATGCGGATGGCAGTCAGCTCTAATTTGTTATGATGGCTGCTGCTTCCCCGCGCCGCAGCGGCCGATAATTACACACACACACACACACACACACACACACTGATCAACATCATCGTCACGCTAAAGTTCACCCATTTGTTACTATCCCTGTTGTCTCCAAGGCAACACACACACACACACACACACACACACACACACAGAGCGAGGATCAGTGTGTGTCAATATGAAACACATCCAGTTTGAACCCTGCTGAGTGTTTTCACACTGACACACTGCCCCCTGTCTGCAGCCAGCAGCACTGCACACACACACACACACACACACACACACACACACACACACTGCCAACCCGTCTATAATTACAACCACTGATGCACAGAAACAACAACAACACAGTTTCTGTCCCGACTCCAACACGACGCCTTCAGGGACCGTGGTAAACATCAGACTCACTCACTTCCTGTGTGTGTGTGTGTGTGTGTGTTTCCTACCTGCTGGCGTCCGGTCCAGGTTTCAGGCGTCCCTGGGCGTTGGCCTCCCACACACTGTTGGCGAGCTCGTTGCCGATGGCCGACATGACCCTGATGAGCTCCAGCGGCCACTCGTCCAGGTCCAGGGATCGAACCCTGGACAGGTGAGTCCCCAGGTTCCTGTGGATCCCCGAGCACTCGATGCAGATCAGGGCCCCCAGGTTCAGACTGGCCCAGTCCGGATCTGGACGACACCGGGACGCACGTTAGAGAGACTGTCTGTGACTCCGCCCACTGAGGACGGCCACGTGAGAGCAGGTCAGTCACAGGTCTGATGATGTCATGGAGGAAACGGCTGATACTCACTCTGAGCTTCACAGTCGGCACAGTGACCGTTTCCACGGATACCTCTGATGGACTGCAGCGCCATCGCCTCCGTCTGACTGGTCAGACGAGACTGGAGGGAAAGACAAAACAAACACACCGTCAGCCAGTGATCAATAACCACCATGTTTGGATTATTATTGATTAATCAGAATGTATTGATCAGGACGGTGGCTGTCAGCATCGGATGAATTTGATAATCATTCGGTTGTTTAACGATCACAGACATCTGAGAAATAAAGTCTCTTCTTCTTACTCTCTGAGTGATCAATCATTCACTTCAGTTGTTGATAGTATGATTGATTGATCAGATATCGGCTCCAACAAACAAACAGACAGACAGAGACACTCTGAGACAGAGCCGCTGCTGTTTCAGGAGAAAACCTACAGGAATAACAGCAAACAAATGGAATCGGGGGGGGGGGGGGGTGTTTTGGGTGGGAATGAAGAGGGGGCGAGGGGGGGAGTGGAGGGGGTGCGGGGCAATAAAAGGCAGAGAGCCTGGGGCGTAAACACAGCGTCCTGGACTGAGAGCGGAGCGGCGGCTGCATGTGCAGGTGGAAAATGGCAACGCTCCGTCTGAATGTGACCAACAGTGATTGGTATTTGTAATTATATGTGTGTGTGTGTGTGTGTGTGTGTGTGTGTGTGTGTGTGTGTGTGTGTGTGTGTGTGTGTGTGTGTGTGTGTAAACTCATGTTCCTAATTCTCTCCAATCATCACATCTGCCTCCTGCAGTGTGATGCATTCAAATGTAACTCCACTGTTCAGCCTCAGCAGCAGCGTCTGGGTGGAGGCTTGTCTCGTGGGGTGCGTTTGTTTCGGGCGCCCTCACCTTGTTCTTGCTGCTCTCGCAGGACTGCAGACTGGCCAGGATCTGGCTCTCGATGACCTGGACCCAGGCGTCCCGCTCCTCGTACGACGTGGCCTCGAAGTGCCAGGTCTGACCCGTCAGAGACACGATGGTGAACTCAAAGTTCTCCTCTTG
Source organism: Caranx ignobilis (assembly GCA_021432705.1). Lineage (NCBI taxonomy): Eukaryota > Metazoa > Chordata > Actinopteri > Carangiformes > Carangidae > Caranx > Caranx ignobilis. The sequence goes on along the minus strand of JAFHLA010000035.1, from coordinate 24,814 downwards.
TTCTGGAGCGGGAGACAAGAGACAGGTCATTGGAGGAGGAGCAGAGCTCATTAACATAAACACACACATCATCGCCATCACTGATTGGTCCACGCTCTGACCCGCAGGAAGCAGCTCAGATGTGAGGTTCCTCTGAAGAGTGAGGAGAACTTATTGCTTTGAAAAGATGTTTAAAATAAATCTCCACCAATCACAGCACACGTTCCTGTGACATCACAGCTCAGTGCAAGCGGTTTATTATCTGTCACATGTTCAGGCTCCTCCCACACGGCTCACGGACAGGTCTTCAATTAAAAGAAAGAAGAAGAAGAATCTCGCCTGGTCCTGGATCAGCTGAGTTCACGTCTCCTGATCGAACCGATCGATCGGATCTTTAAAAACCTTGGACTCAACTCCAGCACCTGTTCTCCTGACCCGCGTGACCCCGCCCCCTGAAGACAGGATGTCACCCCCCTCTGCTGACATGTCAGTGGGAGAGGTCAGTCATTACAATCAGGGCCTGCTGCTGCCGCTGGAGGGGGCACATATGGATCAATTACCCAGAACCCCCCACTCTCCCCTCAGAGGTTAATGGGACAATCAGGAGTCAATTAGACCGAGTGTGTGTGTGTGTGTGTGTGTGTGTGTGTGTGTGTGTGTGTGTGTGTGTACTCGACTTCAGAGGAAACTCAGCGTCCTGGAGAAGCTGCAGTTCACTAACAACCACTTCAAGCAGAGAGCAGTGAAGATTATTGATTATTGATCATCCAGACATTTGATTTCTACACCTGTGAATCCAGACGGGTGGAGCTAAAACCTGATGAATCCACTGAGGTCAAACGTTCGTCCAGTTTCACACAGAGGAGCTACAACGAGTGATCACTGATCAATCTGTCAAATAATAAACTGATCAGTCTATAAACTGTCAATACCTCCGAGGTGAGCTCCAGCTCTGAACCCAAACGTCCAGCTCACTGAGATATTGATTATTAATTGAATATTGACCACATGACTTCACCTCACAGGAAATGAACTTCGAGGCTTCTCTGTGTTTTCTGGAAGAGTCTCACGATGTGTTCGAGTGCAGCTCGGGAACATTTGGAAACCGTTTCCTTCCACAGGGAGGAGGTGGAGGTGAAGTGGGGGCACGACATCATCGCCCCCACAGATCAGACAACAAGCGGCCTCTGTTTACAATTAGCCCCAGTGAGGAGGTAAGGGAGGTGGTGGTGGTGGGGGGGGGGGTAATCACTGAATCAAAGCACGGCCTGCAGCAGGACTCCCAGCATGCCTCAGTGTCGTATCAGCACCGTGTCTCCGTGGTTTCCTGGGCGAAGCTGAGTGTCCTCCTGCAGCTGCAGCAGCAGCAGCAGCAGCCGTTTCCTGACAGAGCGCTGAGACCATCAGAGGTTTAATCAGTCGGAGAGCGGTCACGGCCGGCCCGCCAGGGAGCGGCCGCTCGCTCGTCTTCAGCTCCACTCATTTGGCTAATTGGGAGCGTCTCAGAGCAGCCGAGCCGAAGTTCCCCCTCCGGCTCGGCTCCGGATAATCAATGGCCTCGTCCGCGGAGAGGAAGGACGGGAGGTGAGGATGGAAGGAGGCGCCCGAGGCGACGACACACTCCCGGGATGAAGAGAGCGAAAAGACGGCGGCTGACCAAAGCTTCCTGGACGGTTCTCATCTGTGAGGAGCTGCGGGCTCCGTCTGATGAGCTGCTCTTAATTAAAACTACTGTTTACAAGGGGCTCAAGGTGAAAGCAGACTTTTAGATTGGCAGCTGATGCGGGCACGTTACTATGGGATGTTCACAGGACAGACTCTCTGACCTGATGGTCGGTTCGCTGTCGGAGGATCCGATCCGGATCCGACCGGTTCTGGACCTCAGACCTGGACCTCGTCCTGCCTCCTCCTCCACACCCTCTCTAATATGTGGTGTTCACTCTGTGACCCCTGTGACCCCTGTGACCCCTGTGACCTCAGCTGCCTCCTGATCTTTTCGACTCCAGCGGAGCAGGAGTTAAAAGGATGTGGGTGAGCATTTCCCAGAGTGCACTTGGAGGTGTATCTAAAACAGCGGCCCACCCATCGAGCTCTGGTTGAGCCCCGCAGGGTCCACAGCAAGAATCCCATCATAATTAAATTCCCATGATTCTCTGTTTTCCGGGGGGGGGGGGGGGTCGGTGTTTGGCTGCTTGACAATTATGGAAACCAACAATCCAGAAAAGGGGGCCGTCCTCTCTGCGGCGTAAATTAAATGCTGTTTCTGGATTTAAATGCTGCACGCTGACCCAGTGCGGCACGTAATGAATAAAATGAGGGGGTATCAGCCCCCCACCCCCCACAGAGCCCTCAGCTCCTGACTGTACAAGTGAAGCAGCTTCACATTTAAATGCTTTTAACCACAGTGAGCATGAGCTCACACTTCCTGCTCGGGTCCTGATGAACACAGAGCTGCAGCCAGATGTTTCCCAGAGGTGGAGACCAAACACTGAGATCAAACACACACTCAACATCTGCACAGACGACTTTCCACTTTCTCACTTTGCAACTTAAACATTACGTTTTCATCACTAAATCGTCTCTGACGTTTCCATAGCAACAAGGAAACCGGACGGCGGCGCGTTTGAGTTTTCGCTTCAAAAAGCTCGGCGGTCGGTCCTCTGATGAGAAGCCACGCTAACGAGTCTGAGCCACTCCACGTCCTGCAGGTCGGAGCAGTGGAGACAAAGGCGCTGGGATGTATGAAGCTGATGTTTGGTGGAAAAGATGAAGAGATGAAATTGGACTCTGAGCTCAGACGATGTTCGACGCGGCGGCTCTGAGATCCTTCGGCACCGACGACCCTTTGTGCAAGTCCAGTCTGCCATTCTGTGATTTCCTGCACACTCACAGGCACCTGAACCTGTCGGCCTCTGCTCTGTCTGTGTGTACACAACTGAACGTATGCATGAGACAACACACACACGGCGGCGGCGGCGGCGCCGAGCGGCCCGTGCCGTCTTGGTAATTACTGCCACGCTCTCGGCAACTGTGGGCGACATTCACGCGGTGGAGAGGTGGCGCCGAGGCAATTTGTGAACTCTGACACCGGCAACCTTTACCAGCAGAAACACAACAAACCCAATATACAGCATTTACAAGAGGGGGGGGGGCAGGACATGCATACAAGCCTATCATCCAGGGGGCGAGGTGTCGAGACCGCCCAGCAGGGTGGCGGAGGGTGGGGGGGGGTTGACAAGCAGGACGGTAGGTGCAATGAGAGGGGAGGCGTGAGGGAGACAGAAGGAGGCCTCAGGAAACACAAATTAAAAGCCTTAAATGTCAGCGCACACAGTATTGCTCTGTGACACAGGTCATTACTCCTCATATTATTCGCTGCCTTTTACAACATTAATAACCTGGAAAATATTACGGCCGATTGTTCTGAAGTCTCCCTCAAAAAGAAATATGTAAGTGGAGGGGGAGGGGGAGGAGGGGGGAGGAGGAGGAGGGGGGAGGAAGGAGCCGTGACGTGGAGGAGATGACTGAACCCGTTTCACCGTGGAGACACATCAGAGATGCATCGATCACATCCCCCCAACACCTAGTCGTGTCCTCACAGGTGAGGAGCAGGAGGGCGGGGCATAAGGATGCAAGAAGAAGAAGAAGAAGAAGGGGGGGGGGCACCATGATTGACAGGTCAGGTGACTCGGGCGGGGGGACGAGACGGTTCATCATGTGGATGAACATGTTCCTCCACTGAGGTGGTGAATCAAACACACACTGACGCCAGGAAACACTGAGGACCAGGTGACCTGCAGGTCAGAGACGTCCAGGTGAGAGGTGGGAGGGGCTAATCGGACACACCTGGATCTAAGTCTGGTTTGGATCACAACAAAAGACGACCAGGTGAGTCAGGAAACATCTGCTTCTCTGGTAAAAAGTCAAAAGCTCAAGCTGAAAGACGTATGAACTTGGGTGCAGAGATAAACTACGGCTCCCAAGATGCATTTCAGCAGCAAACATCCAATCACCGAGCTGAACTTCAGTCACATGATGAACAACTCTACAACGGCAGCTCTGCTTCATCTGCCGCCGAGGCTGATGGGTAATGTAGTATCCAGAGCTGTCCGACCAATACGAGACAAACACCTGAAGAGCCTGAATCATTTCAGAAGCTCAGCGACATGAAACACAGCATTTAATCTGTATTGATCGATTATTGATCATCTTATTAACTATCTCCCGACTCATCAACGAGGCTGAGATGTCTCTGACCCTGCAGATTCACCACGTCGCTGATTTCCAGGTGCAGGTTGCTCTGCCCCTGCAGCAGAGGGCGGGGTCCCAGTGGTGGGTGGGCGGAGTCCACCTGCACGCCACAAGCCCGCCGCTCCAGTTTGTTTGGTTTTTACCTTCGGAGTTGTGCAGACTGTTGGCGTAAATGCTGCGCAGACTAGCGACACGGTTTAGTTTCCACGCTTTACGTTTGGCTGCGAGAGAGAAGAGAGGGAGGGGCACAGGTGAGGGAGGGAGGGAGGGAGGGAAGGAAAGGGGGCGGAGCCACGAGACGACAAGAACAAGAGAAAAGCGAGAAAAGAGAAAGAGAGGCGTCAAAAACCTGATTGGCAGGAGGGGGCGTGGCCTTGTGGAGGAGTGGGAGGGGCCAATGAGCAACAAATGAAATGATGGAAAGTTTGCAACATAACGAACGAGAGCAGAAGAAGAAGAAGCAGCAGTGACGACGGTGAAGTTGATTCATTCACCTTCACGTTAAACTGAACCGGAGCCAGCCAGCACGAGGCGGGTAAAACAAACGCCACATTGACTCTCACCATAACAGGAACTACCACACACACACACACACACACACACGGGTTCATAAAGTGCTATTAAAGAAACATAACACTTCCTGGAGGATTTTTCAGCTTAAAAGCCTGAAAAGACAGAGTTACTGCAGAGCTTTTAATGTGAAACATCAGTGCAGGAAGTGGGAGGGGACTGTCGCTGTCGCCGTACAACAAAACTTTAATTACAACAACAATGTGACAATTTACGCTTTCAAATGAATCCTGAGTTTCTTTTTGTTTGAAGCAACACACACTGATTGATTATTGATTATTGATACGTACGTTTGGTTCCATGTTAAGAGGAAACTTCGATTCCCTCTCCAGCTCCGAGCTGTGTGACCTCTGACCTCGGATTTCTTTTAATGCTGCTGTGATATTAACTGGCCCGAGGCCACGGTGAGCATTTACCACTGTGTGTGTGTGTGTGTGTGTGTGTGTGTGTGTGTGTGTGTGTGTGAGTGTGTGTGTGAGTGTGTGTGTGTGAGTGTGTGAGTGTGTGTGTGTGTGTGTGTGAGTGTGTGTGTGTGAGCTGCTTTAAAATGTCACAGGTTTGATTCCTGCAGCCACAGCGTCAGAATAACTACAAACAGAAATGTGTCCTGACTCTCAGGCCTCTGCTGCACCACCTGGACCCCCCACCACAGCAGACCTCTTTGTTCCCACCTGTACAGCATTGACCCCACCCACACGACCCCCCCCGGCCCCTCCCACTTCACCTGACCCAGACTGACCCCTGACAATGAACCGATTTCACTGATTAACGTCGACTTTAAAGAAATTCATGATGACGACGGGCTGCAGGTGCATCGTCCACCTGAGGGGGGTGAAACCTGAGAGCACACACACACACACACACACACACACACACATGTTGTTTACTGGTCGAGGAATCAAAGCGGTCCAGGTCTGTGACCAGTGAACCTGCTGTTACCTCACATATCTGCAGCTGTGTGTGGCGTGTGTGTGTGTGTGGCGTGTGTGTGTGTGGTGTGGTCCTACCTGGGGGAGCTCAGCCACAGAGGGCGGTTCCCCCTCATGAATTACACCGGGCTTCGCTCTGACACGAAGATACGTCACCCGACCGCCCGGCGTGACAGGCGGCGGCGGCGGCGGCGGCGGCGCTGGTGCGGCGCTCGGTGCTTAATGGCTAAATTGGGACGACTGTTACTAATCGCTTATTGAATAATGAAAGTGACACAGCTGATAAAAGATTTCAATAGGCTGGATTATTTATAATATTTCACTTAACGCTGCGCCGCTGACGAATAGGACGAGGACGAGTCGCAGGAGGCGGCCGCGACGAGCGGCGCTCAAAGTGTCGGGTGATAAAATGGTCGGAGGGAAGAAGGGGGCGGAGCCACAGAGAGAAGTGATGGAGCCTCAGGGGAGGAGGATGGAGGAGAAGTTTAAAATGGACAGAATAAAGGAGAGGGGAGAGAAAGAGGACAGAGGTAGAGGTGTGGAGGGAAAGGGAAAATGGAGGACAGGAAATACAGAGAAGGGAGGAGGGAAAAAGACAGAGGAAGGGAGGTGAAGAGGAAGAATGGAGGGAAAGGAGGAGAAGATGAGAGAGGAAAAGAGAAAGGACAGAAAATGAACGACATGAAAAAGAAAAAATAAAGAAAGAGGAGGAAATTTAAAATGCGCAGTAAAAAGAAAGAAGAAAGAAAAAGAGAAAGCAAAGGGATGAAACGGAGGAGAGAAAGAAGAAAGAAAGAAAAAGATAAACAAGAAGAATGGAGTGAAAGAGCAAAAGGAGGAAAAGAAAGCGGAGGAGAAGAAAGGAGGGAAGTAAAATGAAAAGAGCTGGACGAGACGTGAGGAAAAGAAAGAAAACAAAGGGAAGAAAAGAGGAGAGGAGAAGATGAAAGGAGAGCGGAGGAGGAGAGATGAGCCTCCATCCGTCACTCAGACAACCACTTGCTCTGTCAGCTGCTTGATGCCTCCGTGATGGAGAGACGACCATTACACATCTGCTGCTGCTGCCACATCTGCTCAGCCATCAACACTGTGTGTGTCTGAGTGTGTGTCTGAGTGTGTGTGAGTGAGTGTGAGCGTGTGTGTGTGTCTGAGTGTGTGTGAGTGTGAGCGTGTGTGTGAGACGTCTAATGAAATGAAAGAAGAAATCTGATTTTAAATGAGTCGGTGGAACGAGACCTGAACCTGCTCTGGTTTTATTCCATCTCCAGCTGTTAGCTTTAGCCTGTTAGCTTTAGCCTGTTAGCTTTAGCACACAACACTGCAGATAAACACAAAAATCCAAAGGAGCTGTGAAGGTCAAACATCATCGATGTTCAGAGATCAGAGCTTCGACCAGACAGAAGTTATGTTACAAACTGATCCAAGGGGGGGTGGGTGTGGGGGTGTGGGGGTGAGGGGTTAAAAGTAGTAGAAGAAGAAGCAGGAGAAGTGGAAAAAGGAGTAGCTGTAGAAGATGGAGGAGGAGGGAGGAGGAGGAGGAGGAGGAGGAGGAGCTACGACACGATGAGGAGATGAGGGGCTGACAGAATGAGAGGATGGAGAGATCCCTCCCTCCCTCTCAGAGGAGCTCAGGAGTCTCTGATGGTCACATGACTGCGTTTCCCCGCCCCGGTGCCATGGTAACCACCTGTCCACAGTAATCCAGGTGACCAGTACATTCACTGAGGAGGAGGAGGAGGGGGGGTGGTTTCTCTTGTCGGACCTGGGCGGGGAAAGTGTGAGGTGGTGGTGGTGGTGGGGTTGGGGGGGGGGGGTTACCTTCAGCAGTACCAGAGAGGCCGTCGGCCTTGAAGTTGCTCGTGCTCTTCTTCCTGCGGTGCTTCTTCCTGTTGGCGTGCGGCGACGGCGGCGGCTCCATCTTTGGACTGGTGGTACTGGAGATACTGGGACTGGAGCAGACCGAGTCCCCGAGGCCGGTGTCTGACAACACACACACACACACACACACACACACACACACAGGGTCATCGACCTGTTCAGATCCACATCCACCTGGGGGCGAGCGAGGCTCTGAGAGAAGGAGTGGAGTCTCTCTCTCTTCACTGACAGCTGTGACTAGCGGCAGAATAAAATAACATTCAGCTTCCATCAATATCAGATCGCCGCGGCAACACTGACATGGGCACAGTGTGTGTGGAGATGGAAACACACGTGTGCACACCCACACACACACTCAGAGCAGCCTGGATGGCGGCGGCGGCGGCGTGCAGCGTGCGGCGCGGCGACAGCCCCAAGGACGGCCATAACTTATTTTACAATCGTTTAGTCTCAGCTCAAGTGGAAAATGTGACAACTTATCTCTGCTGACAAGATGCCATCCCCGAGCGCGCAATTAACCGCCGTGGATTAACGGCCGTCCCATCTGCACGCCGCGCTCCATCCACGTCAAACCCCCCACCCCACCCCCAACACACACACACACACACACACCCTCCTGTCTCTCTCAGTCTGATTGTTGTCTTCCATGGTTTGTTTCCTCCACTCTGCAGGTGAGATCAGCCGATAGCTCCGCCCACAGAGCAGCCTCATTCACCTGCTCTGATCAATACATTGATCGATCAGTTGTAGATGGAAACCAAAACGAACCATAGAGGAACCTGTGTTTTATTTTGGAAACGTCTGAGGTGAGGACAGGAAGTCAGCACTTTCACCTGAGTGTATATTGACTAGATTATAGTTAATCATCTGTCATGTTGTGATCAATAAAATACATCATCACCATGGTGATTATTATTATTCTAGTTTCTGTTGCTGTTTTGTCCAGTTTCATTTTCTTAGTTTCTCCACAACATAAACATTGTGACTTTATTCTGAAGAAGCTTTTATTCAGCGAGTGAATGTCCTCTTATTCTGAAAATCTGACACAATGATTTCCTTATTAATTATAATATCTAATCTATAATCTATAATCTATAATATTTTATCTTTAATCTAAAATATCTAATCTATAATCTATAATATCTAATATCTAATCTATAATCTATAATATCTAATCTATAATCTATAATATCTAATTTATAATCTATAATATCTAATATCAAATCTATAATCTATAATATCTAATCTATAATATAAATAAAATTCTAAACCGATCAGTCAATCAATGATCATGTGTATCTATGTGCTGTGCACTCTGCTGCAGTTTTAAAGGACGTATTGAAACAAACACAGTTGATGTGTGTGTGTGTGTGTGTGTGTGTGTGTGTGTGTGAGTGTGTGTGTGTGTGTGTGTGTGTGTGTGTGTGTGTGTGTGTGTGTGTGTGTGTGTGTGTGTGGCCCCTGGGACTCCAGTGAAAGCAGCATTTCACAGCTTTAAACGTTATTTGAGTGAAGCTGCAGGGCACGGCACTGACTGACTGACAGAGCTGTCAGTCAAGCTTATCGTCACGGTAACACACACACACACACACACACACACACACACACTCTCTGTGACAGCTGTCAGTCTGGAGTACAGTAACACTGCCACTTTACAAGTTCACCCTCACACACACACACACACTGACCAAAGCTGATTGGCTCCTGTGTGCAGCTCCTCTCTGGCCCCGCCCACACACACACACACCTGCGTGATGCGCCTCACCTGTGCTGACTCCAGAGTTGGCGATGACGGTGGCGTCGGTCCACTGGTCGGCGCTGGACACCGAGTACGAGCGCTGGTGCATCCCCTCCACGCCGCGGCTGTTGAAGGACACGAGGCTGACGCCGCTCGCCATCTGAGACGCCGACGAGCTGCTGGTCACCGAGCCTGAGGTCAGAGGTCAGAGGTCAGAGGGTTCCTACTGTTACTGATACTGTACTGTCAGTGTTTCTGTTCTGACATCGGCCTTCATTTCCTTTATATTCATTATTATTATCAATAATAAACTGATGACATTATTGATCTGTCATTGGACTCTTCAAAATAAAAGCCTGAAGACGCAGCGATCAGACGTGATGTCATCAGAGGCGACTTCCTGCAGCTTCACTTGAACTCTCTCCGTCTCACTTCGGTCAAACTCGATTCATTCCTCAGTTCAACTTTTTTCGGAGCAGATGTAAAACGGCGATGTGTTCGCTGACCACGTTAAACTTCATCTGATCTGCGGTTCACATTCTGACTCTGATTGATCCTGATCTCGTCTGACAGCTCGGTGACACGTGTCTAAAGACTGAGCTCGTGTTCGTCAGCGCCGCCGCCGCCGCCTCTTCTTCTTCTTCTGTTCTCCTCTCTTTCTTCTTCTTCTTCTGTTCTCTTTGTGGCGGCGCATGCGTCGGTGTCGTCCCTCTCACACAGAAACATAAAAGCTGCTGTTTAAATCAAACCCTTGAGTTGGTGAGAGGCTCCACGCTCCAACAGCCGGCTGAATAACCCCCCCCCCCTCCTCCCCCCCCTCATTCTCTCATTACAGCTCATTTCTTGGTGCTGGCTGAGTGGAGCCAGGACTCTGATTGCATTAATATTCATGACAATAATTAGTACATGGAGTACGGCTCACTGAATATTCATGCTATTAGCTCGGGCCTCCTGGATCCCACTGTGTGTGTGAGTGTGTGTGAGAGTGTGTGAGTGTGTGTGTGTGAGGGAGTGTGTGTGTGAGAGTGTGTGTGAGGGAGTGTGTGTCTCCACCTTTTGTTTAACGACGTCTCTCTTCAGGTGATATGAACTGTTTCCTGTGTTTTATTTTTCGTCTCATCCTGCTCTCAGTTTCCTCGACGACAGAACCAATGAAACAAATAAACGTCGTCATGGCGACATCGTCACTGATCACGGCTCAGTGTGACGAGGATCAGACTGGACCCGTCACGTTGTTCTTACTTTGATGACGTCACTCTTTGTTATTTCACTGTGGTTTTAGTTTTGGTTTTTCTGATTATTGATCAGGCTCCTCATCAATATTATTATTATCATTATTATAATATTGATCAATAATCAATATTCTACGGCTTTTTTCTCTTTGTTGAACTGAATCAATAATCGTCTAAAATAATAAACTGTTTGACTCTTTGAATTTAAATCTTAATTTTGTAGATTTTAATTTTGATCTTGAATTTATTTAAAAATCAGAAAACAAGAATAAAATCGATCGGGTTTTTCTGGTGCTGATGTCACTGAGGCCTGAGCTCAGGCTCCGCCCCCTCCTCCACCTGAACACCAGCTCATCATCAATAATTTAAAATCAGCTTCATTAATAAAATCTAGAAATAAAACATTTCTAAACCTTTTTTGAATTTTTGCCTCTGGTCAAAATGAACCCGATGATCTCAGGTGGCCCCGCCCCCCTGCTTCCGGCCCCGCCCCCCCCCGCGGCCTCACCTGGAGCCTGTCCCAGCTGCAGGCTGCTCATGTCCTTGGTCAGCCCGTTGGTTTTGGGGCTGGGGACGGCGGCGCAGGTGGAGACGGCGCGAGGCGGCCTCTTCCCCGGCACCTTCACCGTGGTCCTCAGGAGGTCGATCTCCTTCCCGTGGACGTTCTGCATGTAGTCCTGAAGAACAGGAGGAGAACCGGTCAGAACCAGAACCAGGCTGAGACCCTGACCTGAGAACAGCTGCTACAGAACAACGACAGATTTATTTCTCTACATTTAAACACAACGTTGCATGTGGTTTGTGTTTAAATCTCTTCTTTGTGATGGACCTCTGATCAGGGATCAATAAATATTGATGAGGGCTCAGAGTGAAGTGCTGTTGACTCGTGTCTTTGTTGGATTATCAGGATGAAAACCTCGCGCCCTACAAAGGAAACAAAGACGCTCTAATCCCTCAAGTGCTGCACCACTCCCCGAAACACACCGCACCACTGAGCCTCAACCGCCAATGAGAGGCGGGCGGCGGGGGGCGGCGGCGACCCGAGAGGAGCGCGGCATTGTGGGAGGTCGGCCTCCTCTCCAACATGAAGGAGAAACAAAGCTGACGGCGCCCACTGGGCCCGATTCAAACGCTCTCCTGGTTCCTCCACCTCTGTGAGGGCCCGAGGCCTCCTGGACCCGCAGCAACACGATGCACAACCAGAATGAACGTGAGGACAGTGAAGGCATCGCGGCCCTCACAGGTGCTGAAGATGATAGAACACGTTTCTGTACAAACACCTGTCGCCGACTCTCGTGACCTCTGACCCCTGGACTACAGGACCTCACACTACAGCTGTACGCCTCTAATTGGTCCTCACTAAGATACAACCACTCACACACACACTCACACACACACACACTCACACACACACACTCAGACTCTGAGTGTTTCCCGCCTCCCTCTGGCAGCTCAGCTGACAAAAGGCCAATTCAAAGCCAAGTGCTCTCGACGGCGTCTTAACAAGCCACCGGAGAGCCCTCGAGCCAGGGGCCCGCTGGGTAAACCCTCACACACACACACACACACACACACACACACACACACACACCTCCGACAGATTGACCACGGTAATTGAGCCTCCATTTGCATCGAGGAGCTTTCATCATCGGCCCGATCGTCCACACCACGCTGAGACGTCCAGGACGGATGTGTGTATCGACCAAACACACAGACAGCAGGTGGTGTGTGTGTGTGTGTGGTGGTGGGGGGGGGGCAGACAGAGTGTGTGTTTGAGCAGGAGAGAGAAAATGTTTCTGCATTTATCAAGTCATGAGCGTCAAAGAAATGGAGTGTGTTTATTATCGCTGCTGGAGTGTGTTTTAGATAAGTGTACACACACACTCAGAGGTGAAGGAGTGTGTGTGTGTGTGTGTGTGTGTGTGTGTGTGGGTGGGTGTGTGTGTGTGTCAGTGTGAAAAATGCAACATGAACAGGGTGTGAATAGTGCTGACACGGAGGGAAACAGGATCCATACAGAGCGAGAGGATGGATGGTTAAAGAGGAGATGGCAGATAAAGGAGGAGAAGAAGAAGAAGAAGAAGAAGAAGAAGAAGTTGTTACATTTAGAACAAATGAAAATAAAAATAATAATTTGTTAATAAATCAATAACTGAATCTATTGACAGTCAGCTTCTTACATTTGGACCAGTTTATTCATATAAATCCCGACCGTCCCTGAACGCCACCTGACGATGACCACGAGGAGCGGCCGAGAGTCTCGGGCCGACGGGCCGATTAATTAACGAGTCAATTAAGAGCCGGGGGCGGGCGGGGCCGGCGGAGGTCGGCGCCCTCTGCGAGGTCACAGCAGGTAAAATCTGGAGCGAGTGGAGCCGGAGCAGATGAACGACGAGCGCGTGTTGTGTTGTTGGCCCGTCGGTCGTCTGGGCTCTTCAGAGGAGCCTTCTCCTGCCAATTAGCAGCCAGCGCCTGCCTCCACTTAATTAGCAGCATTAATGTGATTTCTTTGCACATAGTCGGGCAATTAGCGGCGCTGATTGAGTTTCATTCGATTAGCCTCCGCAAACACGCTAATTGACGCCCGAGCTGCAGATGCAACACGCTCAGGAGAAACCTGGCTTTTTGGTGCTGGAGGGGGTTCACAGTGTGTGTGTGTGTGTGTGTGTTTATACACAGCCAGTGTGTGTTGATGTGTTAAGTGATGAGTTTTAACGCTAATTTACTGCATCAGCTGCTCTAATCACTGACGGACGTGTGCGATTTGGTGAAGTGTGTTCTCTCGCTCTCTCAGAGTGGAAACGTCTCAGGTGCCGGCGGCTCCGCTGGGAATTCAACCCACGATCTCCGGCTGCAGCGCTGCCTTGCTAAAAGACAGAGCAACCACGAGGAGGAGGAGGAGGAGGTAACTTCATTTCATTTGAATCTCATTCTCCTTCATCTGGTTTTAAAAAGACAAAACCACTTCAAGTGGACGGGACTTTTACTGTGAAAATCCTCAGCCGTGTACGACTTCCCTCTGTTTTCATTTGATGGTTTTACTTTGAAAACATGTAACATGACGTGACTTTGGTCTCATGTTGAACCACAGGAAGTGAAAACTACAAACCATGAAGAAGAACGACGAGGACATGAGCGATGGAGGAAACCTGTTGTTCACTGCACAGAATACACGTGATGAAGCTCAGGCAGGAGTGTGTGTGTGTGTGTGTGTGTGTGTGTGTGTGTGTGTGTGTGTGTGTGTGTGTGTGTGTGTGGTAATAAAGCAGCAGCGTCGGGGCAGGATATTGTGCCAACAGGGCAGAGAGCCGGGGCAATTAGCAGAGACATTACAGCTGATATTCACATCATCAACGCCGACGTGGGCAAACAGATGACGAGTCCTAATTAATGCACAAGCCATCAACAGTGTGTGTGTGTGTGAGTGTGTGTGTGTGTGTGTGTGAGTGTGTGTGTGTGTGTGTGTGTTTTGGCCCACACACACACACACACAGAAAGAAGATGAAGGGCTGCAGATCGATGGAGGTCAGTGCAGACTGGCAGAGCGCTGGAGTCTAATAAGCAATCAGAGAGGGACTGTAATGTGTGTGTGTGTGTGTGTGTGTGTGTGTCTTACATGCAGACTGGGGTGGTAGGTGAGCAGTCCGTTGTCACACAGTGTCACGTACTTCTTCTTCCACTCCTTGTTCAGAGACTTCCCGCTTCTCTTCAGCAGCATGCCCTGAAACACACACACACACACACACACACACACACACACACACACACACACAGGGTCAGTACAGACAGGACTTTGTAAATTTCTTCTTCGTTGGACAAATAAAGGAAAAATCTGATGTTAATGAAACATCAGCAAACAAGAGAGAGAGAGAGAGAGAGAGAGAGAGAGAGAGAGAGAGAGAGAGAGAGAGATAATGAGGTGGAACTCTCTCTCTCTCTCTCTCATTCAGACTCGGTGGAGCGGAGAGAACGAGCTGAGAGGAAGAGGAGGAGTGGATAAAGGAGAGAGTCTTTCTACAACAACATTTTCACTGAGAGCTGAGGATGGAGGGAAGATCATCCTCCATCCCTCCATCCTTCCTCTCTCTTCTTCCCTCCTCCTCTCCTTTATCCCCCTCTCCATCCTCTCCTCCTTCTTTCCTCTCTCTTCTTCCCTCCTCCTCTCCTTTATCCCCCTCTCCATCCTCTCCTCTTCTTTCCTCTCTCTTCTTCCCTCCTCCTCTCCTTTATCCCCCTCTCCATCCTCTCCTCCTTCTTTCCTCTCTCTTCCCTCAATCAGCACTTCTTTAATTGCCCGACTCTCTTCAGGCCTGTTAATGTCCCCCCCCTCCCCCCTCCCCCCCCTCTCTCTCTCTCCCCCACACACATCAGCTGCGGCTGACTGACCGTTTAGGCCGAGCGACCGCCCGCTCGCCCGCCCACACTTCATTTGAGCCGGATTCATTAGGTGAGAGAGAGAAAGAGAGAGAGAGTGCAAGAAGGTCAAAGAGAAAGCGAGAGAGAGAGAGAGGGGGGGGGGGATCAAAAAGAAAAGAGGGAGCGGTTGGAGTGGGGGGGGGTTGGGGGGATAAAACTGTCCACTGATTAGCAATTACAGCGGCGCTGCCACGCGTGTCACTTCACTGGACCTCTACAACATTAACACCCCGACAGAGGATATTAATAGAGTCCAGCCGTGAAGGGAGGGGGGAGGGGAGGAGGGGGGGTGAGGGGGGGTGATGGACAGAAGCCTGCTCTCCGCTCAGCTTTCATTAAGGCGGTCGGTGGCGGCGGGACAGAGCGGCGAGCCCATCGTGACCCTCTCCGCCGGAGACGACACGTTTGGTGTAATTGGTGTCGACGTAACGACAGGAAGGAAGGAAGGAAGGAAGGAAGGAGGGAAGGAGAAAAGGAGAGGAGAGATGAAGGCTTCAGAGGGAGGTGGAGAGCAGAGGACGAGACGCCGAGACAAAATGTCTCCGTCCAACCAGAGACAGGAAGTGACGGCTGGATATTAGTTTATCTAATAACTGATGAAGCACATCTGCCCGTTAGCTCGTTAGCTTAGCGTCTGTCACTGACACATCTGCACAGATGTTGGATGAACAGCCAGGATGTGTCTCTCACACACACACACACACACACACACTCACACTCATACACACACACTCACACACACACACACACACACACACACACACTCACACACAAACAACCTGATGTGAAAAGAGTAAACACACAGACGTTAGGTCACGGCAGCGGTGTGTGATGTAACATCTCAGGTGTTTGTGCAGTGATGCATCATGGGAACATCAACGGAGGAAACACACACACACACACACACACACACACACACACACACTCGGTGTCGGCTTGTTGTTGATAAAAATGTAAAGCGAGGCTTAAATGAAGGTGAGAGGAAACAGCTGATCAGAGTGATGAGCTGAGGAGGAGGAGGAGGAGGAGGAAGAGGAGGAGGAGGAGGAGGAGGACCTGAGGGATGATGAAGACGAGGAGGAGGAAAGGAGAAACCTATAGTTCTTCCACCTCTCCATCCAGACCTGGGATTTGTAGGAGGTGGAGGTAGTAGAGGTGGGGGTGGTGTGTGTGTGTGTGTATGTGTGGGTGTGGGGGGGGGGGGTCCATCCATCCTGAGGAAGACGAGTGATCAGTTTGCATGAGGGAAGCTAATTGAAGGCTGCGTCGCAGCCGGGGCTGATGGGTAATATCTGTCATTATTCACCTCCCGGCTCCATGACACACACACGTCGCCTCTTATTTTACCTTCAGCAGGGGGGGGTGGGGGGTGGGGGGGCAGCCATGACAGCTCACAAGGTCTCCACATGGGGAAAATAGATGTGTGGAGATAAATACATCGTCACGGCGACGCTCCCCTCGCGGTTACCGAGCCACTTCTCCGCCCCGGTGAAGTATGGTGGGGAAGTGCTGAGGAAAAGGTCGCTCGGCTCCGGGGGGGCCGCGAGATGAAGTCATTTGTTAGGCATCCAAAAACGTCCGAGGGCGTCAGAGAGGGGGGGTTCATGACCAGAGGCTGAGAGGAGCCATGTTTAAGGAGAGGTTCAAAGGAAGGAAGGAAGGAAGGAAGGAAGGGAGGGAGGAAGGGAGGAAGAAAACTCCCCAAGATTCAAAGTCTCCTCTTTCAACCTGACACTCTTCTTCTTCTTCTCCTCCTCCTCCTCCTCCTCCTCC
Organism: Caranx ignobilis; assembly: GCA_021432705.1. NCBI lineage: Eukaryota > Metazoa > Chordata > Actinopteri > Carangiformes > Carangidae > Caranx > Caranx ignobilis. Next base: position 8,048 of record JAFHLA010000035.1, on the reverse strand, counting down.
TCCTCCTCCTCCTCCTCCTCTTCTTGCTCGTCGCCTCCCCGGTGAAGTATTGTGGTGTAGTGCTTAAGAAAAGGTCGCTGGCTGGAGGGAAGACGAGCGAGAGATGAAGTCATTCGTTAGAGACGACGCATCCGAAAAATGTTGAGGGGCTCAAACCTGAGGGTCGGTGATTAAAGATGGACACGAGGAGGAGGAGGAGGAGGAGGAGGAGGAGGAGGAGGAGCAGGAGGAGGAGATGATGAATGAGCTTTGTTGAGGAAACTTCCTCTTTTATCTGGTCACGTGACGTTTGAGGACCCAACAAACAACGGGACAAAAATAAACAATGATTTGGATTCTATTGTGAAAAACCTGAGCTCCAGCGTCTGATAAAGGAGCCTCCTCCTCCTCCTCCTCCTCCTCCTCCTTCTGCCTGTCTATTGATGCACACTAATCTCCTCTCTAATCACTCCATCACCCCCCTATTTCACCCAGACAATGGACTCTCCCGCGGCCTGGTGAAGGGCCTGACAGTGGATCTTGGAGGAGATACGGGGAAGGAGATACGGGCGGAGAAGACGAGGACCGTCTCCACGGAGCCACCGCCCTTTTGTTCTTCCACGTCCCCGGAGAGCGGGAGGCTAAATTAGAGGTGTCACCCCCGGCAGAGGGAGGGTGACAGCATTGGGGGGGGGCATCTGATGTGGCCATCAGGTCATCCATCATCCCCTGAGTGTCCACTGCTCACACCACAGAAGAAGAACAACAGAGGCTGGAGACGCTCTCAGGTAAACATCTGGACACGACTTCCAGGCAAACGCCACCCTCTGCAGTTCCCGTGACGACCACCAGAGTGAGTCCGCCCCCATCGACTCACAGCAGAAATAACGTGACCTGTTGACAGCCTGGTCTCCATGACGACTCAACTGTTCACGACAGAGGGCGTGGCTTCTTTGATTGGCCGTGCATTGTTAGCTTAGCTGTTAGCCTTTGAGCAGGACCCCCGGCTGTGCTAACGATGCTAACAGGTGATGTCCAATCAAACCCCTCCTCTTTGACCTTATTTGGAAAAGCTGGGAGCGAAGGGGCGGAGTCAGGCCATGCTGGGATGGCGGCTGTGCAGCAGCTCACCTGTGGGCGTCGTCCAGCCGGTTGAATATCAACAGTTCAAATCTGTTCAATGTTTGAAGCCGAGCAGGAAGTTGAACGTCGGCGAACGCGTTCCTGCTCGTCTGTCGCTCTGGGTGTGTTTGATTTGTTCAAAGTGCGCGTGGCGGCCTTGATGGCGCTACAGAGGATCGGTTCTACCCGCGTGGCACTTGACCCGACGGCGGCGGAGGGAAAGAAAAGAAGTCGTTTGCGGCCCGGCGGAGACAAACACTACAAAACACACAACCGACATCAAAACACACACACCCACAGACACACAGCGGCGTCAGCCTCCACGACAAGGTCGGCGTTGATGAGGCAAGGACGGCGAAGGGCAGGCCCAGGGGAGCAGGACGCAGACCAGATCAAATAAAACACCACAGAAGAAGAGTGGGGGCTGAAGAGGCGCTGATTTATCTGATAAGAGTTCTGGGTAATTAATTAGAAACTCAATTATCCAAACCTTACTTCAGCAGTCTCAATTCATTAGTGGATAAAACCCTCGCCCCTCGCTCCACGCCGGCGCTCGCAGAGAGGCAGGATGTGAAGGAAACAACGCCGAGACCCTCAGGTCACCGCTGGTCGCTTTTGTCCGGCTCATCATCAGACGAGTGTACACAACACACACAACACACACACGCACACACTCGTGGCATGAAACAACAAAGCGACCACGGGGACACTTCCAGCGCTCAGAACAACACCCCCGTGCCAAACAAAAACGGCGGATGGCTCCGTGGAGACCGCCGCGGCGAGGCGTAATGAGCACAATCTAAAACCGCTCTTTGATTGACGCCTGTGTTCCTTGTTTTAATTATTTCTCCGAGTCAGAAAGAGGAGAGACGAGCCCTCCGACACGTCCTCCGTCCTCCCTCCCGCCCAAAAAATCTCATTTCCAGGGGTTAGTGTGCATGACAAAAATGTCATCATGGCCAAAATGGCTCCGAGCGGTGACAACCTTTCCCAGGAAATGATATTTTTCCAATCCGGCGGAAGGCGGATCGTGTCACCCTCGTTAAAGCCTTGATAGCAGGTCTTTAATATTCACCGTCTTAATTAGGGCCGCAGTTAATTTCATTAAATTCTTTGGCTGCTAAATGAAGCAGATTATGAGACATCTTTTATTGCGAAGCGTGAAATTACAGCCTGCCCGCTGCCAATGGCGCCGCGCCGCTAATGAATTACAGGGTAAATAACACCCGAATTAACCATCCAATTTAACTCCTTACAAAGCGCCCGGCGCCGAGGGGGACGAGTAGACTGTCAAAACCAGCCTGCCCCGCGAGAGGCAATTACAAGCACGACACTAATCAGCTCCTCACAGGAGGGGGGGGGGGGGGGGAGAGGAGGAAGAGGAGGTTGTGATGTGTAAACATCCTGGACGCCATGTGTCTGACTGGAGTGAACGTTGACGACCGGAGGAGGAAGTGACAACGAAACCACGAGTGACAGTCTGAGTCATCGCCGTGTCTTCTTCTTCTTCTCTGGACGACAAAACCAGCCGTTAGAGCTGACGACCGCTCAGTGCTGACAGATCCTGCCCTCTGACCCCAAGGTCGCACATTACCCATCATGCACCTGGCCTTGACAGAGGAGCTGAGTGGCCCCAGGTACAAGTGTTACCTGAGTGAGTGCAGGTTTAGGACAAGAAGAAGAAGAAGGAGGAGGAGGAGGAGTGTGTGTGTGTGTGTGTGTGTGTGTGTCTGTGTGTGTGTGTGTGTGTGTGTGTGTGTGTGTGGTCCCAGCGGCTCGGCTGCTGTGTCGGAGGAAATTAATTTGTCAGATTGTTGGTTTTCAAAGCTCCTCGGTCAGCCGGCTGACAGAGAGCGGGCCGAGCCGCTCCCTCTCTCTCCGGTAATTAGCGGCTAATTAGCGTCGTGGAGCAGATGTCGGAGGAGCCCTGCGCCGTCAACAGCCTCTGTAAACAAAGCTGGACGCATCCGCTCGCCGCCACACAGCAGAAGAAGAAGAGGAAGAGGAGGAAGAAGAAGAAGGCCAGAGTTTCCTCTGTGGTGCAGAGCGTCTTAGCGGGAGGCTGCAGCTCTGACGCCACATGTGCTTCCTGCTTCAGCTCCAAGAGAGTCAATTAGAACAAAGATGGCCGCCCTTAAAGGGCCGCACGCCTCGTTAACGCGCCTTCACTTCACGCGGCCTCTGAGTTAACGGGGCGATGGGTAACCATGGTAACCAGGTGAGCTTCAGGTTCTGCTACCTCACACCTGACTCAAAGATCACACACCCTGCTGAGGAGCTCGTTCACTGATTGGCCAATTGATTGATTAACTGATTGATTGATCACTGACATGTCTCTCTCGCTCTCTCTCTTTCTCTCTCGCCGTAGGTTTAAGTGATGCTGGGGCTGTGTGAACTCTCGCTGTGAGCTGAGTGTGTGTGACACATCTGACCTCGCACCGCCCCCACACACACACACACACAACACACACACACACACACACACACACACACACAGTTACTATGTGACTGTTGATTCTTGTTCTTCTGTGTTTATGTTCATTTGTTCTGCCTCGTTCTCATTACAGCCGACTGAGAGCACCGTGTCCTGGCCTGTGTGTGTGTGTGTGTGTGTGTGTGTGTTTTAATGAGCAGTGGACTCTCTTAACGAAGGCGTTCCCCTCTAACAGTGAACGCCGTCACCTCGAGTGGCTGATAGTCGCACTGAGAGTAGCTCTAATGAGATAAGGAGTGAACAAGTGGCTTAAACACACACACACACACACACACACACACACACACACAGGTATCAGAGTGCAGATGAAGAAGTGTGTCTCTGCCTACAGAGTCTAATCAGCCTGTTATTGTACAAGTGCAGGTCTTTACCACTGACAACAGGATGTGAGGCCTCCGTGCTGTGAGGGGGCGTGGCCTACTTGCTGTAGAGCGGTGTGTGTGTGTGTGTGTGTGTCGAAAGTGACGTTGCTAATTTCTCTGGCAGATGTCGGACCCTGTTAGGTCACTCTCGCGGGCGCCTCCTCCCTCCGAGGCGTTAATCAGTGGTCAGTTACTGACGACCAAGTAACACCACTTCAAAATAAAGGTAGACGTTTGTCTTGAAGCTCCATACGGTGCAGCTTTGTGTAAACTTCATCAACATGGAGGAAACGGCGCCGCTCCACAGCCACGCCAGCTCCGCAGCAACGCCAGCTCCGACACACGAGCCTCGTCTCAACAGCCTGACGTACGTAACAAGCGATAACGAGTCGACCACTTCGTGTCAAACAGGTGAACGGGTTCAGGTCGAGGTGACGGAGACGGCGTCAGACCAGTGTCTCATTAAAAAACAAGTGTGAACACAGTGCTAATGGGAGGACACACACACACACACACACACACACACACACACACACACACACACACACAGAAAGTAAAACTGAGTGCAAATGGAGTGTTAATGGGAAAAAACAGTTGAACCTTGAATGTGAAGTGAAATCTCTCTTTCAACACACACGGCCTTTTTGAAAGTGCACACACACACACACACACACACACACACACACACACACACACAGAGTCTAATTAGGCAGCAGGTCTGCGGTGTGTGTGTGTGTGTGTGTGTGTGTGTGTGTGGTCGACACTGAGGCGGAGGCAGGAGACGAGTCGACCACGGGGAACCATCAAATCAATTAACGTCCACTTCCAAAAAAATACAACAGGAGGAAGCTCAGGGAGGGGGGGGGGCAGGGAGGAGGGGGGGGGGCTGCCATGTTGTGCCAGGTTGCGTTAGTAGTGTGTGTGTGTGTGTGTGTGACTTTATTAACATGAAGTGGATCAGCTGATGTAAGTAATTATCACCTGGAGTCAAACTGTGTTTCCATCCTCACACATCACACAGGACTGTTATTGATTATAGATCAGATATGATACTGTGACTGCAGTGTGTCACATGATATACATGATTGATTACATATTATATTATATGTTCAGGACACATGATATAAGATCAACTATATTCTATTATTTTTATTTCAGATATTATGACATTGATACAATATGTGATTGATTATAATGATTGATCATAATTACTATATATTATGTTTTTAATCGATCACATGATCATTATATTGTTATTATTCCTATATTTACACAATGTATCATGGCAGCGACCCACAGCGTGTGATGATCATATATGATCTATGTGTTGCAGTGATTCTGCGTAGTTCATCGTACAATGACACGATGACAGACGATGCAGAAGACGAGGAGGAGGAGGAGGAGGAGGAGGAGGAGGGGGGGGGGGGGGGGAGGAGGAAGAGGAGGAGGAGAGGAGGAGAGAGAGGTCTTCTTCTTCTTCCTCTTCCTCCTCCTGCTGAGCTGCACCGCTGCGCTGACACCACAGAAGAAGAAGAGAACGTTGCATTTGAAGCCGCTGGGATTTTACACAGCGGGTTCTTCTCTTCAACCAGGAGCCCAAACACACACACACACACACACACACACACACACACACACACAGCAGCCCTCTCTCTCTCTCTCTCTCTCTCTCCTCTGGTGTCAGTCTGTCTCTATGTCTCTCGCCCCACTCTCTCCCCTAATCACAGATGCGATTTGTTCATTAGAAGATTACAAACGAGGCAGCGGCGTCCACACAACAGGCGACGATTAGCGCTCGCTAATTGCCTGATTTTGTCGGGAGACCCCCCCCCCTCCCCCTCCTCCTCCCCCTCCCTTCTGCCACCTCTCCTACCCTGCTCCCCCTCCCTCACCCACTCACCGTCTCACCCGCCGCTGCTCCAACATGGAGGAGCTTGTTTGTGACAAATTAAGAGCCAGTTCAGGTGCTCTCCTCGCCGTCACAGCAGGCACAAGAGAGAGAGAGGGTGTGTGTGTGTGTGTGTGTGTGTGTGTGTGCGCCCCCCCCCACATCCTCTGCCTCCCTTTCTTCTTCTCTCGCTCCTTTAAAACGCTGCAGCCGTCGCTCGGATCAAAGAGCTCAGGAAGGAGCAGCTTTGAGGAGAGAAGAGGGAGGAAGAAAAAAGAGAGAGAACCACAGAAGAAGGAGAGCGAGCGACAGAGGGAGTGACAGTGAACCCCCCCACCTCTCTCTCTCTCTCTCTCTCTCTCTCTCTCCTCCTAATGATCTGGTTGGAGGACCCGGGAGAGCCCCTCGCTCTAATTGATGTCAAGTGTGTGATTTCACTGTTAATCAAGGCCGAGCATCAAACACACAGAGCGAGCGAGCGGGCCAGCGAGCGGACGAGCGAGTGGCGGCGGCGGCAGAGCAGACAGGAAGTGTCAGTCTCACCTGTTTGATGGGGATGGCCCGCCCACTGCCGATGCTGTCGGCTCGAGCCTCCAGGCCTTTCTTGTCCTTGTCCGGCTCGCTCGCTTTCCTCGACTGTGGGCGAGAGACCACACACACACACACAGTCACCGCCTGATCAATACTGTCATCAGTCATCAATAATCAGTAGGTTCTGCATTTATTGATCAGTGATCAGGACACATCAGAAGCTGCAGAAATAAAACACTGGAACAACAAACTCAGCCGATCAATTAACAAGCTGATCAATCATCAATTAATCAATCAGTTTTTACTGATCAATCATCAATTAATCAATCAGTTTTTACTGGATACAGTGAAGGAGGTCGCTGAGATCCAGAGCTCCTCATCTGATCATCTGATCAATTTATCCATCGATGAACTGATCACTTGACTTTATATGAATCAAATCTAACATGAAACAAATCTTCTGCCAGTGTAGACGTCACACAGTCAAACATCTGCACCACCACAGAAGAAGAGTCCGGATCAGGATCTCTCACTTCTGTTCCTGGTTAAGAAAATAAAAGCCCAACTCTCGGTGTGTGTGTGTGTGTGTGTGTGTGCGTGCTGCAGGATGGAACTCACGGTGAAGAGGTTGGAGCGGCGCTTGGACTGCTTCCTGACGGGCGTGGGCGTGTTGGTGGTCTGCGGCACGTCGATGCGCAGCTCCTTCTGACTCGTGCTGGGCGTCGACGGCACCGAGGACGAGTAGTCGCTCAGGCTGCCGCCGCCATTGCTCGTCTGCGCGGACACAGGAAACACACAGGGTCACGTGACCGTGACTTCACAATAAGAGCGGGCTGAGTTCAGCTTAGTTTAGTTGGCGGTCGATGTTTCTGCAGCGAGAAGTTTCCTGCTGCGTCTGACATCGGTGTAATCAGTGGGAGGCTGGAGGTGCAGCGGAGGATGCTGGGAAGATAAACGGCGCTCTCGGGGGACGGCGTCGGCGCTCAGACACAGTGAGAGATGAGACTTTAATGAGAAATCGATGGAGGATTGAAGGACGAGGATCGAAGAGCTTAACGGCCTGAAGCTGCACAGGGAGGAGGAGTGTGTGTGTGTGTGTGTGTGTGTGTGTGAATGCACTTATCAGATACTCTGTGTGTGTGTGTGTTTCTGCAGAGATGATCGGCTTCTTATTGATTTAAATGTTGATTATGAGCCTTTAAAGCTCAGTCTGATCTGATCTGACCTCTGACCTCTGACCCTTCAGCTCTGCAGTAAAATCTGCTTCATCCTCAACACAAACTTTTATTTCTTTTCTATTTTAACGACACTGTGCTATGACATCATCATCATCATCATCATCATCATCATCGCCATCATATCATACTGTTGACTGTGTGTGTGTGTGTGTGTGTGAGTGTGACCTCTGACCTGGCTGATGTGGACGGCCGACACCTGTGTGGAGCAGACGGACGAGTGACTGGGAGAGTTGGGCAGCGACTTGCACGGCCCGATGGAGAGCTGCTGCTTCTTCCTCGTGGCCACGATCTTCTGAGCCACTGCAAGGTCAAAGGTCAAAGGTCAGAGGTCACAGTCATTTATCAACATAACCCACAGTGAACACACAGAGGGACCGGCTCCGGCTCAGTCAGTTTGCGGCAGTGGCCGACGCTTTGCAGCAGCAGAGCTGTGC